>PVIA01001022.1:0-325890 GCA_004024845.1 Tonatia bakeri
TACAGTATCTTTCTTTAACTTTTTATTCCAGGTCTCAGGCTTTAACATAAAAAAGTATGCCCTCCATCCTATATCTTGATATCAATTTACTTTTCACATCCTATGCCTAATGATGGGAATCCAAATACCGATTTAAGATACTCCTAAACTTGTTCTGATAACTTGTTTGATCTCGATAATAATAATAATTATTGAGCATTTAGTATGCAAGAGGCACTATTCCAAGTACTTTACATGTATTAATTCATGAAAGCAATTTACATTTTTTGACTTCCTATATAAGAAAGAAAATCTCCTGGCTATTTAAAAAATGCCTATAAATGATATATTAATATGCTGGATTTATTCTTCTGGGTTTTAGCAGCTATTTAAAAAACAAAATAAGAATGAATGGCAGCACTACTGTAGTTTACCAGAGCAATACAGCAGAGACAATGCAAGAAATAATCCCAAAGTCAAGGAACTTTACTCCCCTCTACCGCCTGCCTACATTGTGAACTGCGTGCACAGTGAGAAGCACATTAACACTCCCGTCATGGCCGGCATCGTTCTAATGGGGTCTAGTAATTTATTCATAAGAGCTCATGAAAAATTAGCTTTTACCCAGTTTAACCCTGAAATCCATTCAAAAGAAAGACCAGAAAAAATTATTATAGATACAATTAACATATAACAATTTAATGGTACCAATTTTTTAAAAACAGAGGAAAGGGAATTATTTTATTTACTGTCAATATCTTCCCCAAATATATAAAAGAATTTAACTCTGTTAAGTATAATAAGTTTAGTTTTCAGAGTTAAATTTTACTTTGTGACAGAATATCTATGAATAAGCTCAAATTATTTTTAATATTAAATACACTAAAACTTCAAACTGATGTACAAGACACGTACCATTATGAAAAGAGTCAATACATTCATCTGCATGCAAAGAATGAAGGGAAATACACCAAAATGTTACCATTGATCATCTGTCATCTCGGCGATAGAATTCCAGTCATTTTAATTTTCTTTTTTATAAGCTTTCTATAATTTCCAAATTTGCTACACCTAACCTGGATTACTGTTATTTTATTTCAAATTTTTAAGATAGATACAAGTATTTTTATGATTATGAAAATAACATATTTACACTTAAGAGTGAAAATCTATTGAAGTCTACAAACTATAATCACTGTTATATTTTAAGGCAGCCTAGATCTCTACTTTTGTCTTTCCTTATGTGTGTGCATGTATGCACATATGTACAAACATGTAGGTACATATACACACATATAAACGTGTGCATGCATGCACATGCACACACAAACATATAATTTTACAAAAACAAAATTACACCATTCTGTTTTGTGACCTGATTTTTGCTTCAGTGATATACTACTTACTTCCACTTGTACACCATCATTTTCAATAGGTGCATCACACTCGGCCACGTATTTCACAATACACAATTAGCCCAGTTACCCCTCAGAGCCCAGTTAGATCTCACTTCCCCCAAGAAGCCTTCACTGCCTCCCCAATTCTGCACGGAGCTCCCCTCGTCTGTGCTTCACCCACACTCTACACTCCCAGTGCTGCACCCAACGAAGGTTTAGCTGACTGTCTCCTTTCCTAGGCTCTAAGCTATATGAGGGCAGGGACCCAACTAAATCCGACTAATTGTTGTGACGCTGTACCGACTCCCATGCTCAGCAGAGATAGCACCAATAAATAGTTGTTGACACAGAAATTGTTCTTTTTCTTTAAATTATAAACAATAAGGTAAACATTCTTGCACATGCAAATGTGTGCATCTATCCAATCATTCTCATGGAGTACATTTTTAAAACTGGAATCACAGAGACAAAGGTATGAGCATTTTGAATTTTAATATATATTGTCAACTTGCCCCCCAAAATCCCTCTAGAAATTTACAGTTCCACCATCAACAGATGGATGAAAGTGTCCATTTTCCCATATCCTTTAAACACTGAGTATTATCACCCTTTTTTAAAAAAAATGTATTTGTTTATTTACTTACTTTTAGAGCAAAGGGGAGGGAGGGAGAAAGAGGTGGAGAGAAACATTGATGTGAGAGAGAAACATCAACCGGTAGCCTCTTGCACACACCCTGACCTGGGACCAAACCCACAACCCAGGCATGTGCCCTGACATTTTGCTTTGCAGGACAATGCCCAACTAACTGAGCCACACCTGTCAGGGTCATCACCCTATTTTTAAACCTTTTCCCGAAATGATATGATTATTATTCATCATTGTATAATTAAAAATATAATTTAAAAGTACACATTTTATAATCTTAAAATTAGATAGCTACTAATTAAGATAGAGACAAAGATACTAACCAAGTTATATTTAGAAAAATTGCTCACGTCGAAGAATAGTTCATTAGCTGAATGATTCTTTATGCTTAAGTAAAACTGTGCCCATTCTTCTGCTCGACTCTTTTCAATGTACCTGAAGGAGAAGTGATAGCAACTTTTAGAAATACAAACGTACTTGCTTGATAGAGAAAATTTGCAACAAACAAGCTAACATGGAGGTTGATCAGCTGGAGTAGAACACGCACAGGTTAACATGCAAGTTCGTACCCAGAGGAAAACTAAGGTGTGGATTCAAAAGCAAGGTGCAACTTGCAGCTTACTATAGATGTGGTTATACTGTGCTCTGAAAAATGAAATTGGAAAATGTCTTTGTCTTGCCCTAGAATGGCATCTCCCAAGGCCTATTATCGCTGTCCACAGAATTGCCTACTAGTACTCCAAACAAAGTGTAAAAATAGCACTAATATTCTTCTTCTCCCTGCAGAACACTTAATTAATTTGGGATCCAGGACATGATGCTCCATCTGAACGTTACTGTCCAGTATGTACACAGCACACAGCAGGACAAACAGCTGTGCTGTGCGTGTAAAATTCCCACTGGATTTCCAAAGACTTAGTATGAAAATGGAATGTAAAATATCACAGTAATAAGTTTATATAGACTACTTGCTAAAATGATATTTTGGAGATATTGGGTTGAAAATACTAAACATAATTTTACCTGTTTCTCCCCACCTCAACTTTTTGGCTTACTAGAAATTTTTGTAATTATCTATGTGGCTCATATTTGTGGCTCATATTATATTTCTACTGAACAGCGATGGTTTAAACCATTGAGATCAAGAGCTGGATTACAAAGTTAACCATCAGTTGTTGAACCCTAAGAATCCTCCAAGGAGCAAAGACACGAGAGGGGAAGGAGCTGGGAGATCCTGCGAACTGGGTTTGGTCTGCAACTTGAGAGTTGATGAAGGGGAGTTCCAGGCATGGGGGCCAGTGCAGAAGCAGAGCAGGATCAAAATCAAAGAAAAAACTGTTTTAAAAAACAAATTATTCTGAGCAACTGTTCTCACTGTGTTATTTATTGCTCTGTTGCTTTTGCCAGAACCTTCAAATGTGCCTCAGAACGTTCTAACCATGTCTGAGCTGGACTGCAAAACAGCAAACCTGAGCTGCAGGGTTAAAATGAGAAGGCGTGTCTCCCACAGCCAGGAGTGACCACTACGAAAACCAGGAGGATGATGAACTTGAAGGACAGAAACCAGCTGCCCCACCCACCAGGAGATTCCCTTTCCCATGCCAGCCTCTGGATGTTGGTGGTGAGTTTTGCTTGTATGTCTTTATTTTAGGTGTGCATTTCAAGGATGGCGTCAGGGCCTTCTTTCACCTGTAACAAAACCCCAGACTGCCTCAATCCCAAAAGTTGCCAGAACCTCATCTGAATTTGCCACACGCTCTGGAATCTGCCTTGGATGCCAAAGTTGTCATCAGAGTCCAATTTGTATCCATCTCCTTTCCCTGAGCAGATGGCAGCCTGGCCCCAGTTACTTCAACTCCCCTCACAGTCCAACCTATGGAAACCCCTGAATACCTTGAGATCAGACATGCTCAACTGGTGCGTGATGGAAGCTCATGTTCTGTCTCCAAAATCTTGTTCTGCCTTATGCTACTGTAATAAAAAGCAGACCAGTGGTTGTCTGGGGCTGGAATGGGAGGTATTCCAAAGGGGCTGAGGAAACTTTTGGAAGCAATGGATATTTTCAGTAATTTGATCGTGGTTATGTTTTAGGGGTATCTATATATATCAACTTATTAAAATGTACACTTTCACTATGTCAGTTATATTTCCGTAAAGCTATTAAAAACAGTACAGGCACATCTCATTTTATTGTTCTTCGCTTTATTTCATGTCATAGATATTGCTGTTTTTTTTTAACTAATTGAAGGCAAAACTCACTACTGCTTTATTATGATACTTGCTTTATTACAGTAATCTACAATCAAACCTACAATAGCCCTCAGGTGTGCCTGTGTTACGTGACCTTCTCATAACTAGTTGCATCAATCAAGAAACCAATGAACAAATACTTACCACCTACTCTGGCTAACTCCCTCCCTGGAAAGAATAGACTCTTCTCAGCCAAATAGCACTTCAGGGAAGTCATTCTATCATATCCTTGACACATATAAATAAAGTACTTTAGCAGCCTACTTTCCATATACATACATTTCATTGTTTTAATCAGAAGAAACTGTCATCTGATATACGTTCAAAACCAGTGGGTTGTTTGTCTTGCCATAGAAAGAAATATCTCTAGTGAATAAAGAATAAAACTTGGAAAACTCCACAACCCAGTATAGCAGAGTAGTTATCTCAGGTTGAGTTCACAGAAGCAGAGGCTGAAATGAACATTCTTGTGAGATTTAAGGCTCTCAGGTAAAAACTGTAAGGAAGTAAGGTGAGCAGGACAGGAAAAGGGAAGGAGCAAGGCAAAAATGTGGGTCCAGCTACAGTCCACCCTTCTGCAGGAGGGAGGTACCCCCATACCAATCATCCTTTAGCCACAGACTATACCTAAGAGTCTTGGGGTGTAACCTCCTGGGCATTTTCTGGCGGTACACCTTCCATTAGGCAGGGACAATGCTTGAGAGAAGACACACCTGTGAGCTGTTGGCAGACTAGCACCTGGAGAATGGGGGCACCTACCTACCTGAAAAACTGTTTCCGTTTCACCACCTGTAAAATGGGCCTAATAATAGCAGCTAGTTCATATGCTTGTCAAAACTAAGTAATGTATTAAAGCACCCAGAATAGCACTTTACATTAAATGACATATACAATTAGAATCACACATAGCACATAGTAAATGCTCAATAAAAACTGTGAATTTTATCATTGCTGCTATTATTGTGTTCCCAGAGGTGCCCATGTCAGGTGTATAATCGCCCAAGTGCCATCCAGGTGCCCTACACAGCAGCTGGCCAGGCACCCAGGAGTGCGAATTTAGCCCCAGCATTACTTAGGGGTAATCTAAAGATTCCACATCTAGGTGACTGCCTGTCAGTACACACGCCCATCGTATATGACATTTTACATCACAAGTTTACAATCAAGCAAAATCAAGCTTTTCTCAACGCCAGCGATTATTGCTTCTGTGGGAGATCCTCATAGATAGATTCTTCCACTAGCTCCTGAGAGGAAAACGAAAACTAGAAATAAAACCCCTCTCTCACCTATGCTGTGTGATCGCAATCACGAAACCAGTCTTCCTCAAGCAAGAGTTCCCACACAGTTACAAGCCACACTTGGGGTAACACTTAAAATCAAAGTCCCAGGGGCCAACTCGCTGATGTTTGCATTCTCCAGAGGCAAACAGGGAAAAATGTACGTAGACTTTTCCTCCGGTCGTCTCCTAGTTTTGGAAACCACTTTGACACATTCACAGCTGATAAAAGAAGATGCGAAGGACCAGGGGGGTACTAGACCCGGCTCCCAGAACGAAGGCAATGATTTTCCTGCCCGAGGAATAAGAGCAAATTCGAGGAGGGAACAGGCCTCGCTGTGATGGCTGGTTCACCTTGGGTCCTGCCCAGGGAGCGCATGGTTCGGCTGTTTTTTGGAACCAGCATTCCGAGGGCAGTCCCCTCGGAAGAGGCAGCCCTGGCCGCTGAGTGTCGGCGCCCGCCCCGGTGGCTGTTACCTTTTCATGAGCAGGGTCAGCCCGCACACGTGCGCCAGGATCCCGGCTGCCCGCCGAAACCTCTCCCTCACCTCCGCCCGGCGTGGCGCCGAGGGGCCCTCGGGGCCTAGGACGCGAGCCATGAGCACCGGAGTCGCGGGGTTCGCGCTCCGGGGAGCCGCGAACTCGGCTACCTTCCCGAGACAGCTGAAGGGCGGGGTTCAGGGAGGACGCGCCTCTGGCCCCACCTCTTGGACTCAAATATTTTTCTTTTCTGAAGATGAGTTTCTGCCCTAGACCCCGCCGCGAGCTCTAGGTCTGGAACTAGGAGGCCCCCTGTCCTGCACAGAGCGCGCAACCCAGCAGGAGCCAAGGTGGGAAGAGGACCGTGGACCCCGCCCTCAAACAAAGTTCTTCACCAAGAAAACGTCATTTGCATCTAGGCCTCACTAAGAAAACTGAAAGACTGAAGAGATTAAAAGGCCCTAAGTAGAACTTTAGGGAACTGGGTGCTGAAAGCCCAAAGCTCTGCTTTGCAGCTAGGATAAACACGGCTCAAAGGGCCCTGGAAGTTCTTATATGAGGCTGATTTATAAGTTACTGACGTTTGGGGTGGGGAAGCAACAATAGCCCTGTTTACTTTAAATTTCCTGGGAAACGAAGTTAAGTGCACTTTAGTTACTTTTAAGTACTTAGAATGTCAGCAAGCAACAGGCCACTCAATGCACTACTGGTCCTCTACAGTTTTCTTGAGTCCATTCCATCAGAAAGACTCCACAATGGAATTATGCTGGAAATGCATGGAATCTCGATGGGATTCCATACATAGGTGGGAGAAAATACGAATGCAGAAGGAGGTTGCTTTTTTATGCTTTCTCGGAGAGAAAGGGTTAACAGTTGAAAGGTTTATGAAGACTTAGGTTGTTTTGGAAGACCCTTAAGTGCGAAGGGCCCTAGGAGACAAACGGTGAAGCAGAACAACCTACAGTTCTGTGTTTCTCCTTTACTGCTCACGCAAAACACTTCTTCACTTCTGTTCGCCACATGTGTGGAGGGTTTTTCCCCACGCCAAGCAGTTCCCTGCAACATCAGAAAGTAACTCAGTTCTGACACTGTCTACCTAAGTATATCCAAATGGAAGCTCTCCAAACCCCCATGCTATTGGAACTTTATGGAAGCTTCCTCAGATAGGCATGATCAATTATTAACTCCATTTCCAGCCCCTCCCTGCTCTCTGGAGAAGTAGGGGGCAGGCTTGAAAATTCCAAGCTTCTAATTGTGGTTTGGTCTTTCTGGTGACCGGGAGCCATCCAGGACTCCACTCAGTCACCTCAATAGAAGAGAAGATGCTTCCAAGTGCTCTGATCTCTTCGGAATTTACAGTGGTTTTAGGAACCCTGTGTCAAGAACCAAGGGCGGAGACCAATATGGATTTTTCCTACTATCTCACACAGACTCTAGCCTATACCACATATGGCGCATCCAACACACTAAATGTTACATTGCCTTTATTAAGGGACTTCTGCAGTGTTTGATTATTCCCAATCGTAAAGAATCAAATATTTAATTTGTAATTTCATGTTGTGCCATGTTAGTCCCTGAACACGTTAGAATCAGGCTAGATTATGTGCGTTTTTTCCCCACAGTCTCACCATGGAAATCCATCAATCAGTCAGTCAACTGGCATTTGACAGGAGCAAACTTTTTCAATTACTTAATTTTTCCCCTGGTAAAAATATAAAGTTTTATTCTCTTCTTTTTGCCAGAACAGTAATATAGACTGTTTAAGTGCATATGAAATACATAGCTCCTAAAAGTGCTTTGTATTTTATTAACCCTCTACAAAAAAATCTGATTATTAAGAAGTGCGGAAATTGTGGTTATGCAAATGACAGATATTTTGCAAACACCCTGAGCTTTGGAAATGTTTATTATAGAAATTTCTTTCATGCACTATGGCTTTAATTGATTTTCACTTCGGTATTCTACAAGCCACTATTCTATATACATATACGCTGTCGGCACCTTTAATGTGAAGTCAATCCGCGTTAGTGTTTTCCCAAAGCAACTGGGGCCCAATGATGTATTTAAGAGACAGTTCAAGTCCTCTCCACAAAACCATATTATTTTCCACTTTTCACTACATTCAAGAACATGAAGATTGAAGTCATCATTTTTTTCTCATGAAATAGTATGCAGTGTCCAAGAATACAGCAGTGGTTTAGTATTTTAGAAGAGACTTTCTGGTGCCCAGTTTCCTCACCTGTAAAATGAGAGAATTAAATTATCTGAACTTCTTTTCAGCTCTATAATTTTATTATTTTTAATATTGTATATCATACAAAATACTCAGAACAACCAACAGTAACATTTTCTAAAGATCATAAATATTAGATGAAGGAATCATTGAATAAATATATTACACTAGGCAACCTTTTTGATCATACAGCCACATCCATTTCAAAAAGTTGAATTTTGTAATTTCACTAATCCTTTGGTTTTTGATAGTTTTATTGGTAATTATCAGTATCTAGAAAATTGCAAATCTGATAAATACATATTTTTAAAATCTCCTGTTGGTACTCATTTTTATATGGAAACTCATCTAAAAATAGTAAATCTGCTCTGGCTGGCGTGGTTCAGTGGATTGAGCACCTGCCTGTGAACCAAAGGGTGGAGGGTTCAATTCCCAGACAGGGCACATGCCTGGGTTGCAGGCCAGGTCCCCAGTAGGGGGCGTGCAAGATGCAACCACACATTGATGTTTCTCTCTTTTTCTCCCTCCCTTCCCCTCTCTCTAAAAATAAGTAAATAAAATCTTTAAAAAAAAATAAAATAGTGAATCTATGAAAGCCACTGTTACTTGTGAAATTCAATTTAGTTTTTTTAAAGAGCCCATACACAATCAAAACTTAAAAAAAATACCGAAGGAAGATTACAGTGATGAGTACAAGGATGCCCGAATCTCTTAAGATCAGAACCTGTTATAGATAATGATCAAGAAGATAAGGTCTATCCAGTTCTAAATATTACACTGACTTTCTTGTGCAAAATCAGCTCTAATTAATCAGAGCATTCTCCTAGGTTCTATAATAACCTTTTTTCCTGAAGCTGTTCCCTGCCTCAGTGATTGGTGCCACTTTGGCCACTTGTCCAAGACACATCTGAGAATCATTATTGACTCCCCCCTTCTGCCCTCTCAAATTTGTTCTTCCTGAGCTACCAGAGTGATTTTTATAGAATGCAAAATTTTGCATACTGCTAAACGTAAAATGCCCTTAAATTTTAAACCCTTAAACTCCTGCTAAAAATCCTTAAATGGTTCCCCATTGGCCTGAGGATAAACTCCTAACTGCCTCATTAGATTTTAAAGGCTCAGTTGGCCGAGCTCCCCTCACTTTCCTCCTTAGCCCAGCCTCCTTTCACCCTCCCCACCTCTCCTGTCATATTCCTGCCTCCTAATGACGCTTGTTAAATTACTCTGTTTTCCCCTAGGTGCTGGACTGTGTCTTTGATCACTAGACCTGGAATGCTCTTTGGCCCTTTCTTCCCTGGAGAGCTCCTCCTGTTCCAGCAGGTCTGATTAGATTATTTCCATCCAGGTAATTTCCCAGATTCCCCTCTTACAGGCTCTCATAACACCACACTGTAAACCCAACACAGACCTTGTAACTCCATTTCACCACTAGACGAAGCTATTAACCTGTGCCCAAAAGGAAGCTGCAGTGGAAGAAGCCTGAGCTTTCTGGTCAGAGACCTGGTTTCCAAACCTCATTCCGGCATTTATAAGTTATGTGCACTGCAGCAAGTTACTTCACCTCCCCAGGTCTCAGTTTCCTATCTGTAAGGAAAGACAGTCATGATAAAGATTAACGAGACAAGGCGTGTAAAGCACTTGCGTGTCCCCAGGCACTTAGTGGATGCTCAGTAGGCAGTACTTACAAATGGTGACGGTTCTGCCCCAGAATCTCTTTCCTGGATGGGACACCTCCCAAGAGAGTGGACATCTTATCACTACCAGATAGAGGTAGTGGAAGAAAAAAAACATGATTTTTCCTAGACCCCAAAAGATTCTCATTAGCTGTATATACATAAGAAGGTCATTTAACTGTTTTTCATGACCCAGTTTCTCAATCTGAACATGATACATGAAATTACTCTAATTATAGAATAAGTATGAAAGTATTGACCAAATATAGCGTTTTAATTTTTTTCTAAGATTTTATTTATTTATTTTTAGAGAGAGGGGAAGGGAAGGAGAAAGAGAGGGAGAGAATCATCAATGTGTGGTTGCCTCTCATCCACCCACTATTGGGACCTGGCCTGTAACCTAGGCATGTGCCCTGACCGGGAATTGAACCAGTGACCTTTTAGTTTGCAGGATGATGCCCAACCCACTGAGCCATACCAGTCAAGGCCCACAAAGGATTTTTAGGGCAGTGAAAATACTCCATATGATATTATAATGATGGATATATGTCATTATATATTTATCCAAACACCAAGAATGTACAACACCAAGAGTGAACCCTAAGCTAAACTATTGACTTTGGGTGATTATGATGTGTCAATGTAAGGTCATCCTTGATTTTTAAAAAAAGCACTGCTGTGGCAAGTTGCGTTGACAATGAGGGAAAACAAGGTATATGGGAAATTTCTATCTCCCTCTCAATTTTGTCATAAACCTATATCTGCTCTAAAAATAGTTTTTTAAAAAAGCAATCTTTAAACAAAGAATAAGATGTACTTTTTACAAAGAAGCATTTTGGAAACCAAATGTTCTTGAAAATTACATGTATAGTAGCAGAAATTAAAACTCATTAGAAGGGTTGGAAGGGAAAATTAAAGAAATCATCCACAAAGTAAGAAAAAAAACACAGAATGCTCACTTCAGCGGCACATATATTAAAATGGAATAATACAGAGATCAGCGTGGCCCCCCACAAGGACAACATACAAATTCAAGACACCTTCCATGTTTGAAGAATGAGGAGGAGGGTAAGAAGGAAAAATAACAAGTAATGGCCAGGACATGGAAAACTCGAAACCCTGTGCACTGCCAGCAGGAACGTAGAATGGTGCAGCCACTGTGGAAAACAATCTGGCAGTTCCTCAAAACCTTAAACATAGAGTTACCATAGGACCCAGCAGTTCTACCTCTGGGTATATACCCAAAAGAACTGAAAACAGGGATTCAAACAGATATTTTTACATCTGTATTAATAGCAGCTTTATTCACCATAGCCAAAAGGTAGAAACAACCCAAATGTTTATTGATAGATGAAGGAACAAACAAAATGTTGTATATACATACAGTGGAATATTATGTGCCCTTTAAAAAGGAAGTTCTGACACACACCACAACATGAATGAACCTTGAGGACATGATGTTAAGCAAAATAAACTGGTCACAGAAGGACACATACCATGTGATCCCACTTGTATGAAGCGTCGAGAGTAGTCAAACTCACAGAGACAGAAAGCAGAGCAGAAGTCACCAAGGCCTGGAGGTAGGAGATAATGGGGAGCTACTGTTTGGAGGGTCGAGAGCTCCAGTTCGGGATGATGATGAAGAGCCAGGGGCAGATAGTGGTGAGCCTGCACAGTCATGTGAGCGTGCTTAATTCCACTTGCCGTAGCTGTGCACTAAAAAATGGTTTAAATGGCAAATCTTCTTTTATATATATTTTACCCCAATTTTTAAAACTGGCAATTTAAGCATATAACTTAGAGACACAGAAGCAAATACAAAAAAACCCCTCTAAGATCTGAAAGTATTTTTTTCTGAAAATGAGAGCATGGTGGGGAGAGGAAAGCTATTTTAAAACAAGCTTTGTAAAGCTCTTAAAATTATGTATCTGTAAAATTTTCATAATACTATGAACAAATAACAATCAATGAATTCACAATAATTTTAAGTCCCTCAATTTCATAGATAACCAAGTCATGGAGAGGGCAGGACCCTCGGCCAAGATAACCCAAAACAGGAAGCGGCGGGTTAAGGAGTCGAACCAACGTGTGCTAAATCAAAGCTCAGTCAGCATCAGCACATTGCACCCGCCAGTAGCATCTTCCCGAACATCCTAAAATAAACTTCTGGGAGTCCTGCCTTAAGCCTTCTTAAATTACTTTTCTTCATGTTTTATTAAATGTCTAATAATACTACAGATTTTTCCATTTTGCCCAGCATTATTTGTTTAAAACGAGCTTTTTTTTATAATCCAAACACAGTTTTGAAGCAATTTCCTTTTCTTCTCCATCTGTATAATTCAAATGAAACAGGATTTTTGAGTCCTGCCCTTAATATCGCTCCCTACATGGTTGGAGAATCTTGGCTGTTGATGGACAAGACACCGCCCCTTATTTCTCATGTGGGGTATCTCGCAGAGTCTAAAAACAACCACGGTAACCTTTATGGCAACAAACAGCTTTTCTACTTAAACGTTTTCATTTCAATTCAGCTCAAGTCACAAGTTTAGAATTAATTTTAATGTTAACTTTTCCATTAGAAATATGATATCATTATAAAGAGCAGCTGGACTAAGCAATGATATATAATTTACCACGCCCTGGACTTCAAAATAAAATCCCATGTGGACGCCGCTTCCAACAATGCTCCATTAGTTGACAGTTGAACATATGCTAATGGGCAGCTACAAAATAATTTTTTAAAGAACTGTAAGGACCTGTCATAAGTATATGCTCCAACACTGAAAAAGTGCCATTTCCCAGAATAATATGCTTGATAAATCATCAGTCTTAGAACTTTAAATAAGATGCATTACACTTTTAAGATATCACCCTTTATCAAAATAGTGTGGATTACTGTGTACGGTTTCTAATCTTATATGACTGTCTCACCCAGTTCATGTACTTCCTGAGGACAAGGTAGCACAGGACAACACATGTAATAAATGCTCATTGCGCATTTGTAATAATGAAGTAATGAATCAGAGTAGGGAATCATGGAACATTAACCCAAAACACTAATTCAAATAACTTAAGCACCCCTATGTTCACTGCAGCATTATTTATAATCACCAAGATATGGAAACAGCCCAAGTGTCCATCAGTAGATGAGCAGATAAAACAACTATGGGACATTTACACAATGGAATTCTACTAGGCAGTAAAAAAAGAAAGAAAATTTTACCCTTTGTGGCAGTATGAATGGACCTGGAGAACATTATGATAAGTGAAATAAACCAGAGAAAGACAAATACCATATGATTTCACTCATATGTGGACTCTAATGGACAAACTGGACTAACAAGGAAAATGGGGACAGACTCACAGATGAAGAGCAGGATGTCAGCTAATCGGGGGGGAGGTTAGGGGGTGGAGGGATTGAGCAAAAAGGAAAAAGGACTCGTGGGTGTGGACAACAGTGTGGCGCTTGTGGGGGGGGGTGGATAAGAGGATTAAATGGTGATGGAAAAAGTACAGTAAAAAATAATAAAATAATTTTTAGAAAGAAAATACTACTGAACATTCAAGTGCACACTGTGTGAGACATTTCATGCGCATTTGCTCACAGCAGTCCCACTAGACAGATAAGGAGCAAGGAGGCTCAGAGATGTACCCAAGGTCACACAGCTGCTCAGCGTTAACACCAGGATTCTAGAGAAGGTGACTGGAGATCAGAGCCTGTGCTTTGACGAAGCCCAGAGACAGGTGTCAGCTGATTTACATGGGATTGTATGGCTGACTGCTGAAAGGGTCAGGCCTAGATTTCGACTGGCTGACTTCCCAGGGCAGTAGCTCATTGTCAGACCCATTAGTGCATTTTTTAAGTTAAAAAATGAGTTTCTGTCTGATGGTACTCTTGACAGTAATTCCTCACTTTTTATATAGTGAAATTGGAAAGGAGTGTACATGTAAATTACTTCTATAAAATTGTCTCTCTAAAACACCTATGTTTAGAATTTAAAAAATCAGCTTTGAATCTCTCTCATTTCTTAAATAAAATGACAGAGGATCAAGGTGAATAGACTAATTTGAGACTGCCGCAGCTAAGAGAAACCAGGGAGCTGAGACCAGGTCGCCGGCCTCCTGGGGCAGGGCTGCCCTGCAACCAACACTCTTGGTTCCTTGTGTTGAAAGAGGTCTCTGTCTCCCATGCTCTATAGGCCCGTATTCCAGATATATCCTTCTGGAACTTTCTATTTTTCCAATTACTTTCACTTGTGTTTACAAATAGTCCGAGTCTCTGATTTATTCACTCCTTACCCATTACTCTCTGCATCAGATCCTCACATTAGCTGGTCACCACTTGCAACTTGGTCAGTGGAGGGCTCTGGCCACTGCCACCGTTGCCGAAGTAACACTGCTGAAGTTCTCCAAGGGGAAGGCCAGAGGCTGCCATGGCCTCCATCATGTCCGGCATGGCAGCAGCCACAGCAGCTCCAATGCCAAGTCCAGTCTGACAGACCCACGGAGGCTCTGTGCAGCAGGGCATCTGGAATTCCCCATCAGCTGCAGAAGGGGTCAAGTGACACAACAAAAATGGGGCAAACTTGGGCGGCCGAAAGTCACAAGGCAGAAAGAAATCAATGGAAGAATCCGTTTCATTTTCTTTCTTCCCTACGATGAACTGCTTTAAGGTAGAGTGGTTCCTAACAGCCTATCTGAAGACATCCTGGGTAACAAAAGGGCCAGCTGTGTCTTCTTCTGAAGCCGTGGCCAGTACAATAAGGTTGCACCCTCTCTCTTCCTCACACTCCTTCCTCCCTCATTCTTGCTATCTTGGAATTGCATTCCCCAATAAAACATTTGCATGAATGTGTTGTCTTAGGTTGTTTTCTACTCAGTTCATATCATACAAGATTAAATTTTGGAGGAATAAGTCTCTTACCAATTAAAAATATTGTTTCACAAACTCAGCTGGCAATTGTGGATGAACCTTCATTCTGAGATCTGAGTTCTGGCAATGGGGTGAGGGGCATATAGTAAGGGACACAGAAGACAGCAAAAGTAACTATAATGTTCATCACAGGTCTCCGCTTTTCTCTCCAATTTAAAATTCAATTTAACATGTCTGCTATCAGAAAATATTTTATGTTTACTAATGAACCTAGAACCTAGAGGACAATGTCTTCAAGTGAGGTGAGGGGATGGATGTGCATATTCTTCTACGCTATCTGGATTACCCGGGCAATCACTTATAGTGTAGAATCTTTGGGTTGCTCTTAAGTTCAATAATTAGGGCCAGAAACTCCCTCTCCTTTGAAAGTTAGATGTTGGCTACCCTCTTTGATGCTGTAAGAGGGGAGAGGTTTAATTTATGGAAGAAAGACTCAGGAAAACAGCCGAAAGACCTTGGTTTTTCAGAAACACCAGCCTGAATGTCCTAACCATAGTTTTTAGTTTCTATGCATTGTGATGCTTGGACATCTTGGGGGCCTTGTAGACTCAGGAGCCCCTCCCAGGGGCAGCAAACAACTCGCCCATGAGCGTGCCTTTACATGCAAGCCAAGCAGTCGAGAGCCCATGCCCACAACCACCTTCTTTATCGAACTCTTAAACACGGGGCCAATATTCCTGTTGCCCTAAATCACTCCAGAGTCAGGTGTTGCATAAGCAGGGATCAGCCATATAGTCCAGAGCCTGCATAAATTGTTTAAACCAGCCAATTCTAAGCTGTGTAACATGCCCTACCTTACCTTTCCTAAAGAGACCACACTTCCCCCTCCTCCTTCTGCCACCTGACCTACCCTGGTGCTTCCACGTGGGGTCCTGCTTGGAATATGGTGCCTGCTATTTTTAGAGATTTATGAGTATAAACTTCTTCCTTCATGAACTTTTCTGTTTGCATGTTTTCCCACACATGATTAGAAACAATCCCAGGTACCATTTTCAAGACACCTTCTGAACAGCACCCTTCCTCAGAGACCTGGCTTTCAGCTCTCCAGGGCTCTGCCTCTCAGTTTCCAAGTTTTAAATATTTCAACCTCTTTGTTTCCTCACTCCTAGGGGATGGTAGGTGCTACATCCAGAGTTCTTTCGCTTTTTCAAGTAGAGATTCTTTCTACCTAGTCAATAACACTTTATCTTAAATTCTCTCTGTTATACTAACTGTTGTGTTTTCTGCCTCTTGCCTAGACCCTGATGAATACACCATTTTATGGTCAATCTTGGCACTTGGGTTTGCATCACAGTTTAATAATTTATCAATTGCTCATGAGATATTGCCAAGGTAAGGGGGAGGTGTGTGTGCAATAAACCCAGCCAGTAAAAATTCTGGGAAACCAAAGAGATTCAGATCAACTTACAATGTGTCATTCTCAAGAAAATAATGTAAAATTTCTCATACTTTCCAATTCCTCATCTTCTGTAGCAACAACATTTAAAATCTTCACCTTTTATTAAATCAATACTGGAGACATAGCCAAGTATCTGTTGTCGATAAAGGTCATGATACATACCTCATCTTATGAAAATCAAGAAGGTTTCAAAGCACGTGTCTGTGTCAGTTTGGGTCTCTAACAAAACACCATAAACTGGGTGGCTTACTTCCCACAGTTCTGGAGGCTAGAGGCCTGCAATCAAGGTGCCAGCCTGGCGGGGTTCTGGTGAGAGCCCTCTCCTTGGTTGCAGACTGCTGATTTCCCTTGTATCCAGACAGGAAGGAAAGAGAGTGAGCTAGCCCTCTAGCCTCTTCTATGAGGGCACTAACCCCATCATGAGGTCTCTACCCTCATGACCTAATGGCCTCCCAAAGGCCCCACCTCCTAACACTATCACCTTGGGGGTTAGGCTTCACCATGTGAACTTTCAAAGGACTTAAACATTCAGTCCAAAACAACATATACAAGAGAGAATAAGATCTTGCCGTGTGAGAGACTTTTCAATGACATCCTCATTTTCGTAGCATACAAAAATCACTCAGTTACGCCAGCTATTGCTATAATGATGGTCAGTGGGACGTACTCTGGAGTAGGTGGTAGAGTACCTGGGTTCTAATGTAGCTATAGGACTTCATACTAACTTGGTGACCTTGGAAAAAGCATTAATGTGTCTCAGCCTCAGTTTCTTTATCTGTCAAATGGGATTGTTAATATAGGATTGCTCAATTCAGTAAATATATGTAGATCATCTACAGGCAAGACCTTGTGGTGGGTATTCCAGGATATACAAAGAGATATTAAACACGGTTCCTGCCCCCAAGGAGTTTGTAATCCCGCATTTTTCCACACATTCAAGAGATAGTCATGGTGCACCTCCTCTCAGGCACTGTGCTAGGAAATAAGAATACAGAGGTGTCTACGATGTAGTCATTTCCTTTAAGGGTCTTACAATCTGAGAGAGGGATTAAGTGGGGGCACGTGTAACTAGAACAAGAAGTAGAGTGTGCAATGAAAGGTTGAAACTAATCAGTGTGACAGTTAAGAAACAGCAGGCCTACACCTAGTTGAGAGGGTCAGGAGAGACTGTGGGCTGTGGTGCCGTTTGAACTGACCACAAGCAAAAAGCCCCAAGATAGAAATCAGAAAGAACAAATGAATACCGTACTAGGTGGGCAATGCTTGGACATCCGTATTGGATAATTATAATAGCAACTGAGAGTGCTGATGAGGATGCAATGGTGAACAAGGTGGGCATGGCCTCTGATTTCAAGGAGATTAGTTAGGAATAAGAAAATATTTTAAAGTTTCCCTGATATGGTCTCTGTTTTAAAATATAGTGTAGCAATAGAAAACTGGAGGTTCAGCCCACAGACACAGGAGACAGACAATAGACATTAAAAAAGGTTTTGCTATTCACAGGTCTCCGAAGGAGGTTGTCTGCCATGCCACACGGTGGGGGCCACACAGGGAAGCACCAGGTCTGTCAAGAGGCAAAGGGAGAGAGAGAAATCAGGGGCAAGAGCCTCTGTTGTGGTTTCCACGTGAAGGAAAGGTGAGGCGGGGTAGGCAGGTCCAGGATTGGCCAGTTTGAATAATTTCACTGGGCCCCGGGTATTTAGGGGTTGTCCCTAAGCGTGTAGTACTTGGCCCTAGGGTGGTTATGACAGGCGGCTGGTGGGAGTGCCTGGTAAGGAAGGCGGCGGGGTGTGAGCTCTGGATTGGTTGGTTTGGGGTGTGAGCTCTGGATTGGTTGGTTTGGGGTGTGAGCTCTGGATTGGTTGGTTTGGGGTGTGAGCTCTGGATTGGTTGGTTTGGGGTGTGAGCTCTGGATTGGTTGGTTTGCATTCGAAAGATGCACTCGCAGGCGAGTTGTCTCCTAGGTCCAGCAATCAATGGGCCTAGGGGAGAAAGTCCCTCCAGAGTCAGCAAGGCCCAGGTGTCAAAGCATCAGCATACAGAAAGTAAAACTCACGGGTGACACCATCTCCTTAAGAGTAGGGGACTTTATTTAGTTTTGCATCCCCAGCACTCACCACACGACTTTGCGCATCTGAAGGAGGGACTCAGTAAGTGTTGAATGGTCGGGTTAATACATCCTCTCTTTAACTCTTCAACTTTGTAAGATTTGGGCGACTTGAACACATCCTTGTGCATCAGCTCAGTGGTCACTCTCTTAGGGAGGCCCTCTTCTGATTCCTCAGACTAAGCTGGGTAAGCACCCCTGTGGTGGACAGTGCAACACACACCCCCAATCCCCTCCAGGAAAGGAGGCCTCACAGCAGCCAGCTTTCAGAGGTTGCCTTGGAGAGACTGTAAATAAAAAAGTTAAATAAATGATCCTTTTAAAAATTAAAGATATTATGAAAACCAAAAATGAAAAGTGGTTACTTCTTTTGTGGCAAAGCTACTTTATATCATAATTAGTATTCTTTCAATCTCAAGAGACAGAAATCCAACTCAAACTAGCTTAAGAAAAAAAAAGAGAATTGATTGGTGATGTGAATAGAACAGTCTTTGGGCATGGCTGGTCTAAGGGGTCAAATGGTCATCAGAATTCTCTCCATCGTTACCAGAGTCTCACGTCTGTTTCTCTCTGTGTGTGATCTCATCTTTTTGTTTGTTTGTTTGTATGTTTTAACTGAAAATAGACTGTGATTGGGAGCAATGTCCTCAAGCAGCTCCAGCTTACCTTATACTGACAGGTCTTGACCCAGGAAGGAGAGAAACCTTTTTTCCTCCCCCCTAGAATCTCCGTAAAATTTCAGAGAGAAATTGATGGATCTTTATATCAATCAGGATCCAGTCAGAAGACAGAAACCACATTGGTTATTTAAACAGGAAACATTTAACATAAATATTATTAACTAAAACAGTAGAAGATAGTTTACTTAAAAAGGTAACTCTCATTTTAAGAAATGGAAGTTATTAAACAAAACAAAACAAAAAAAAGGGACTCTAATGGGTCCAGAAATAGAAGATATGAAACAACAGCTACTAAATTGAGACTTAGGTGAGTGAACAAGAAAGGCCTGAGGATTAAGGGTCCCTCTCCCACTGCAGGCTGACATTCAGGCCTCTTTGAAATGGGTGTGACTTGCACAAGGACCAGAAGTCTACTGGTGGCAAACTAGCTTGCCATAGGGCATCGTCCAGGGCCAGAGGATAGAAGCAGCTTGCCAATGTGGGAGGGTGTGGACAGGCTGCTGGTCTGTGGAAGCAGCCACCTGCTGCCAGAGGGTGAGGTGGGTGCCTATGGGGAGAGCTTGGCCTGAGGGAAGACCTGGAGTCCTCCTGTGCAGGTTCCAGGTTACCACTCTAATTAATAATAATAATGAAGAACCAGAACCTGGAAGGGAAATATCTTCCTGATGCTATTGCCTTGCAGAGTCACACCATTGTTCTCAGTTGATGAGGTTTTAACATTCCGCTGGCAGGAAAGGGGGAAATGTTTATGGGGGCCCAGCTCCAAGATCATAAAGCAAGGCAAAGGAGGGTGGGTTTGGAGCTGAGAGACAGTAGGTCAGGCACCCATCCTGTCTGGGTCACATGCACAGCCCTGAGCCAATCACAGTGACCAGGGGAAGGAGGCCTCTCTTTGGCTCTGTTGGGGCCAGGGTCCTGTGCTCCTGCCGGTGTCCCAGTCAAACAAATGGCAGGGGGAGCAGCCCGACCCCTTCACTTGGAATGGCTTTTCCAAAGAAAAAGGTGGGTTCTGCTACCAGAATAAAGCAGAGTGCTAGGCAAAGAAAAATAACACATAGCTTCTGCATGTTTTATATCAACCTTAAAATGTCTGGTTTCATTTGTGGGTATTTGTATAGAAACAAAAAAAATGAAGACCTTTTTTTTAGACTGATAACTACATTTTCATTCATTCAAGAGACATTTATGAAGCAGCTACCATGAAAGGACCTCATCCTTCCTAATCCTGAACTACTGGTGTCTAAAGACACATCAGAATTGAAAGGTCTAAAAAAAGAATAGGCAATTGGGAAAAAAAAAAAAAGTTGAGACAAGAATATGGTACCTCTATTTACAGATTAAATGTCCTAAGTAATATGCCGATGACTTTGTAGCAAAGCTTTAAAATACTACTCACGGTCGAATTGGAACCAGGCAGTGTGACCCAGTGGTTCAGAGCACGGATGACAGAGCAAGATGCCTGCGTTCAAATCAGATCCACTACGATGTGACACTGGGCACATAACTGGTAACTTGTGCCAAAGTTTACACAAATGTAAAATGTGATGAACAATAATACTTACTTTATGGGATTGTTGGGAGGACTAAATAAGCTAACACCTATAAAGCTCTTAGCACAGGTCCTGGCTCATAGCAAGGACTACGTGACTATTAGCATTTATTATGAAGTGGCTACTCTTACATTTCAAGTTATGAGACTTTCTCTCTATTGACTAATTTGAAATCCCTTATCTCTAAAATAAGAAAAACTTTTTGAAAACATCTGCCTAGCTGCTACATGTATTTTAGCATGGACCAAAAAAGGCCATTCTATAGAAATAATTTTATTTTCCCTACCCTATGATTTGAAGTAGCCTCTTTATGAAATACATCATGTATTTCATGAGACCAAATAGAAAAAAATAAACAAAAATGTGTTTACATGTTATTCTGTAGGATACAGAAGAAAATACAAAGCTTTTCTTTGCCACCTGTCTTTAAATGTTGATAAAATTGCATAAAAAGACAAAATCTTCCCTGAAAATTGATTTGTATATATAGTCAAAAGAATATTTTTTTCATGGAGTACTTTTAGAATATTTTTATCATTTTCACTTTGAAAAGGAAACTGCCTCTGTAAATCTAACAGTTTTGAATGGTACTAGAACATTCGAAAGAAGATATGTGCTCCTTCTCTGGCTGAGTCAGAGCCACCCTTCCTTAATGAGGACTCTGGCACTGACTGTGAACCACCGCAGCCTTCCTATGGGGACGCATTCTGCAATATTGGTCATAGGGTGAATTCTGAGATATCAAGTATTGCAGCAAGTCCTCATGGGTGAATGTCAGAAAGTCAGGGAACAGTGGTCACAAAAAGACGGAACCGCTTTTCTTTTCCTTTTGGGGATAGGGCTGCACTTCCAAGTAACTCTTGTAACAGTCAGACTTTTGGGACTATCCGGAGTATCCAAAACCAGAAGAAAACAAGTGGAAACATGAGAAAACACCTCACAAAGTACATCCATTTGACATTTATCCTAAATCACCGTACACACACATACACACACTTTCTTGGTCAGTTTGGGCTGCTATAACAGTATACCATAGACTGGGTGGCTTACACAACAAACGTTTATTTCTCAAGCTTTTGGAAGCTGGAAAGTCCAAGGTCAATCGAGGCACCAGCAGACTGGTACCTGGTGAATACCTGCTTCCTGGTTCTTGCCCTGTGTCCTCACGGGGAGGACCCTCTCTGGAACCTCTTTTATAAGGGCACTAATTCCATTTGTGAGGGCTCCACTCTCATGACCTAGTCACCTCTCCAAGGCGCCATATGCTAATACACCACATTGGGGGTTAGGATTTTAACATATGAATTTGGGGGGACACAAACATTCAGTTCGCTGTACATATATATTCACATGCATGCACACACAAACAAAAATGTCCCTAAACTGGAATTACCAAGGAAGTAGTCTGATTAAAGAAGAAGTATTTCTTGGGTTAAGTAAACTGTGACATGGTATAGTAACAGAATGTATGTGTGTAACAGAAATTACTTATTTTGATGCCAATACAGTCCTGATTCCTACAAATAAAAGTTTAAGAAATACAACACAGAACCGGCATTTTTCAATTGACTATATAATCACACATAAAATGGCATCAAGTTCAGGACTTTAATAACGAAAAACATTTAGTGAGAGTGACATTTCATTACTAAACACACATTACCAAAGGTATAAGCAATATATGTGGGACAGAGATGCATCATCCTCTTGTTGGAGGTGTAAGATAGGTTAGCATGTTTCCACAGATCTGGACCATTATTAGACTTAGAAATTACAGTCCACTCCTCCAGTCGTGGGTCTTTTAGAATTCAGGCTTCAGTTCCTCATCTGACATAAAGGTGAACTGATCTGAGCCTTACACTTTAGGGGGTCTTTTCTTCTGAGTGCTTTGCCTCCCCATACACTAGCTGGGCTCTATCTATGTAGACACACACTTCATTACTTTACCCAGGATGGTGGACTAGCTGGGCCTCATTAGTGAAACAGTAGGTATTAAAAATTCCTTCCCTGTAGGAAATACATTTAGGGTATATTGGAATTTTAAAAATAAGTATTTCCAGAAAAATGAAATCTACATTAATAATTTTATAGCATCTAAGAAAATAAATGTACAAACTAGAATAATCTTTGGCTTTGATGAAAGAATACCAGTATTTTAGTAGCTCCATTAAGTATTCTAAAGAACACTTTTTAATCTTTTTATTATTTTTCTATAACCTCTTCTGTTTCCAAAGGTTTAGTGCAGTATTTCTCTTAACTAACAAAGAAATCAGTGTCTCTAAAGATTTTTCCTTATTTCTACTTTCAGTGAATTGTCATTTGCACTTCTTTTAGGGCTAGGTACTTTGGTTCTTTATTACTTAGATAATTTTGTAATACAAAAGAGCCCACAGTTTTTATTTCTTTATTGTAATATAGATTCATTACAAAACTAAGCCACATGGAAATTTTACATATTTGTTGTATATTAATTGTATAATATGTATATTTATACTATGTTTTAAATTATATAATATGCTATGTATTTATATAATATGTATATGTGCATTATATTTTATACTTAGATAATGTTTTGATAGATAATTCTTATATAACTAATTAGAACCTTAAGAAAGACATTTATTAGCATTTTAACATGACATTTCCCCTATGAGTGTCAATCAGATTGATACTATAAGAATATTTGAACCACTGGCAAATCACTTCTGAGCACTCTTAGTTGATAGCAAACATTTTATTTTGTAACTAGAAGGTCCTTCTGTTAGTTGCTGAGCCTCTAATATCGACGCTACTTAAGACCTTACTGGAATACATAGCCACTCTTTTCGTAAGAACTTCCAGAGAAAGTTGTAGTGTTTCTGCAGAAGTGCATTGGAGACTCTCACAACTAGAGACCGTGCATTCCTGGCAACAGAAGCAAATGCACATTGATAAAAGGATAAATGATTGGTGAGACTAACAACTGTACTTGAGCTGTGAGAATATATAACTGCAAAATCAGCTACACACAAAAAAAATTGTCATTATGAGACTCTTTGATTCACTTAGTCTTTTAGTAAATATTTATGAATAAATTGAGTGAATAAATGAATGCAAAAAATGCATGTAATGTGCTAGGCACCGCACACCATACATCCTGGATTTACAGCAAACAAGAAAACCATGGTTCTTGCCTCATGAGACTTACAATCTAGCAAAGGAGAAAAACGTAAAACATAGGATCACATAAATAAACATCTAATTAAATTTTAACGAAAATATCGCTGATGAGTTGGTCTGATTATCATGCCAGTCTTTTCCCTCCCTTCTCTCTCTCTCCCCATATGAAGACTAAAACAACCAGGAAATAATTTTTCATGTGTAAAAGGTAGAAATGATTTCTTCTCTGGAAACCTACCTCCCATGATATGAGCCCATTTCCTCCTTCCCTAGGTGGTAACAAAAAGTAGTTGTGTCAGACCGACTCCACCTTTCGCGTTCAGTTAGGTGCTATGGCTTATTGACTTTATTGTGTGGGTGTATCTTATAATCATCTACTCCTCTCTGTTTCCATGTCCAAAAGCATGGCACTAGTTCTCTGGTCCTCTTGACCACATTATGTGAATAGACCCCCAGAATAACAAGCAGTACAGGAGAATATCAAAGTGGGAAGAGGCCCTGGAGATCATTCTTCAAATGAGGAAACTGAGGCTCAGAAAGGCGAAGTTCTCATCCAGGACTCCACGGTTATCACTAGCCACAGACATGCCACCAGTTTTCTGTAGAGCAGCTGTGGACGTCACTGACGTGTCTCTGCTCACAGTCATCCCCGTCTACTTTTTCCTTGTTAGAAAATCCCCCTTCCCATAATAGGAGCCCAAAATGACAAATACTTGCTTTCCTCAGCATGGCCAGATTACAGTCACTGAGATGTAAAGGGAAGTCTGCTGCCTGGTTTCTGAGACACAGTTAGCTTTTGACAAAAAGAGAAATCAAGTAGAGCCACTCCTCACCCCCAGCCACTTCTTCCTGTCTTTGGAGCTGGAGAACGGCAGGCTGAGGATAGAAAACCAACACTGGGGGTGGAGAATCAGAGGCAAGGAAAGCCCTTGAGACCCTCTTCTATGAGCTAACCTTAGGACCAGCTTCTTGTAGACCTCTTATTACAAGAGATTGTTTGAAACCTTTCCTATGTATAACTTTATGTCACATGTTCTGCTATTTGCCTAGTGCACGTTCAATGGACTACAGCCTTGTTTATTTCTTTACCTTCCATCTGCCCCACTAAGCTCCACAAGAGCAACTGATGGGTCTTATCTTTTTCATTTTCCATACTCCCAGTTCCTAGAACAGAATTTGGCACACAGTCAGCCCTTGAAAAATATTTGTCAAATAAATGAGTGCCCCAAAATTGTGATTGGCTCTCTGCTTCTATGAAATCAAGTCCAAAAGATTTATGTGGAATTCAAGGCCCTTCATGATCTAGCCCCAATTTATCTTTCCAGCCTTGTCTTCCTCCACACGTGCCACAGTTTAGGAAACCTGGACTATTTCCTGTCCTCCCAAACACTCCCTGTGCTTTGCTGGCTGACAATGTTCCCTCCCACAGAACATGCTCCTGTTCCTCCACCCAATACCTTATTTCATTCGTCAAGCTCCAGCCTTTCTCCCATAGAACTCTCTCTCCTGCTTCCCTGGTACAAATATTTTTCTATATTTTCTTCTCTTTTGTGCCATTTATCACTTTTAATCATTTATGATTACTGCACACTCATCTCTATTAGATTATAAACTCTCCTTGAGGATAGGAACGTCACCCTCCCAAGAAATAAATACAATGCTTTGCCCCAGTGAGGACCTAGTAAGTTTTTCTTTGTAAGTAGTGAAATAAATAACATTAAAGTGAGCCCTTTTAAAAAATAGTTTGGACCCAGGCACCAGTGCTGACTCTCTCTCTCTCAAAAAAAAAAAAAAAAAAGCCAAGATTTGAATGAATTGCAGGAGGGGAAAGCAAGGAGGGAGAGGGACTTGTTGGAAGTGTCAGGAGCAAATACGGGTGCTCTTTCTCTTGCCGATGATGGCAAAGTCCTTAATGGAAGATGATCCCAATCAATAGAGCCAGGCAGCTCATTTATATAATGGGATCAAGCTGAAGTAGTGGTCTTCCTCTGCAAAGTCATGGGAGAGGGGAAAAGGCTGCCACACAAGAATAACCAGGACTCCACAAGTCTATCTGCTGGTGTTCATAAATACGTTCCCTGTCAACAAACCACAGGAGAGCTCTGGAGAGCAGCCTGCTTGAGCCTGGATGCTGAGGAGTGACAGCGGGGCTAGTGCTGCTGCTGTATTTTGGCTGCTGCTGCTGCTGCTGCCGCCGCTGCCGCTGAGCAGATACCGCAGCGAGGGGTCTGACTGCGCAGTGCTCTGGGAGCCTGGATCTGGGTAGGAACAGAGATGTTAAGAGCCTGAGAGTTGGGAGGTGGGCAGGACTCACCAAGGAGCTACAAACCAAAACAAGAAATCTAGGCAGCAAAAGGAAAGGAAGGGTGAGCTTGAGCCAAGATATCTGGCCAAGTGGAACTGGAGGAAATGTCATCATTGGTAAAAGAGGACTTGGAGAAGAAATTGTTTAAGCCGCTCTCGCAGAATCTATGTGAGTTTATCGAAATTGAGTTCTCAGTCCAGGACAGATATTACCTCTGTGTGTCAGGTAATATGTTCTCTCTGTTACCATTTCTAAATGTAAATAACCCCAAGTGGCTTGGGTGGTAGAGGGGCATGCTTCGCATTTATTTTCCTATATGATAATAGCATGTGTATCTTCTCATGATAGAACTTAACTATGCCAAGTTTCAGAATTTGGATTCTATAGAATTCTTAAGTGCTAAAATTGAACATAGAAAGGACTATTGTATTAAGAATATTTTGGCTAATTGTTCAAAAATGAAACTGGATACGTACTTTTCCTTATTTGATTATTTTGTCTCTGATCTTTTATGTAATTCACTTGCACGGCACGCAGGTTTATTGCAGAAGAGCTCATTTTTGAAAATTCAACAGAGAACTCTGTACATTTTTAAATACATTGGACAATACATTGGAAAAACAGCTCCATTTCCAAGTAGTCTGGACAACTAGGGTTCTCCTTTTGCATGCTAGGAAAAAAAAAATCTTAGATTTTCTTCTGAGGGCTCATTTTGAATAGAGAATGATCTTTTAAAAATTCTTTCTCTTACAGGAAGTATGTTCACAGGAGTCATACTTTAGTGGGAGAACTTAGTTGATGAAGATGAAACTTTAATAGAATTTTCTCTAACCTATTTAATGAAAATATTTTCCCTCATGGTTTTAAAATGAGTGAAAATTGTCCAGAGGTAGAAATAGGCTTTTGCACATAATTATGATTTTCCTAACCAGTAATTTTTGTGCTGAATTTATACAGAAATACTTGTACAACTATTGAATTTAATATACAGCATTCTGTTTTTTTCCATGCATGCCTTTTAATGTTGTCGAGGAGTTCAGGAGGAAACAGCTTAGAAGCTCTCAGTGTTCACTGTGGACTTTCCTTTATAAGACATACAACTCATCATTTTTGGAAAACAACTTGTTAAAATCCCATTCCTGGCAATTGGCCTAAAAGGACTTTCTAAAGATGTCAAGAGGAAGTACTGTAAGAGAAGTAAAACATTTTATAAAAAGTGTTAAGAATTCTTTAAAATTCTATCAATGCTAATAAGTATAATATTTACTCAATAATAAAAACAGTGGTATATATACATCTAGAATTTTACCTACCATATTTTGCTATGTATAAATACGAAGTGTGGGGACTTGACATTTCAGCAAGGTAAAAAGTCTAAGTGGCCCAGGAAAAAATTCAAAGTATGGAAAAAAGTGAAATGAAACAATTTTAGAAACTATATTGTATCCTAACCATCAAATCTTAAATTATTTTGACTTAATACATTAAAGAAGATGCTTATTTCAACATTAATATTTAATACTTTTATACCTATTGAGATCCTAGTTTATAAAACTAATTACACATTATATAACATTAGAATACCGTATTTTTGAAGAAAAACATAAGAAATGAAATAATCAGGATAATGTATATATCTCATTTACCAAACATATCTTAATGCTTCCCTCCAACTATATAATTAACTAAACTTGTTCTATCTAAGAGAAAAAAAGTCTTCTAGAATTAAATATTTAGATACAGAGGTGATTTTTTTTCTCCCCAGAATCCTTGAGTTCTGAGAAAGACACTGTGAGCTGGGATCACCTGCTCTCTTTCTTCACAAATGACAGGTGTCTTTTTAAGTAGGATTGGAAGGTCAAGGGGTTGGCATTGTTAACATATGTGAGGGCAACTCCTTGAGGGTTCAATTTTCTCATCTGGGAAATGGCCACATAAAGTAAGTGATCACTGTCATTAGTAAAATTCAATGATTCTGCCATGTAAGAAGCAAGGGAAAACAAGGCCCTGTCAGATGTGAGGAAGAGAAGAGAACATTGTGATATTCCTGATAAAAGTTAGGGTTGTGAGTCATATTAGTTCACTGAGTTTCACAACTCTCCTCTACATCACGTCCATCAATTTGAAAGCACTTTCCCCAAATGTAATATCAACATCTCTTTATGACTATTTCAAATACATTTAGACAGAACAGTAATTTAAGATGAAATCAATGTGCAGCTTGACAGTCCTAAGTCTTTGACCAAGCTTTACTGAGAAAATTTCCATTGACGTGAATAGAACAGGCCGTATCTCAATTGTTTAGACAGGTAACTCCAGATTTGAATGTTGGTCACCTCCGAGGAGTAGACAGACACATAGTTATGATTTTCTTTTATATCCTACAATCCAGCAGTTCCAAATTTTTAAGAACCATATGTCTGGAGGAGTCAAATCCCATCACGCATTTTTGAAATTAAGGAAGATATGTTTAAGTTAAACTTTCTATTTGTCTGATCAGAGTCTGTCACTTGCAGGAGTTTCACAGCCAGATGATTGTGATTTGCTGTTATTTTGACACATTACCTGGTCAATGTCAAAAACCAGATGTTACAGACTCAATCACCCTCTCTCTGGTTTGCTAGGACTTGCCATGGGGGTTTCTCAGCATCTTGGCCCCTTTGCATGGTCTTCTCTCCTCGGGGTTAGCTTCCCCTCGGCTAGAACATTATTATGCCCGGCTGTTACAAGCAGCATCTCCTTACGAAGGAGAGAGGAGCTGTATTATGTGTGGGCACTTGAAAAGGGGTAAGTCCTTTGTGCAACGGCAAGAGTGTAATTGAATTAAAGAAATTCTAAAGGACTTGAAATGGCACATAAATCATTAGCCATAATTAAATGGAAAGTAGCAGGGTGTGGTGGAATGAATGTTGGAAGGTTTGGAATCAGAAAGAACGGGCATGAAACCTAACTCTGCTTTGCCGGCCTGCCAGCTGTGAAATTTGGGGCAAAATAATTAACTTCTATGGACTCAGTATTGACATCTCTGAAATAGTCACACCTGCAACCCACATAGTGCTCTCTTGTCAAGTCTTAAATCACAAACGTGATAAATTATATTCTAAATAAATAAAATAAAGTTGGGTTATTATTTTAATATACAGAGCAATATATTTACTCTGAAAACATATGCTGAAATATATTTGTATCGAGTATACTTTTAGATAAATATTTGTAATAAAAGTAAAATATACAGCTATGTATAAAAATACATATATTTAATAATAATAAAGAAATATATTAAATTTGTATTTTTAAATAACAATTATATACATGTTCATATAGATCATTTTAAGTATTCTCATATGTTTAGAAAGACATTTTCCATTCATAGAATTAATTTGAAAATAAATGACATGTGTTAGAATTATGAAAGTAGTATACATAAATTTTCCACACATATTGTATTTTGATCCCAGAACAGAACTATTTCTCTGTGAACCAGAGAATCTAACAACTCTGTCAAATCATTTACAATAAAAATGTTAACAGTAGGAGTATTTTAAAAAGAAGCTAATATGTTAATAAGAAACAAAATGCTAGAGAGCGGGTGGCTATAAACAACAAACATTTATTTCTCACAGTTCTGAAGTCTGGGAAGTCCAAGGTCACGGCATTGGCAGATTCCGTGTCTGGTGAGGCCTCCCGTCCTCATCCACAGTAGTCTTATCCTTACGACCTTACATGGCAGAGGGGCAAGGGATCTCTCTGAGGTCTTTTTAAAAGTGCACGAATGCCATTCATGAAGGCCCTGCCTCCCAACAGCCCCACCTCATAATACGGTCACCTTGGGGTTAGAATTGCAACATATGAATTTGACTGGGAAACACAAACATTCAATCTACGGTACCCAGTATAGCCCCAGAATTGATTTTGTAAAAATATTTCAAGCCCTGGCTGGTTTGCTCAGTTGGTTGGAGTATTCTCCCATGCACCAAAAGTTGTGGGTTCAATTCCGGTGGGGGAACGTACCTGGGTTTCAGTTCAATCCCGGTTCCCCTAGGAGCAGATGGATCGCTCACTCTCTCTGTCTCTCTCTCTCAACCTCTCTCTCTCTCTAATAAACATAACCTTGAGTGAGGATTAAAAAACTTTTCCAGAAAAAATATTATAAGAAAATTACTTTTTTGATGAAATCAATAATAGCATTCTCAGTGACCTCAAGACATCATCAATACACTGAAACATCTTCATTGAAGCTTCTTGTCATTGATAACTCACAGTAATTTTTCCTTATTGTTTAATTTCAGTAATGAAAAACACTAGGGCGGTAAAATAACAGCCGTTTGTTTATTTAAAGTGTTGCTGTGCAGCTTCCTCAGGAGCTACTTCTTCCTCTATTCTGCCAAATTACATTTGTTCAATTGGCTGGTCTCCTTTCCATTTAGCCTCATAAATAATAGTGACTATTTTACCATTGTAAAAGATACAGTTATTAATGACAATGTTTATTTTGAAATTAAGAGTAAAAATAAATGGTGGACATGACTTAAGATTGTAACTTTGAAAATGCTAACTCAAATACTGAAACTAGAGCAAGTTCATTCTGAATTTCCCTGGGCCCATAGATATTACTCATTAAACAATAATTATTCAGTGTCATCTCTGATGTTACTGAAACCAACTGTCTAATATTTTGACTGTATAAACACATTTCTGTTTTAAGACGATGTGATAAGTTTCCACTTTCCCACTCCATTAATGTGGATATGGCCATTTAATTTTGTCTGGCAGCACAGCTGAAGTGTGGGAATTAGGGATCGGGGCCAGTCCAGCCTGAGGAGACTTCTCTGACTCTTGGCTAAAGATAATCGCAGAGCCTCGTTGGCTCCAGAGGAGGCTATTTTGCCAAATTAAGGAGGCTTGACTGTCTCTGTGCTGCATCATTGTACCAAAAGATTAACGCTTACAGTATGCTCTAACTTTCTTAGTTAATGTTAGTGGACAAAGACCATTAATGTAAGAAAACTTGGTAACTGATAGATCCTACTTTCTTAACATTTCTTTCTCCATCCCCTCCCTCCAACCCATCCTTGTTTAGAATGGCAATAAACAAACAAACAAACAAACACCTTTCTAAAACATAAAGCCTCTCCTATTTATTCACTTAAAGTCGTTTAGGGACAGCCCTCCTCCCAAATCCTCCCACACACACAGCTCTCAGGATGACATTTAAAGTCCTTCGCCTAGTATTCCAGACTACCTTGCCCCTTCCCATCCTCCTTTGTACCACCCAGTCACCCTCACACTTCAAGCCAACAATACCAAATGCTGTATGACTCAAAACTGTCAAGTATTTCATGTTTCTGTACACACACTGTTCCAGAATTCCCTTTACCCCTTTCCTCATTCTAACTCCCTGCCCTTTACAGCTCAGAAGACCCCCTTGAAGAAGCTCTCCCTGACCCCCAGCTGCATGAAGATGTCCCTTCTCCATGTTCCTGATCACCCTGTCCTTGCCACATTCACAGCACTGTGATCATGTGGTGGGGTGGGGGGTTAAACATAATTGCTTCTTTTTATTTTGAAATAATTCCAAACTTACTAAAAAATTGCAACAATAACAGTACAAATACAGTTGAGAGTAAATTGTCAATATGATGCCCCAGTGCCACACTGAAACCTTAGGTTATAATTGCTACAGGCATTGATGTTCTCCTATATAATCACAACACAACCATCACAATGAGGAAATTAACACTGATTCATCACTATCAACCAATCCACTAGCCCTATTCAAGCTGCTTAAAAAGTTTATATTAGTTTCAGGTGTATTCCATAGGCCTATACAGTTACATAATTTATAAAGTGATGAGATCATGTGTTTTCTTCATGAAGCCCCCACTCTCTGTAATCTTAAGGAGAGCAGGAATGAATGGTGCTTTGTGCAAATTCTTTATTCCAATGCTTCGCACAGGGCTTTATTCAAAAGGGCTGTCAAACATTTATCAAATCAAGGAATCAGTGGGTCTATAATCAATCGGCTGGTTATCATAATATATAGATGAGGCAGTGGAATTTGCTTCAAATTACATTTCCATACAATATCCTATTATTTCTCCCCATTCCCATCCTCTCCTACCTCCTAAGAAGTGAGGCAGGTAGTCAGAACAAGAACATCATCCTTTGGGTCAGAGGTAGAGCGTTTGTCTGGATGGACACGACTGCCTTTTCGGTCCACAAACGAACCATTTTTAGTGCTGGAGACATGTGCATAGGCAGAAACCCATCATCTTTTGCACACAGTTTCAGAACTCTGATCCATTGTTTTGATCTCTGGTTAACATCTTCTGTTCTAGGTCCCCCCTGGGACATGGCTCTCAATCATTCCCTTGGTTCCCAAATACAAATTCCCTCCTCTCCCAAACTCTTAGAATTTGAGATCTAAATCATAGCCTTTAGTCTCTTCTTATTTCTTCATTGACTCCTACCTAACCCAGGAACTGACGGACAGTATGCACCCAGTGGTAATGTGTGAAGGAACCCTCTGCAAGCTGTCTTCTGCCTTTGCTGTTCTAGAGAAACTGCCCATGGGGAAGAAATCAATGATCTCCCCCAAGTCAGATCCAGTGCCTGGACTGCCCTCTTGCTTTAACCAGCAAAGGGGCTTCACAGGATTGTCTTCAGATCTTCAAAATTCCCCTCCTCTTGATATTCATAGGATTGCACTGTTTCTTTTCCGACAGCCCCTTCTCAGATTGCTCTGCTGGCAAGTTTTTCTTCTCCACTCTGTCTCACCTTTTTCCTCTGCTCTTTCCCTTACTCATCTAGTCTTGCAAACCTGTCCACACAGAAAAATCCAAAGTCCATATCTCCCTTCTTAAACTATAAACTTCCATCTGTTTCCCTTCCCAGATGGATCATTATTTTCCCTTCACCCAGCTCACCCTCCTGATTTTCTATTTTGGTTTCCATCTCGTGTTATTTCTACCCAGTGTCATCAATGCCTCAGGGATTTGCCACTTCTATGTCCACAGCCCACGTCCTATGCTTAGATTACAACACTAGTCCTTTACACAAAATGAAACACTTTAACAATTACTATAAACCAGGGACTACCCTCCACATCACTTACGTATCACTGTCATTGTACTGTAATAGAATGCTTTATACAGTCTTAACTAGGAAGGCATGCTGAAGTAGCATTTTCCAGAACCAAATGAGAGTCTTCCCTAAAGACGGATTCCAGTTTCATTCTTAGAAGACAGAGCCAGGTTACACCTAAGTGACAGCATCCATTTTGAAAGAAAGTTTAAGATATTTGATTCCAACTGCCAGCTCTCTACACCTATACATCTTTATAATATATATTTTATGAAACTCATGTCTGTTAGTTTCATCTCCTCAACAAAAGCATACATTTCTAGAGGATAATGACCATGTCTAATACTTGTACACATTGTGGCATCTATAATAGTTCTACTGGGCACATAGCAGATACTCAATAAATAATCCTTTATTAACTCATCAACAATTTTCAATTCAGGAGTCTAACATTAAACGTGGATTCTTCTAATGTTTTCATGTGAGGCCAAAGACAATGATTTTAAGGCCAGGAAATCATTTCCTAATTTTTTTCACATAAAATAAGCAATGATTTTTCCATACTTTTTAAAGAACAGTACTGAAACTTTTGTCTTGGTGACACATTTCAAATACTAGAATTTTGGAGACCCTCTAGAGAGAATTAAAAATCTCAAACAGTACCAAACAGGTGTATCTGTGATGCAAGCTTTTCTACATCAAACATCTCGCGGTAACTTTAAAAGAAAGCCTGTTCATGCTCACTCTTGAACACTGTGCTGCTGTGTGAGCAGAACTGTTTATTTCCCTGACCTCACTTACTTACACTGCCATAAGTTAAAATTCCAAATTGTTCTGGTAGACACTTTGGCACTGACTATATGCTAACGTTAAGCCTCTTATTTTCTGCCCCTAGTTGATCCCCGTTCCCCACCACAAAGCATAGCTGAAAGCACATAGCTCAATGTTCTGTCTGACAGACATTACTGTGGCTGTGTGTAACCACAACTGTAGCAAAAATCAACACATTGAGCAGATCTGGAGGCATACTTGTGAAGGTTCAGATACCTCAGGGTTCATAAAGGGGATGCAGCTATAAGATAGGTTCAAGTTCATTACATGAAAAGGGGTTACATAAATACTAAAAAGTATTATGCTGAATAATTTATCACCTTCTAGGAGTTTACGTAAACTAAGTGTTTTTCTGTCCTACAGTGACCAAAAATGAAGAAGTAAAAATCATTATGGTGAAACACTACAGAATAGGCTTAGATGAAAAATATGAAGTAACAAAGAAGTGGTCTTTGAATGATCTGCAGAAGATTGATGGAAAAGAAGCAGATACTGTAAGTGTTACACTTCGTAAGGGAGAGGTGGGATCAATAAGCTGGAGATCTTTAGGCTCAATATCCTATTTCATATATTCTTGGCATGTAATTAAATGTTAAAATGACATAGTGTTCTTTTTTTAACACTTTATTTATTTTTAGAGAGAAAGGAAGGGAGAAAGAGAGGGAAAGAAACATCAATGTGTGGTTGTCTCTCATGTGTCCCCTACTGGGGAATGGCCTGCAACTTAGGCATGTGCCCTGACTGGGGATCGAACCTGCAACTCTTTGCTTCGCAGGCCCATGGTCAATCCACTGAGCTCAATACACCAGCCAGGGTATGACATAGTGTTCTTAAGTGGTAAAGTTTAGTCCACTGGGATGATGTAGGGGTTGTTTGTTGTTGTTGTTCTGTTTTTATCAGTTTAAATTTGAATTTTGTCTATTAAATTTAAGAGTCTTTCCCAAGGCTTTTAACAGATTAAACGCACTCTCCCCATCAATCTGGACACTTTAAATACATGGCATTTTCACCGCCACTCTCTCTCCACCCCAAATTCCTCCATAAGATTAGGGAATTCCTCCCCTCATTTTCTTCAAATTTTACTATCAGCCACTTGATCCTCCAGAAGGGTCAATAATTCTTGGAAATCTTACAACCTTAAAATTAAAGGTGGGGGGGAAGGATGTCTACTCCAGTCTCTCCACGTGACCCCATGTCAGGTGGTTTTCCCAGTCTCCCTGGTCTCTGCTACTGTTGGAGAGCTCATCCCACATGACGCAGTCCATTCTGTTTTTGCAATGCCATACTTTACTTTTTATTTTTTAATTTTATTAAGTTTGTTGAGGTGACATTGGTTAATAGGGTGATATAGGTTTCAGCCATACTTTTTTTTTTTAATTCTTTACTTATGTTTAACCAACATATCCACCCATCAGTCCTACTTTGGCCACCTGTAGCAATTTAGAACAAGCCCAATCATTCTTTCATATAGCAGCCTTTGCAATACTTGAGGATGATTATACTGTCCCCTCAAGTTTCCTCTTTTCTAGGTTAAATGTTCCCATTTTGCTCTTTAAATGACTTTCACACGAAGACCGCATAAGATGATAGATATGACAGGACAACACAAACACCGAGAGGCAGGAGCAACGGTGCCGCTGTTCCTCATGACATTGCTTAACACCCTGTACCACGCTACTTTCTCTTCTGGAATCCTCCTGCTTTCCCAGAATTACGTGCAATGTTTTAGACTTAGGGTGACTAATTTGTATTTCCCTTGATCTGGATTCCTCATTTTTATTAAACACTTTACTGAAACCTCCCATCTTTGTGTATAAATTACCATTTAATCTCACCTGCCAGACCCTCTACTTACATAGAATAAAATCTAAATAAAAGTCCTTGGTGATCTGGCTTCTTTACCACTGGTCATCCCCACCTTAAACTTCACACATTCGCCGTGCTTAACTACCGACTCTTGAGGCTTAGAATGCCCAGTCACCTCTCTCTCTCGCCCCATTCCCAGACTGTCCACTGGGTGAAGTCTTGCTTATGTCTCCTCCCCCAAGGCCCCCTTAAATTGTGGATATAAAGGTATTATAGCCATAATACCACAAACTGCAAGTGTTGGCCTTTTATGACTCTTCTCGGGATGGAAAGCTTCTAAAAAAAAACCAAAAAACCTGGGACCATGATAATTCATCTTTTACTGTAGACTTCAACCTGATATATATTAGACACACAATAAATATTTGTATTATTGTTAGAAGTAGAATTTAAACTCATTTATTCTTAATCCTACTAAGTACTATATTCTCAATCTGGCTTATTCTTCCACCTGTCAACTCCTCTAATAGTATTATTTTTAAAATAGTCACTATAATGTGATGTAGATTTAACAACCATAACATTTAGGAGTTCATTAAAGTCAATAATAAAAACAATGAAGCAGGCAGGGGAAGTGTATACCTCTAGGTAATTGGTAGGATATCATTACTTACTACTAACAGTAGTACTGCTACCTGCTACCATGTCACACTTAGTAAACCCTTCCCAGGTGCCAGGAACCACAGGAAGCTTTTTCCACACATAATTTCACATAATCATCACAAAATCCACCTGAGTTAAATTCTATTATTATTCCTGATTTACAGATAAGGAAAACATGACTTAAAGACATTAAGTGACTTGCCCAAAGTCACAAAGCTATTAAGTGGTAGAGCTAGACCCAGAAATATATTAATTTGCCTTCTTTAGATTGCTTGTTTAATTCATATATATATAAATTAAATTCATATATATATGAATTCATATATATAAATATATTCATATATATAAATTCATATATATATTCATTCATTCATTCATTCACTGAGAACTCAAGCTTTGCCAGGCCCTGAGGCTAGAACGGAGAATTAGACACACATAAGTCCTTAATTCTGCATTACTTACATAATTATTTAGTCTCAACACCTAAATTTTGTCCCTAAGATCTTTACTGAAATCAGTATATGCTATCTGCTATTTTCTTGACTTATCACCTAAGAATCCTTTTTTAAAATGTGGTGTGTTTGGCATGATACTCAGTAAAAGCATGCAGGATTTCATTGCTCTCTTTTCTAATGACTCATATAGCATTTTTCTGATAATACATTCTACATAACTGTTAGGAAATAATTATGAAGTATTTCCTCACATTTATTGCATATCAATATGCTGGAATATTATTTACACACACACCATGTTTCCAAAAGAATACCTCAGAACACAACTGTTCACCATTTAGTAAGTTTTTAAAAAGTCAGACAAGTACAAAACTTTTCTACAATATTCTCATTTTACATATTTAATCTGTCCTATTATTAAAACTGAAATCTGAACTTTACATTTTAATACAAAAATACACAGAAGTATGTGCATGTGTGTATACATATATATATGAAATAAACCAGTAATTTAAGAATAATTATCTCTGTGTGAGATACACATTTTACAAAGATTACACATTTTTAGATTATTATTTTCTTCCTACTTTAATGTACTTGCCAAATTTTCTTTGCTGCATTAAATTTTATCAGAAATCAGTGTCAAGTTCACTTACTTGTAGTTTCAGGAATTATCATCCCCACCTTTTTTTTTACCATTCTTCATTTTTTGTGAAGTTCTCAAATATTAATGCTGTTATAAGTGTTTCTGCAAGTTCGTTCAGTGTCTGGAGCTGCATTCAGCAAACCCATCAGCTCACAGTCATTGCGAATTAATGGCCCCGCTCTACTCTCCCCCCATCTTCCTGGTCTGGCTTACAACGGTGTCGATTCTTCTCTTTCCTCTTGGAAGACCATTATCTTTGATAATGGGCTAGGTACCTCCGAAGTTGAATATTTCTACTTTTCTTATCATTTAGGACCTAAAATATTAGATTGCCAGAAGAAAACCTATAATATCCAAAGAATAGTTTTTTTCCCCCATTTTATTTAAATGATTGTTCAAGTACAGTTTTCTCCCCTTTACTCCCAATCAAGCCGACCCATCCCCCCCCCCCACAAAGAATAGTTCTTTTAAAGATTTCTTTTCTATGGATCAAGTAAAAATATCCCAGTTGTTCCTGGAATTTCACTATCACTTCTCCTTTCCCTTTGAATTAAATCCTCAGGAGTCAGCAGTTATACATACATAAAATTGAGAATACATTTATGTGTGTGTGTATATATATATTTTTTCTCAACAGGAGTGATGTACTTTTAAATAGAGCAATTTTGAGTGAGAAAGTTGTCAACTTTAAAAAGGAATGGAATTGAAATTGAAGTCAGTTTATGAAGGAGACACCAAGATGTCTGGGGATTTGGAGATTGACATGGTACAATGGCAGAGAAAATGATGCAGCAAAAAAATGGGATTGGGTTGACTGAGATCTTGGTTCTGTCCTGGCTCTGCCAATAACTTCATGTGTAGCCTGGGCTTCACCTCTCTGGAAACTATTACCCCAACTATAAACAAGAAATCACTGAATGATGTCTGAGATCCCTTTTTAGCTCTAGGAGTCTATCAAGACAGACAGAGGGAGGGGAAAAGGTGAGAGAGAGGAAGGGAGGGATAGAGGGGAGGGAGGGAGGAAAGAATTATATTTTTAAAATGTGGTGCATTTGGCACCAAGAAGAAAAGAAGAAATATTTCCCCCCCTCTGGAAGTCCATAAGTAGGTTTATTCTCTTCTTTGATCCCTACCCACCTTCTCAAATTCAAGAAGGAAGAAGGAAGAAGGAAGAAAGGAAGGAAGGAAGGAAGGAAGGAAGAAAGGAAGGAAGGAAGGAAGGGAGGGAGGGAGGGAGGAAGGGACTTGTATTTTATGTGCATGCCTGCTCAGGCTTCAATTATTAGGCTAAAGGAAACTATCGATCCTTTCTAAGTACCTCAAAAGGATGAAGGATATTTTCTATGTGATAAAGAGCAAATGTTTCAATGACGGAACTATATATGGAGTGTGATTAGCATTTGGTGACCAAATGAGTATGATTTCCTTTTATTGAGATGCTCTGCACAAGTGCCTTTCACGGTGCAATTATAATAGCTAGGAAAAATTTTACAAGGTGCGACTAGGGGAACACTGCATTGAAAATCACATCACCCATATACATTATTTTCTCTTTTTTAGTCCTCACCCGAGAACATGCTCATTGATGACAGAGAGAGAGAGGGAGAGGGAGAGGGAGAGAGAAACACTGATGTGAGAGAGAGACATTGATCAGTTTCCTCTTGCGTGTGCCCCAGCTGGAGACAAAACCTGCAGTCCAAGCACATGACCTGACCAAAAGAAGCGAACCTGTGACCTCTCAGTTTGTTGGACAATGCAACCAACTGAGCCACAGCAACCAGGCCTTCTTTCTAAAAGTGTTGTTTTGTTTTTAAATTTTGTTAATAATATAAAGCAACATGGCAGTAACACTAGCATCACGATATTTGGAGGCAGATTTGGGAAAGGGAACTATCATTTTTTTTAGCCTCCATATTACACAGTTTATATGATGAATTTCACAGTAAACTTCATAGCAACCCTATCAAAAAAAAAGGAGAAAAGGCAGGGTCAGATCACATAAATACTTGTTCCGTGGTTATATCAGAGATTCAAAATGGTTGTTTAACCTCAAAACCCATATTCTTTTTCTGGCCTGGTGCAAGAGTTTTCCTGTTTGAAAAAGAAATCGCAAATGCCTCCATTGTTTGTGCATGACGCTTACACACCACCTGGTGACAAACTGTGCACACTCCCGCTCGGCGTCTCTGCCTCCTTGTCGGTTACAGCGCAGTGTCTACCTCCACTTCTTGTTTACAGAACCACTTCAGGTCAGCGCAACATGCACTCACTGGGAACCCAGTAGTTGCCGTGATCACAAAGTAAATAACTCAAACCCTCTGCCCTCAAAGAGAGTTAGGACTTGGCAGAGAATGAATGTGGAAGCATTCTATAAACTGAAAAGCACTTTGTAAGTGCAAGGCATTGTTGCTACTATTAGTAACAGTACCAACGATTATTTTAACATGCAAGGCTTAGATCAGGTTTGATGTCTTCTTTTTCTCAAAACACCTATGCCAGAAGTATAACAAAAGCCAAGAGCAGTCCAATAAGAGGCAGTCATTAATAATTTTTCAGTTTCAGTCCGATGATTTAATGGTCCTTGTTATTTTAACTTCAAAGGTAACTCCTTGCTGTTACTTGATGTTATGCAGTATGCCAAAAGCTAATTAGCCTTCCTGTATTTCCCCCTTCTGCCTTTGAAGTAGCACAGGACCAAATTCCCAGTAGAAAAAAGGAGAAGTCTATTCTCCTCTCCTTTACCCATCTTCTCAAATTTACTGCCCTGGGAAGAGTTGATAATTGCACATTCTGAGACATGTTTTATTTGCATAATTGAAAAATTACAGGTCCTATAAAAATAATCGTTATTGTTCTTTTTAGAAGCAACATGTTTGAAGCAGGTAGCTTTTGAAAGTTCATGTGTAGGTTTTAGAAATATGTTTGGTACTAGTACTTTCTAACAAAAAGCACATGCAAAAGAATCTGAGAGAATCCAGGAAATCCAGTTACTTTCCTGACTACAAACAAAATCATGTGTCTCTTTCTCTTCTAGGACAACCCGTTTTTTGATCTGCACTTCAAGAAAGTGTACCGTTTGGAAGCATATAGTTGTGCTTCTAAATACGCCTTTGCTCGAACTATAAATAAGCTGAATCATGCATATCTTAAGAAGGACTTACAGATCGTGAACTTTGACTCGACTTACATTAACGACGATTCTGTTTGGTCCTCCAGCAACAAGGACTGCTTGGTTCTCATGAGAATATGCTTTTATGCCTTCAATCTGCTGTGCCTGTCCCTGTGTCCCCTGCCACTCTGAAGATGTACTCCTTTTTTTTCACCAGTATTCTATAAAATGGTTCCCAAAGTAAATATTGGTAGTCATGATTTTGGTTTTTTCCCCTCCATTAGTGACTGTTATTTGTATGAAAATAAAGTGATGTTTTGTGAATTGCAATAAAATGTGTTTTAATGAAATCATTCAACATTTGGGACTTTTACCTATGTGTTCCTTCGTAACTTTGGAAGGAGTCGAATGGTTTTGCCTAAATTGGTATTCTCAACTACTATCTTAAAGGGCCTAAATATATGAAAAGACAGCCCATGTTCAGGGATAGGAAGATAATATTGTTAAGATGTCAGCATGACCCAAAGCCATCCATGGATTCATTGCAACCCCCATCAAGATTCCAACAACTTTTTCTTTTTTGCAGAAATGGAAAAGCCAATCCTCACATTCCTTTGAATTCCAAAGGTCCCCGAATAGCCAAACAATCTTGAAAAAGAGGTATAAAGTTGAAGGACTCACACCTTCAATTTCAAAACTTACTGCAAATCTGCAGTAATCAGAACAGTGTGGCACTGGCATAAGGATAGACATATAAAGCAATGGAGTAGAGCTGAGAGTTCAGAAATAAATCTATCATCTGTGGTCAACTGATTTTTGACAAGATGCCAATCTTATGCAAAGAGAAAAGAATAATCCTTTCCACAATGGTTCTGGTACAACTAGATATCCACGTGCAGAAGAATACAACAGGACCCCTACCTTACAGCATACACAAAAATCAACTCAGATGGATTAAAAACTTAAATAGAAAATCTAAAACTATAAAAATCCTAGAAGATTTTGCCCATGACAATTACGATGTTGATATTATTAATGGTGATTTTCTATTACTGTCATTTTCTTTTATTATTTGAGAAAGTATCACATAATTGATAAGGGGCTAACATCCAAAACACATAAAGAATTTATACAACTCAATAGCAGAAAAACAAATAATCCAATTAAAAATTGAGCAGAAGATCTGAAGAGACATCTTTCCAAAGAAGACCTAAGGTGGACAACAGGCACAAGAAAAAATACTCAACATCACAATCATCAGAGAAGTACAAATCAAACAACAATGAGATATTACTTTACATTTGTTAAAATGGCTATTACCAAAAAGACGAGAGATAACAATTCTCTGCAAAGATACGGAGAAAAGGGATCCCTTGTACACTGGTAATGGGAATGTAAATTGGTGCAGCTAATGTGGAAAACATAGAGGTTCTTCAAAAAATTAAATTCCATTGCTGGGTATTTAACTGGAGAAAACAAAAACAGTAACTTGAAAAGATATATGCACCCATGTTTATTGCAGCATTATTTACAACAGTCAAAATGTGGAAACAACCTAGGTGTCCTTCAATGTATAAGCAAAAAAATTACAGTATATATAATATTCCATTTTTCATATATATGCCACTTAATAGCAGAAAGTAAGCAATCAAGTTATATAGAATGAAATATTATTTGGCCATAAAAAGGAATGAAATCTATTCATTTGAAACAATATAGTTGGACCTTGAGGGCATTATTCTAAGGGAAGTAAGTCAGATAGAGAAAGAAAAATATGATCTGTCTTATATGTGGATTCTGAAAAACAAACAAACAAAAAACAAAGTTCATAGACACAGAGAACAGATTGATGGTTGCCAGAGGGTAAAGGAGGTAAAAAGAAAAATAATAAAAAAATAAATAATAAAATAAAATGAGATCAGCTTTCTGAGCCAGGCAAAGGGAAGGAAAACAAAGAAGAAAAATGTTTAAAGTGTGTATATTTTGTATGATTTCATGCCTTCACTGACTTTTTTCAATTATATAGCCTGAGACCCATTCTGGATAAGAGGATTTATCCTGTACCTACCTCAAAAGGACACAGTGAGAATTAAACACTAAGAGCCAAGGCAGATGCTAGGCACTATTGAGAGCATGTTAACAGTGAGACAGGCAATAGCAGCTCCAAGACTGACCTCAGCTCACAATAAATGTTAGTTCTTAAAATTAGTAGGTGTAATTTCTGTCACAAATTAGTGGAATATCTGTCTAGTCACTAAAAGAAAAAGAGTGTCAATATCATGAAAGATAAAAAAAGACAGTGTATTAATTTGCTGGGGCTGCCAATCAACTATCCATAAACTGAGAGGCTTAAGCAACAAAAATGGATTGTGTCATAGTTCTGGAGCCCGGAAGTCCCAGACCAAGATACCAGCAACACTGGTTCTGTGAGGGCTGTGAGGGAAGAATCTGTTCCAGGCATCTCTCCTTGGCTTGTAGACGGCTGTCTTCTCCCGGTGTCTTCACATCATCGTCCTTCTGCGTATGCATCTGTTCCAAATCTCCTGTTTGTATGCGGACAGGAGTCACGCTGAATTAGGGAGCCCACTCTCCTGGCCTCATTTAACTTGATTACCTCTATAAAGACCCTAACTACAAATGAGGTCACTTTTTGAAATAGTGGGGGTTGGGACTTCAAAGTAAGAATTTGGGGGAGCATGCGTCAACCCATAACACTGAAGAAGAAGTTGAATAGGCTTAAGGGGACATAACAATTAAATTCAACAAAAATTTTCAAAAAAACCCCCCCAAACAATTAAATTCAATGTGGGAGCCTGGATTGGCCCCTGAAACAGAAAAAAGGACATTGGTGCAATCCCTCAGGAAAAAATCTGAGTAAGATCCATAATTTAGTTGGTGATATTACATAAAGTTAATTTTTTTGTGTTAACCTTGGTACCGTGGGTATGAAAGACATTAGCACTGGGGGAAGCTGGGCCCGGAGAGTGTGGGAGCTCTCTGTCCTGTCTTTGAATTGCTCTGCGAGACTAATTTTTCAAAACAAAAAATTTTAAATACCTGTTTGAGTTGATTTTTTTGAAGTAGCTAAAAGATGAGGAAGACTATCCTATACCTACAACATCCGAATGGGGACAAATGAGTTAGTTGTATCTCACTCCTTGAAAGCAAGTCACATAGTTATTTAGGTGTGTTGAAAACAAAAATGCCCTCTAGTTGAGGAAAACAAGTAAAAACATCTTTTTTTCTTTGTCAAAGCAGGTAGTTCAAATGGTAGTAGGCTAGAGAAATCTTATACATCTTGTACTCTTGCACTGTCCTCTCCAACTAATAAAAACCTGTCTGTATAGCTCATGTGTTTGCTTCGCAGGTAAAACGTTCAGATTGTGGTCAATGAAAGTGACTATTTCCTATATTGGACTGATGTTTTCAGAGTAAGATTGAAGATAGTATCTTATTCACCTCTGAATTATACACAGGAAGCATACAAGATATGTGTATTTATTTTCTTGACATGGAACCCTAATAAAGGAAATCTGACTTCTTAGGTACTTACTGACAACCAGATCACATTTGCTTGTTTTATGTTTCTCCTCTCTTCCCTGTGCCTTCTCTGTGTTCTTCTCTTCCCCATTCTTTTTAAGTTTAATTCCTCTGCAAGCCAAAATGTCTTTATTCCTCTTTACTCTTTCCTTATACATATTTTTCTTTTACTCCTCTCCGACATTAACTGCTGCAAGCCATTTGAAATTCCTGAGGCCCAGCTGCCGAGACTGACAGAGTAACCCGTACAGGCATTCAGGGTGTCCCACGCAAGAGGACCACATCTAAAGGTGAAAAACTTCTTTTTTCTTAGAGATTTTATTTATTATTTACTTTTAGAGAGGGGGACGGAGAGAGAAAGAGAGGAGAGAAACATCAGTGTGTGACAGATACATCAATCAGTTGCCTCTCACATGCCCCCAACCGGGCACCTGGCCTGCAACCCAAGCATGTGCCTGACTAGGAATTGAACCAGCGACTTTTTGATTCATAGGCCAGCACTCAATCCACTGAGCCACACCAGCCAGGGTGGAGAATAATTTCTTTATAGACATAAATAAATTTAGATAACAATTTACAGGTGAAATCTCTAATATCGGGCTGCGTAGCTGATTTCTGGGATAGTGGGGAACAGTTCGCTCCCACATAACCCTCATCAGCACTCATGGAGAATACTGTGAACATTCTCACTCCAGCGATTGTCCACACTCCCTCTTAATGCTATTCTGAGCACGTCTTTATATCATCTGGCTGTTCTCACAATAATGTCACGTAACAAACAACTGTGAGTCTGCGTGGTTTGAAAAACAAGTATTTAGCTCTTGCTCATGCATTCTTAGGTTGACTAGAATATGGTTGAACTAGGCTGAGACTGGCTGTGCTGGGCTCCAAGCTTCCAGTTGAGTTCAGGTTTGCTTCACATCTCTCTCCCTCCTTGGACCAATAATTATCCAGAACTTTTCCTTCTTATGATCAAAGACAGGAACACAAAGGGGAAGCCGAATTGTCAAAGCACATTTCAAACTTCTCACATTGTGTCTACTAGCAACCTATTGGTCAAAGCAAGTCACTAGGCCAAGTTCAAGGTGAAAGGGCAGGGAATACGCTCTATGCACCACAAGGTCATGTCAAGAATGTGAATGTATAATAAAAATATAGAGGAGCAATAGAAACCAATAACTCAACCTAACAAACTCCTCAGGTTGGCTCTCCTGCTCACCTGCTACTCTCAGAAGCCTGAGCCACGCTGACTTTGTCTCCTCACCTGTGTGGGGGTTGTGAGGATGGCTGGTAGCAAAGAACGCATTCGGCAGGCTTGGGTTCTGGAAATCCTCCTTAGGGAAAGTTATTCAGGTTGTGCAATAATATACTACCTAAAATTTTATTTTATTTGTTCAAATTCATACCAAGGCATTGCATGGGCAAGGAAGTAGTAGCCCACTGGGTAGGTGTGTCCAATGCTCATCAGTTCTCACTCCGAGTCCCTAAAAGTCACGATGAAAGCCGGCTTGTCTTTGGTTTCCTTGTGGCACACATTACAGTGCCTGCTCAAGTAGATATTTTACAAATATAAAAGTGAGCTTTTTTTGGAAGACTAGATTTACTTTTTTGTAACAAGGAGACCTAAGATTTAAAGGTATTTCTTTGATTTATAGTTGCCATACTTTCCATTAGCAAATGATAAACTTTTTAAGAAAAATCCTTAAGAAAGTAGCAAATAAGTGCATGATCTTTCCATTGACTTGTTACCCTTAAAGCTGCCTGGTTGTGCGAGAAGCTGGAAACTTTTTTTTAAAGATTTTATTCATTTATTTTTAAAGGGAGGAGAAGGGAGAGAAACATCAACATGTGGTTGCCTCTCATGTGGCCCTTACTGGGGACCTGGCCTACAACCCAGGCATGTGCCCTGACTGGGAACTGAACCAGCAACCCTTTGGTTTGCAGGTCGGTGCTCAATGCACTGAGCCACCCCAGCGAGGGCAAAGGCTGGAAACTTAATCCTTGGGTAAGTGGAGCCAAGTCCTGCTAAAAGAGAACTGATGGACACGTTGGCCACTTGTTCCACAGCCTTTGACAGCAGCTTATTCAGGATGTGAGAGCAGCTGTTTTTCCCTTTCAGGAAAACCTGAGCCAGGAAATTATGAATTAACAGAATTATTTCCCAGGTACTGTAAGGGTTCTTAAGAAGACAAAGTTTTTTATCATATGTAATATTTTTAAACATTGAATTCTCTACCAAAAACTCCTATTAGAAGAACGAAGAATCACTAAGCATAACGGGACTGCTCGGGGCTGGGGAGGAGGGAGTGGGGAGTTCCTGCTTCACAGGAACGGAGCGTCAATTTTGCGAGATGGAAAGAGTCACGGTGACGGGTGGTGGCGGCTGCACAGCAACGTGAATGTGCTTAATACCCCCTAGCATGCGCTAAAAGTAGGTGAGATGATCGTTTTCGTGTTATATGTATTTCATGATAATAAAAAGATGGGAAAAAATAACCAGAGGTTCAGGGCATGTATGGGAGGCAACCAATTGATATTTCTGTCTCACACCAGTGTTTCTCCCCACCCCTCTCCCTAAAATCAATAAACATAGTTTTTTTTTAGAAAAAATTTTTTAAAGATTTTATTTATTTATTTTTAGAGAGGGAAGGGAGGGGGGGGAGAGAGAGAGACATCAGTGCGCGGTTGCTGGGGGCCATGGCCTGCAACCTAGGCATGTGCCCTGACTGGGAATCGAATCTGCTATGCCTGGTTCGCAGCCTGCGCTCAATCCACTGAGCTACACCAGCCAGGGCAATAAACATAGTTTTAAAAATTAAAAAAAAATAACTGAAGATGTTTAGGAAATGAACAATCCATTGTGCTTTTAATTTTTTCTTACCCTCAAACAAATAACCAAACAAAGCAAAAACCATAAGCTGTCTTGAAAACTAACAATGATAAGAATATTAAGCCACATAAAAATACTTGTAATTTTACACCACTGCCGATATTGACAAGCCGCATTTATGTTTCGCTGTCAAGAGAAAAAAGTTAATTGTGTAGACATCAATCATTTCAGAAACAAATCTTTTATTTCACCATGTTGATGGAAATTTGTTCCAGGTAAACTAACTTTTATTGATGGGTAGCCCTAATATCAACTTTTTGTATATTGTTCTAATATAATCATTCCAGGCTGGACAACTTACTGCAGACTACTTTTACTGAATCTCTCCTAACAATGGTGCTTTTCTATTTCATGGTTTCAATATCTCCATTTGGCTTACTACTGACTTTAAATATTTTGCCCGAAAGACTGAAGATTCTGTGGAAAGATAGGTAACAAACTATTACGGAAGTACCAAATATTATATACATGCAACAGTTATGGGACTCATTCCATTCCTCTCCTAGAAGTCCCTGATCCTGAAAGGCCTTCATTAATGGCAAAAGTGAATCATCTATACTTCCTGTCACTAAGTAATAACAGCAATAACAACAGCTTTATCTTTGTCCAATTTAAGAGCTACTTATCAGAAAGTTACTGACTGTTGTTTAAATACATTACTTAGTATATGTGAAAACATATCTTCCCACTGAATTTTACTCATACAAATGGTGAAAATTTTATGACTCTTTTGGGTAAAGGAAAAACATACGTTTAGAGCAGAGTATTTACCATTAGATCTGATTTTCAGCAAAAATGAATGTGGTCAGGCCTGTGTAGTCATTTATATGTATCTTGATTTGTTTCCACCTCCAGGTGCAGGTCTAGGCTTGCAGTGGCATTGCTTCTAAATTCCCCAAGTGCAGAGAGTAGAAAATCCTATGGCCAGTACTTATTAACAAAGTGTATTAACAAAATCATGCTGAGAATCATTAACCTCTACTTCAAGCCAAAATATGTAGACTTTTGTCCACGGTGGGCAATTCCCAGAACAGATTCTGAATTAGGTGAGAGATGATCTCTGTGCTTACGAGAAAATCTCTCTGAACATGAATAGGGAGCTTAGCACTGTACCTGTTACTGTCAATATCACCCCACAATATGTATCTGCATTAAAAAAGCTTTGAAGTGCAATGTGATATTGCAAGCCAACCTTTGCCTTCCTTGTATTTTACATCTTACTGCATTTCTTCTCTATGTAGGATGTGCATCTATTATCTAATTAATATTTATCTAATTAATAGTGATACAGGTAATTAGCATCCTCATTTAGTGGCTCCCTAACTTCCTTCTATAAAGCTGAAAATAAATGGAAAGTATTAAACCGACTGATATTCAGCATCTGTTTCTAATGGAGCCTAAAACAATTGCTTTATGTGTATAACAGTAGAAGCTCTTCTCTCATCTTCTCACTGTTAAAGCCACTTATAAAGTAAGATTCTGGAAAGTAGGACACTGTGACACTCACTGCTCCAGAAAAAAGTACTTGCTGTCCCTTGTGTTGATACTAATGGTCTGACATGTCTGAAAAGCTATTTATTCTTCAGATAGGAATGTGCATAACTGATTACAAGAAAACCATGCCTAGAAGTAGAAAAGAGAAAAATCAAAGTAACTGATGTAATAAAAGTCCCCTGAACTAGGAATAAGGAAAAAATAAAATCATATTAACCCAAATAATTTTCTGAAACATATAAAGAGCTCTTGCTCCATACTCGAATTCAAATCAATCAGGCTTAAGTTAGTGGACACTTTGGACCCCAGTAAAGTGGACTACATGAAAGCCTTCTTTGGGAGATCTGTGGAGTTTCTCGCTAAACACAGGTCACAAAGCCAGGTGCCCAAGCCTCCCCCTGGTGCCCCATCAGGCAGGGTCCTGGACGTAGTTGTACATTTCTGTCCTTCCCTCCTCAGGGCTTTCAAGTTGAGGAAAAGGGACTCACCTTCTATCCTCCAAAATGTGTGAAACGAGTGCAGGTTACTCTGCATGCTCTGGGGTCATCAAGTCTCCCCAAGCTTCACACTTCTGCTTCATAGGTGCACAGTAGGAAGTGATTTCTCTGAGAAAACTTCGGTGATCCTGCCGATATTGTTAAATCATCAATACTCACTACCTTTGGCCATTTGGAGGAGGCTTTTCTCTTGGAGCCTATTAACAATGAAAAAATTATTTCAGGCTAGCCAAATATGAGATTGCCTTATATATGACATATATTAATATATGCAGCCTTCCATTTATGAAAGGGAAGCAGGACCTCAGGACCTGAGTGACTACTGTACATTGTTTAAGAACATAAATCTATGCAATTTAATCTTCTAGACTAACCTGCATGTAATAATAGCTGCCATTTATTGAATGCTTGCTACGTGCCAAGGACTTAACAAATTGCAGGAGGTCCCAAAAGATGGGGATTATTATTTTGAATTTACAGAGGCTCAGAACAGTTAAGTAACTTGCCCTATGGTTATTGAACCAGTAAAGATCATATCTGAACCCAGGTCTGCATGACCCCAGTGACCATGTACTTTCCACAGTTTCATGTTGTTTCCCATGTCTAATTTATGCAAATGACTGTAACAAAAAGATATTCATTGAGAGCAAACCCTCAGTATTGGGTTTTGAAAGCTGAGCCTACAAACTGATCACAAGACAATAGGGAGCCCCTGCTGGTTTTAAGTGTTTGGTGGTGAATTCCAAGTGGTGATTATCCCTAACATACAGTAGCATCACAATTACTCAATTGTAGCAGATTGGAATGAGGTGCAGACAGAAGATGATTCATTGGATTATATTGAGAATTATGGTAGCAATGATAATTATAAGGTAGGCTGACTTTTGTTAACTGTTTTGGAGATCTTAACAAAAGAAAATGACAGTCACAGTCAGCCAACAGTGAAATCATGGCATGTCGTGAAAGAACACTTCTAGGGCAATGTAGTCACCAAGAAGACTTCGCTAAAAATCAGCCCCAATATATAATCCTAAGGGCTGCAGAGATGCAAAGGAGTCTGAAAGCACAGCCTTAAAACATCACTCATTGTCAAAGCCAGTGTCCTACAAGGAAAACGATAGGACCCTGAGATCTACAATGTGGATATTTGCATGGGCATGTCTTAGAGTCTTAACCCTCCAGGTTTTAGTCACCTTCTGTGCCAAGTCTCCTGTGTCTGAAAATGATGCAAAGAAAATTTCTGAGGCTGTCTCAGAATATGACCTTATTTTCCTCAATATCCACCCCCATTACCCTCGTTGACTTGAGCCAGTAAGCAGGGTCAGATCTCAGCACAACCTGTGTGGGGGATTGCAATCCCTGCTCTAGAAAGAACTAGACCAAGGTTCCTCAATCTCAGCACTACTGATATTTTGGGCTGGATAATTCTTTGTTGTGGAGGGTTCTCATGTACATTATAGTTTGTCTAGCAGCATTCCTGTCATCTACCCACATCCTCGTACAATAGAACCCTCCCAGTAATAAGAATCAAAAATGTCTCCAGAGATCACCAAGTGTCCCCTGGGGGTCAAAATCACCCCCAGTTGAGAATCACTGAATGAGACTAACTTAAAAGGAATTACAGAACTGGCTAACTACATGTACCTACAGGAACTAGGGGGTCATGTGTCAGAGTGCATATTTAGAATGTGAAAACAGAGCAATCAGGTTATAAGGCTGGACAGGGGTGAACTTATGACATAAGGCCATTTACCTGTGATTTTTGGATTTAATGTTTTGGCAAGAACATCTAGAGTCAGTCCTAATACATAGCCTTGGTATCTCCTTAAAGCTTGAATATGATGATGGCCTGTGCTAAATGAGATGTTAGAACAATTCTGAATGAACATTGACAAAGAAATCAAAAGACTCAGGGAAGCAGGAATGTTAGAATGCATCTATTATGTGAGACTAGAGAGTCACCATTAGAATATGTTTCCCCAAATGAGCTATAAAGCACATTGCTTTGTTTCAGCCTCTACTTGGGGGGAGGGGAGGGGAAAGAGGAGAATTTAATTTTTGGATACATAAGTTTGAGATGCTTAACAGACATCCAAGTGGAAATGTTGGGGAGACAGTGGATACACAAATTTGGAGTCCAGGGAAGAAGTCCAGGCTTCTGAAATGCAACTCACATCCCAACTTTGAAGAAGGATATAAACATGAACTTTTTTTTTTAAGGAGACAATAGCACATGCAGTTGTGACATAAAGAGTTTCCACAGTACATGTTTTGAGATTAAGCAGGAAGGACCTAAGGGGTCTTTGTAAAAATAAGATTAAATGCAGATTCTGCTCTTAAAAGGGAAATTATTCAATGAAATTAAAAAGTATTCCAAGTAGCACTGACTAGAACATATTGGTAACAGTAGCAAACATGTCCCTATTTCTGCTGATTTTTCCAACAAATTATATCTTTAGATAAACGCTGAAAGACGATTTACACAGCTCATTTGTCTCTACCTAGTGAATCCACCGCTGACAGAGTGAGTTATCAATTACTTACTACCTCTTTTGCATTCCCATGGAACGTAGTCTATTTTTTTCCACCCCGGTCGTTGGGTTTACCTCACTAGACTGTAATTTTCCCACCTATTTAATTGTCTCCCCGAAGAGAGTGCGTCCTCTTCTGAGTGGGATCTCTGTCTTTGTAGCTCCAGCACTTAACACAGTGCTCAGCATAGAAGTGGCACGGTTTGTCAGGAATGGATCCCTGCAGAGCCCTTGCAAAGGACTGCTTTGTGCAGGGGCAAAAAAATCACTCCTTTTAATTCCCAGCCCACTTTTGTCCCGTACCTAATTTTGGTCACTTACTTTGTTTTATTTCATATGTATTCGTGTGTATCTTGTTTAGCCCTACCATCTGTGAACTTCTTCAGGGTAGAATTCATGCCTGAATCACCTCTGCACCTCCCTCGAAGTGCCTGGCATAAAACAGTTGCCGAGAATATAGAGTGAATGCATCACTTGCCTTGCTGGTTAGCAACACTGGTATCATCTGTGCTTCTCAAACTTAACTATGCATAGGCGTCATTTCGTTAACACTTAATCAGATCTCTTCTTAAATAAATTGCTTAAAATATCTGAGTAAATAACTCCTGTAGAGAAAGCAATATCATACAGCACCAAAACTCAGGTCCCAAGTCCGTCTCTGAGCCAAGAAAGCCCTGCTACTGCCAGTCCTCCACACACCATTCCGGGGAGACCTGGCCCCGCCTCTCCACACCCAGCACCACCTCTTCTTCTTTACCCGGGCGACTTCCGGCGTGGGGGGCTAGTCACGTGCCCGGATATAGGAAGTGGTGGCTGAACCGCCGCTTCCTGTTCGCTGTTCTATTAAGGGCTGCTCCTTACTAGTGGTGGCACTCCCGCCCCTTCGCGTCTCGGTCTTGGAGGACCCGCCTCGGCACAGCCGGGCTCGGTCCGGCCTTGCGGTAAGCCTTGGGCAGCGGCTGCCCAGTAGTCCCGCGGCGACTGCCCAGTAGCCCCGGCGGCGGCGGATAGTCGAGCGGACAGGCGGGCGCCAGGGTCTCAGGCGGCTTTTCAGCCGGGTGCTGGCTCCGAGCCCGGGGTCTGGTACCTCTCACTCCAGTCAGGCCTCCCTTCGTTTCCCCGCCCCTGGGTAAGGCGTAGAGTCCGCTCGGAGCTCCCCCAGCTCCTTGCTGCCCTAGGGGCACAGAGAGATAATCCTCACACATCCCTTAAGGGATCCGCCCATAGGAACCATATTTCATTTGGACCAAAGACCCTGATCATTTGCCCTTGGGTGTGGACCAGGACTGGAGTGAGTGACAATGCCTTCCCCTTTTTGTCCAAATACACGCCCCCCTCCCCAAATCTCTTAAATACATTTTCCTGTGTCCCAGCACATTTTTCTCCTCTGAAAGACAATGCTGCACGCGCTGAGATGTCTCCCTAGCACACGGGGCCCAAGCCACACGGACACTTACATTGACAATCCGTTTGTCACGCACTGTAATGGTCCGGTTAGATTTAAGGAAACAAGGACCAATACAGAGTAAGCAGTGTCTGATTGCGTCTGGAAGGCGGTCAGACCTGGATTCTTAAATCTGGAAAATAGTTGTAGGGTCTCTAATGATGTATTCCTCACTGTCTTAACAGAAAAGTGCCTTGTAAAGATTGATTACTTGACTCTCGTAATGTAAATGCCATGGAGCCCCTGGTGGTCTCTTCTTGAATGCATCTATCATAGTCGCCGTTGTAACCTAGAACAGCGCCTCGCATTTAGTAGACATTAGTATTTGCTGATTGATTGAGGGTCACAGAGTGCCTTTCATTATGTCTAACTCCTTTATGAAGTATGGCCAGTCCTCTCTTTACCGTTTACCATATACTCAGTTACTGCTTTTCATCAAAGAGGGACTGTGATGTATTGGACTCTAATGGTTATTCAATTACCTATTTTTACTCTTCGGGCTACCTTAAGAGAGATTTTTTGAGTACCTACTAAGAAAACACAAAACTAGGCCAAAGTGTGTCTTTCTTACCCCCCGCCCTGCCCCGTGCTTCTCTCTGTCTCTCTCCCAAGAGAGTGCCTGAGATCCCCAAGCTTACCATCTCATGAAGCTATTTGTGGCAAGTGCTTGATTGGTTAGTAAATAGTTAAGTGCTATAGCAATTGAGAGATCAGTTTGGATTAATATCTTTATTGAATTAACTTTATGTAAACTATGAAGTTTAATCAGGGTTTGGATAGATGATATTGCTTGCATGGAGAAGCACCTAAGCAAAGATTTAAAGTCTAGAATGAACAACAGGGCTTGGAGTGGAAGGTTTGTATTTGGGAACCTTAGTAAAACGTTAAACATGGGCACGTTGTGATGAAAGCTGTGTTTTAATACGACTTGTTTGTTGAGGGTTTTGGGGGTGTGGAAGCTTGCAAAGAGATAATCAGATACTGTACTGTTACATAAATGTAATTGGTATGAACCTGGTTTAGTGTGTTGACGGAACAAATCGAAGGATAAATGTCATGTAGACGAGGGGAAATCAACAGAATATGGTAGCAGATTTCATGTTGACAACAGAGGAGAATCAAACATGACATTTTGAACCGAGTGTGAGAGTTGGAAAGGGGGAACTAAGCGTAGGGAAGCTGTAGTTGTCATGTTATTTGGTGCTATCATTTTGGTTAATTAGATGCATACCATGTCCTTGCCAAGTTCTGTAATACAAAGATGAGAAAGACACCATCCTTGTCTATCAGGATCTACTTTCAGTGGGGCAGAGATTACAACTAGCTAGAAAATAGGTTTTTAAGTGCTGTGTTAGCAGAATAGGGAGGAAATATTAGAGAAACAGAAAAGGATTATTCTTTGTATGTGACTACTTCACAGATTTTGAGGGATAACCTGGACTTTCCCAGGGAGAAAAGCATTCCAGAAAACGGAAATTGCATTAACAAAGCACAGAGATAGAAAAGTAATCTGGCCAGTATCCCATGTGGCTTGGGGATAGCATGGAGTAGAGCTTTTAACACAGTGTGTAGGCCCTAGAACATACTAAGGAATTGGTAACAAGGACATGTAGTAATAGGCAGAATGGAGGTTAAGATGTACAGAGATGGAAACGAAAGCAGTTGGTGAAAGTTGTACTTCATGGCCTTTATATTCTCCACAAAGTAGATGGTGAAGTCGTTTGCCAAGAGGGAGGAGGCTGACGCTAGAGCTGGGGGTTGGGAAAGAGAAATAAGGATGTGCAACAACACTGATGCAGAATAGGAAGAGGAATCATCGAGGGAAGTGTTAAAGATTGCTGAACAACATTGAAAATCTAGCTGTTCGTAATGAATGCAGGGAATAAGGACATGTGGTATTCTTAAGTGGCATGTTGTAGCCCAAGAGGGGTGGACAAAAACGTACGGTTTATGGAGATTTATAAACAGGGTGAACTGGCCTGCACAGTGAGACAACCGGAGGGGTCGTGTGGGTGTAGAGAAATGAACACTGCTTCCAGGCCAGGTTGGAAGAGCAGCTCAGAGGTCAGATGGACAAGGAAAACAGGAAGTGGAGGGAGGTCAGAAGACGAGAGGCTGAGATGAGGTGAAAGGGGGAAGATCTGCTTTTTGTGAGAAAAGCAATTTTTTGAGTTGGAGCAAAGATACAGTTTTCACAGATTGAGTAAAATAGAGGAGACACATAGTTTACAAAAGTGTCTCCTCTTACAAAAATTTTGTATTACAAAAATTCATTCTAAGTTATTTATTTAAAACTCATAATTCATTCATTTTTTCCTTAGAAATGGTGTTAGAAGTTAATTTTCTAAGCAAGCTCACATATATGAAATACTACATTTGCATTGGAAAATAGAAATATATATAACGCAGTAAATATAGATCAAAAAATAAGATTGAAAAGATTTTTAAAAATATTTAACTTAAGCTGATATTTCAGAAAGATGTTGTATTACATGCAAAAAAGGAAATAAGTGGAAACCTATTTTTTATAACAGCCCTATTGAGATAGAATTCATATACCATAAAATTCACCCTTTTCAAGTGTATAATTCAGTGTTTTTTAGTATATGCCACTACTATCTAATTCAAGCATGTTTTCATCACACAAAAGAGAAACCATTAGCAGTACCCATTAGCAGTCATTCCCCATTCCTCCTTGATCCAGCCCCTGGCAACCACAAATCATTCCGTGCATGGATTTGTCTACTCGACATTTTATATAAGCGGAATCATAAAGTATGTGGCCCTTTGTACCTGGCTTCCTTTACTTGGTATGTTTTCAGGATTTATCAACATTTTAGCATCTGTCACTACATTGTTCCTTTTTATGGCTGAATAATATCACACTATGGATTACATGTTAGTTTGTTATATCAGTTTATCAGTTGATGGATAGTAGAGTTGTTTCCACCTTTTCACTATTGTGGTACTGCTGTGGCCATGTGCAAGTTTCTGTGTGGACATGCATTTTCTGTTCTCTTGAGTATATACCTAGGAGTGGAATTGCTGGATCATATGTTAACGCCCTATTCAACTTTCTGAGGAATCGCTAACCTATTTTCCAAAGTGGTTCACCATATTACACCCACAGTATGAAAGTTCCTTTTTCTCGACATCTTTACTAACAATTGGCTTTTAACTTTTAGCCATCCCAGTGGGTGTAAAGTGGTAGGTATCTCATTGTGTTTTTGATTTGCATTTCTGTAATGTTAGTGAGGTAGAGCATCATTCATATGCTTAAAATCCTTTGCTTTGCCCTGGCTAGTGTGGCTCAGTGGATTGAGTGCCAGCCTGTGAACCAAAGGGTCACTGGTTAGATTCCCAGTCGGGGCACATGCCTGGGTTGCAGGCCAGATCTCCAGTAGGAGGCACACAACAGGCAAGGACACATTGATGTTTCTCTCCCTCTCTTTCTCCCTACCTTCCCCTCTCTCTAAAAATAAATAAATAAAATCTAAAAAAAAATTTTTTTAGTCCTTTCCTCAGTCTTTAATTGGGTTATTTGTCCTTTTCTTGTTAAGTTGTAATTGAGTGGTAAAAAGCTCTTTATATAGAAAATGTATATTTAAACATTGAGCATGGGTTTTTAATTTTTTTCTTAAATCTTTTTTTTGTATTGTAATATTTGATGAGCACCTCCAAAGATTTTAGAGTTTGACAACACCACCAGGTCTCTAGTTTCTTCTCCAGATATACAGCTTTTTATATTATAAGTGTATTAATGCATGAAATCATTTTTCCTGGGCTTATTAGCCATAAATAAGATAATTTTTAATTATAAATAGAAACATGTAAAAGAGAATGATTTCGAGAATGAGCTTAATATCTGTGCTGCCAATCTTTTCAGCTGAGTGAAGATGACGGCAATCAAACACGCATTACAAAGAGACATTTTCACACCGAATGATGAGCGCCTGCTGAGTATTGTCAATGTCTGCAAAGCAGGAAAAAAGAAAAAGAACTGTTTTTTATGTGCCACAGGTGGGTATCTGGTAAGAAAAAGTTCTTGTTTGGCATTCTTTATTCTTTAGTGAACTTTTCTTCCTTGTTTTAAATGTTATCTCTACAATTGAAAAATCTGTTGGGCCAGCAAGTGCATTTTTTTTAATTGTTTGAAATTAAATATTGAATAGATACAAAAGAATTTCTATCTCATATATAAGGTACAATATTTGGGTTTTGATGCACTGTTAATGTTTTCAATCTGGTACACGTGAAATAGTATTTTGTTGTGGTTTTAAATTGCATTTCCTTAATTAATAATGAGATTGAGCCTCATTTCACAAATTAGCCATTTAGTTTCCTTGTCTAAGAAATTTTGCCTCTTAAGGCCTTTTGCTCATTTTTCTCTTGTGTTGGTTGTCTTTTTACTGATTTTTAAAAAAATCCTTTACATAATCTGGATATTAATCTTTTGTTGTTTATATGTATCCCAGTTTGTGGCTTGTGCTTTCAATTTTTATGATCTCTTTTAATGAAATTTATTGTTATTTTTTAAATGTCACAATCGTATTTTATTTATTTATTTTATTTTATTGTTATTCAGTTACAGTTGTCCCGCATTTTTCCCTATTGGTCTCCCCTGCCCGGTCAAATTAATCAATCTTATTTTTTATGGTTTCCCCTTTTTGTGTTTTACCTAGGATATCCTTTTCTATCCTGGATAATAAGAGTATTCACCTGTGCTATCTTCTGCAAGTTTTACAATTTTACCTTACATTTTAGTCTTTAACTTACCTGTGCCCATGTTTGCAGTGATGTGAGTGTATCTGTTTCTGAGTTCTTTCTTATATCTAGTTTTTATTTTGTCTTGTTTTGGTTCTTTATTCTTTCACCTAAGTTTTAGAATCCCCTTGTCAAGTTCCAGATTCTGTTGGGATTTTGACTGGAATTGTTTTGAATCTGTAGTTCACTTTGGAGAGTTGTCCGTGAACTTTGGAATTGGGTGTTGTCCGTGAACATGGTGTAATTCTCCATTTATCTAGGTCTTCTTTAATGTCTTTCAGTAAGGTTTATGGTTTTAAAAGCTTTGCGCATGTGCTGTATTTTTACCTAGGTATTTTGTTATTCCTAGATTTTTTGATACTATCGTAATAATAACTCATTAGCAGTAATACATTTTTTAAGACTTTATTTTTTAGAGCACTTTTTAGTTTACAACACAATTGAGAGGGAGGTAGAGATTTCCCATCTACCCCTCCTTGCCCCCACATATACATAGCCTCTCTTCGTTTATTAATACCATTCAACAGGGGTACATTTGTTACCAAGAACGAATGTCGTTACTTACATTGACACATCACAGTCACCAAAAGGCCATAGGGTTCACTCTGGGTATTGTACTTTCTATGGTTTTAGATAATGTATAATGCTATATATCCATCATTAAAGTATCATACAGAGTATTTTTGCTGCCCTAAAAGTCCTCTGTGCATTCTGCCTGTTCATCTCTCCCTCGTCCCTGGCAATCACTGGTCTTCTTACTGTCTCCATAGTGTTGCCTTTTCTGGAATGTCGTTTAGTGGGAATCACACAGTATATCGCCTTCTCACATTGGTTTCTTTCACTTAGTAACTAGCATTTAAGGGTCCCCCATGTCTTTTTCTGGCTTGATACTTCATGTCTTTTTAGTCTGAATAACACCATTGTCTGGATATACCACAGTTTATCCACTCACTGCTGAAGGACATCTTGGTTGCTTCCCAGTTTTGGCAATTATGAATAAAGAAGCTATAAACATCTGTGTGCAGGTTTTGGGGCAGACATAGGTTTTCAGCTCCTTTGAGTAGATACAAAGGAGCACAGCGGCTAGATTGTATGGTTGGAGTGTGTTCAGATTTGTAAGAAACCTAGAAACTTTCCAAAGTGACTGTGCCATTTGCATTTCTACCAGGAATGTATGAGAGTTCCTGTTGCTTCACATCCTCGTCCGCATTTGGTGTTGTCAGTGTTTCAGATTTGGGCCACACTGATAGGCGTGTAGTGTTATCTTACTGTTTTAATTCATGGAGCTTTTCATATACTTCTTTGTGATCCATGTCTCCTCTTTGGTGAGATGTCTGTTAAGGTCAGATATTTTTTTTCTATTGTTGAGTTTGAAGTGTTTTATTTCTCAAGGAATCTGCCTCTGACCCTCTAGTATGATTTAGAATCTTTCATTAGTATTCTGAGCATTCCTCACTCATAGCATTTGTTATGAAATATTTCTCCTTTTTTAGTATTGTGTACAGACAGCTATATTTGCAATGAATAATGAATGAATGAAAAATGAGTAAGTTAATACTATTTCTAATGAAAGTGTGTGTTTCAATCAACAGTGACAACTGAACGCCCCGTGCAGGTGAAGGTGGTCAAAGTCAAGAAATCTGATAAAGGAGATTTCTACAAAAGGCAGATTGCTTGGGCCCTTCGAGACCTTGCTGTGGTAGACGCCAAGGATGCTATTAAAGTATGTTTATTTAATTTCTTTCAACCTGTGTTCAGAAGTATCTTGCATTTTATAGCATAATGCTGTCTTTTAAAATGACCGAAGCTTGTTGTTTTGTGACCCTCTGGTCAACCAGCTAACCAAGAATTAATCCGAACTGGGTCATTCAACCTTCCATTCTCCCACCCCTAACTCTTACGCTAGTGAAAATAAGTACATATGTATGTTTGTTTCATTGTTTTTGTTTTTTTGAGTGACAATTATATTTACGCACAAGCTACATAAACTACAGCAAAATAATCTTGACTCTGTACATTTCTGTATTTAAGTCAGGTATACTTAGTATAAAATCCATAAATTAGTACATATTTTAAAGCAGCATGTTGTGAGTGGCTTTTTAAAAATCATTGTTCTAGTAAAACCTAGTTTAAAATCACATATAATATAAACAAAGAGAGTCTTTCTTAGTCCTCATGAATTAACATCAATTTACCAGCTGAGGCAGCCAAGCTGACCTTTTCAGGCCGTGGTCTGATGACTGTGGCACAGGTAAAAGAAATGATAGTGACTTACACACCTTATTTTAATGAATTTAAAGAATAAGCTATAGGGATGTAAATCTTACACCTTTCATTTTAGCCATATTCAGACTCCAAGAAAGTTGAATAAAATGGTAATCATGTTGAAGGATTCCTGACAATTCAACGCTTTTCACAGCAATACCTTTTTCAAAAAAATTAAGTAGAGCTCCTCTGTTTCATAGGAGCTTCCCCTCCTCATTCTCTCTAGGCCCATCCCTCATCTTCCTCCACAGCCCAAAAGCACCTCCAGAGCTCCAGGGAATGCTGGGAACCACGGCCACCGGTACTGTTGATGAGGCTAATTGCAAGGCTTATATTAAGGTCATTATAGGTGCCCTTTGATTTCAAGTCTGGTACATTTGTTAAAAAGGCACAAGGAAGTACAAACCACCTTTATAGAGCAATCTGATAACATAAAGTTCTGGTTTTACTCAGACTTTGGTGCAAACCTGTCAGAGGAACTGAAAGCTGGACAAAATGACAGATGGCTGAGTCAAGTGCAGAATTTTTAAATGAAGCAAAAACAACTTTAGGAGAGCCCTGTATATATGTAGAATTCAATTTCTTTCAAATACAGAGAATGCTTTTTCTTTAAGTACTTTAAGCAAACTGGGCCTTTGCTTCTATCCCTAAGGAGCATCCAATTTTTAGAAAAATGTGGAACCAGTGCTTGGTACATGCTTTGAGAGAGAGAGAGAGAGAGAGAGAGAGAGAGAGAGAGAGAGAGAGTTTGGAAAGAAAATTAAAATGGGATTTTAAAAAATATTTTATAAATTATTTAACAAGTAATTTCTGTTACCATGGGGATGGATTGAGAGTAAAGACTTCAGGTAGGTTTTTGCTTAAGAGAAAGTACTTTAAGGGCTTTTTAGAAACACACCTTTATTTAAAGCCTTTTTCCTTCAATAGTTTTGCACTTCATAACCCCATTGAGTTGCACAATCGCTAACTTGGCTGAATGCTTATTGGAATGCTTTCTCACAGATGATGCCTCATTGCTGACTTGCTTAATGGATTTTTTTCCATTTTATGTAGGCACCCTGATGTGTGTATGCTATATACGGATATCAAACATAAAATTTTTATACACAGCCTGACATTAGCTATTTAGTATCACACATTGATTTGTGTGAGCGTTGCCACTGGAGCACTCAGCTTGGTTTATGGCATTATGGGAAATATTCCCAGGGAAGGGACCGTTTCCCATCAAGTTTCATATTAGTTGCCAATACTCTTAGCTTTTTGATAAGTAATATGGCAACTACCTTTTTGTTGTAATTGTAGGTTTTTAATCTTTTGACACTCAATTCAGCTTATTGAGCTCTAAATTAAACAAAGTAGTAGTTCTCTGCTACTATGATATATATGATTGTACCACACACAGGTCAAATCCTGATTTATTAAAGTATCCCAAGTTTTCACTTGGGATATCAGTCAAAGTCTAATATAACTTCCCTTGCCTTTAAGGTCTTTATTCACATTTTGTTCCACCTTAAATAGCACTTTAAATTAATGAAATATATTACTAGCCTTCTGTAGAATATTAAGACCATTTGAGCCTATTTTTTAATTCTTTGGATGTGAAGAAAAGTATATGTGCACATGTTTTCATTTTTTTGTATAGTTGTCAAGTAGTCCCACAGTCAAGGTGCATTCGGTGGCGTGCATTGTGGCTGCAATGTGGCTGAACGGGCATGCGTAGGGCATGCTGCAGCTTCTGCACGTCAGCTGAACTTTCCTTCTGACTTTTGAGATACCTGTTATCATTTATTTTCAGAACTGTAAACAGAGGCAGTCTCTGCTTTTTATCAGATATGTTCTTGAAAACTGCACTAGGATATAGATTATATTTTTTTCTCATATATGATAATGAGAAGATATATGCTTTATCAAAGAATTAGTGTCAAATCACAGTAATGAATAATAATTTATTATCAAAGAAGAATTGTAACTCTAAAACCCCATAGGCAATTTAAAAAGAAAAATTAGGTCCACATCAAAACTAGAGGCCATTGGCATTTTACAGACTAGGAAGCTGAGACACAAAGCTGTTAGGTAGACATCCTGTACTTTTACTCATATACTTCAGGGGGATGGGAAGGAAAGTATCAGTAGACTGTGTTGTTGTTTGTTTGTTTTTTTAATCCAGCTTGTTTTGTGAGGTAAATAACATTTTTGCTATAAATTGAATTTTCTGAGCCATTTTCTGTGAGTCACTTAGCTGATTTTTAATGGGGATCAGTTTTTTTCGAGAACAGCTTCAGCTTACTTTTGTTTTATCGAAATGTAGATTTTACAATAATGAAAATGGGAATTGATCCAAAATCATATCTTGTGTTTTTATTTCAGGAAAATCCTGAATTTGATTTACATTTTGAAAAAATATATAAATGGGTTGCTAGCAGCACTGCTGAAAAGAATGCATTTATTTCATGCATTTGGAAATTGAATCAGCGCTATCTCCGGAAGAAAATTGATTTTATCAATGTCAGTTCACAGCTTTTGGAAGGTAAAGTTAAATAAAAATGTACATGTGAAATTCAGTAGCATTATTCAAAGTAATTAAAACACTGAATTACCTTTTTGTAAAGGAACTTAAAAATAATTTTATTGAAGTGATGATTGTTCCTTATAGAAAATTGATACATTGTTAAATAAATAAAAATCATATATAAACTTAATGCTCAGAGATAACATTTTGCTAGACTTCTTCCAGTCTTTTCTCTGTGCACGTTAAATAAAGAAATTTACATTGCTTCCTAACATAACTTTTTCATATGATGTATTGAACATTTTCTATGTTATTAAATACTTAGCCAACATTGTTTTTAATAGCACCATAGTATTCTATTGTATGGATATGCTATAGTTGATTTATCATTTATTTTTAATTTTCCAATCTTTGCTTAATTTTAAAAACTCCAAGATTAATATCTTTACGGTTGTATTTCTGTGCAGAGTGTAGGTGTAGTGGTTACGAACAGCACTCTGGAGGGAGACTGCCTGAGTTCAGATCCTGGCTTTGTCACTTCCTAGCTCCGTGACTTTGGTTATTGCTGTGTTTCAGTGTTCCTTATCTCAGAAATGGAGATAAAATAATATCTATCCCAGGGGTGTCAAACTCATTTTCACTGGGCGGCCACATCAGCCTCGTGGTTGCCTTCAAAGGGCCAAATGTAATTTCAACTCCTTAACAGTTAAGGAGTAGTTACATTTATACAGTCCTAAAATTATTTTGGCCCTTGAAGGCAACCATGAGACTGATGTGGCCCCTGGTGAAAATGAGTTTGACACCCCTGATCTATCCCATAGAATTGCTGTGAGGGTTAAATTATGTAACATATGAACATAATGAGAGCAATGCCAGACATATATTAAGTACTCAATAAGTATTAGTTACTATATTGTCAGGATAAAATCCTTAGACATGAATTAGGATAACTTTGATATTCAGGAATGTTATTAAAGATTATTTTGTTTTACAAGATAAAAGCTCTATTGTTAATTATTGAAAATATATGAAGTTTTACTCTGTTAAAATTTCTTTCATAAAGATATAAACATGGTAAGAAAATGGTTCTGTATGCTTTGTAGATACAGTTTATGTTGTATTCTTTACCTCAAAGAAAGCAGTTGAAAGAACAGAGTTGTTGCTTTTCTTAATGGAGGAAAAAACCTTGGATTAGTCCTAAATTATATATTAGAAAGAAAACTTAGATTTGTCCTATGTTGTGTATTAACACTTAAAAATAGAAGCTTCTATTCCTTCTGGTGGAAACATCTGAAATTGCCTATATTCAACCAATCTGACCTATAAAAACAGTAGTTTCAGATGCTTCAAACTGTTTTCTTAGTCACTTGCCTTTTCTTAGTCACTTGCCTCTTTTACTTATTCCTTTGTTTGGTTGTGGATATTTCTCTCCTTAAATTTAGTATTCTTTCTCGTTAGTTATAAATTAGTGAGCCGATACTGGTTTCAGGCTTAATGCTGGGAACTGGCAGGGGCAAGTCCCATTGGCCTGGCCCTGCGCTCCTCCCCCAGGGAGGCTGGCCTTGTGTGGAGCCCTCCGCCTGCCCCTCACCCACACTGGAGCCCAGGGTCTTGGTGATGGAGGGTGCAGAGGAAATAACCTTCAAAAAATTTACAGTAGTTTCTCATGCCTTGAATAGTGGTTTAATTTTTTTTAATGCTATTTATTTATTTATTTATACTATTTCAGGGTTGAACATTCTGTTAAGTGAATTTAAAAGCAGATTGTCTTGTTTTCAAGTATTATGTATATCCAGGTGTTATTTATTGCCTAAAATGTATTTTAAACTAATGTATTTTATTAAATCAACAATATGGGAAAATATATCCCCTACCTATATTTACCTCATTAAGAAATATTACCAAAACCAATGAGTATTACTGGTATTGAGATTGAAGTGTCTAGCTTTAAATAAAGACAATTTCATTTTTTCAGGGCCTAAAACAAAGGTGTAAACATTTTCATTTTTATAAATATTAACCCATATGGAGATCAATTTTAAGAACACTGAGCTCTTTAAGGATCTCATCTTGAAAATTAACTTTCTGTAAATCAAATAACCATTGGTTTGGTTTAGTGGAGTTCAGAGAGTAGTTTTCTTAAAGTTTACATACCTGTTTTCATGTTTTGCTGGACTTGAAACTCATGGCTGTTAATTCCCATTAAAAAAAAAATAGATGTTTCTAAGCTTTGGGTGATGTTAGAAAACAAATGATTGCTATCTCCTTTTATTTGTTCATTGTGAATTTAGCAGTGGTGACTCCAGTAGCTTTTATTGGTGACAGTTGAATGTTCATGCTAATAATTGGAGCTTCTCAGCAGAATATGATTTTTAAAAGAGGACTTTGTTACCAGTTGAAGTAAAGTTTTTATTTGGTATTTTCTTTTTCATTTTTGTAACTAGATTTTTAAAAAAAAATCTTTGACTTGAATAGTTAAATGCCAGCTTGAACTGATATATTGTGTGTTTTCTAATTGCTTCAATTTTGTCCTTTTTAACAGTGTTTTATGACTAATACATTGTGAGGGTGTGTTAGTCTGGGTAAAGGTTTTGGGGCCCTGAGTGAAAATAACTAGACTAAATGCTTAGTCACAACTGACCTAAAATAATCTCCAGGAAGTGATCTGTTTCCCAGTTTTGCCCTCCAAGGGCTAGTCAGTACTGTTACTTAAAAGACTGAGAGAAAATAGAAAGATTTGTTGTATTTTTAGTAAATGTCAGAAAATGAATAAGAAAAAGGAACTCCAGAAATTTGGCTTTTCATGGACCTTTCCACTTTGTAGTTAATTTTATCATTGTCTTTTACACCCTGATTTAGCATGAAGTGAAAATGAAATATGGGTAGTATTTTAAAAATTTAAACCTGTGTACTTTTCTACCCAGCTAATATTCTTTGCTTACTTTCCTCTGCTTTTTTCATACCTTTTTACTCTCCAGAACTGCCTAAAGTTACAGAAGGTGCGTAACACCTTTTCTTCTTATTCTATTCTGTATATTTTTATTACTTGCCATTGTTATGTACTGTTGGTTGCATATTTTATGAAATTGTGTTTAGTGACAACTTTATTACTACAAAATCCATACAGTAATAAAATTAATGATACTATTAATTATTAACTTCCAAAAGATTGTTTCATGGGAGAGAAACTACTTCTTCTGAAGCTGTTTAACTTCTAAAATTTAAAGTTATAGACTTCAAAATTTTTTGTTTATTTTAAATATCTACTTGTGTGAAGAGCTGTACTGAATGTTTTGGGTAGTCCCTACTCCCTAGTGGCTAAGGAGCTGTCACACATGAAGTGGATCATTTCACAGTGAACTGAAGTGGACTCATTCTGAGGGCAAGGAGCTTGGTGATACCACTCAAAAGAACTTACATTTATATACTGTAAAATGCAGTTGCCAAAAGTTTTAGTCTCCTCCTTTTTTTTTTTTCTTTCTGGAACATTATCTAAATCTGGCTAATTATCAGTTCTTAGGAGTAAATCCTTTCTTGCTTTGAAATTACTGGGTTTTGTTCTAGGACAAATTAACGTATGTTAAGTCACATTGAATGTAAATTCATTTTCATAGAAAATAGTGAATATTTAAAGCATCCAGAGTTTGTGATTTAAATCATGTCCCATTAAATTTATGAAAATCTGTAATTTTATTTAGAGATTTACTTAGGGGATAAAAATTATTTTTTTCATTTTACCTCTTTTAACCTCAAGCTTTATAATAAACTTGCACATGCTGAGTGTATTCAAAAAATTGAACTGAAACATTTATCTAGAAAGTACCTCAGATTTGACCTCTTGTTCTTGTGTTATGAAGCATAAAAGCCCATGTAAATTTTTGTCATTTCAGCCAGTTGCTGTTGCTCTTCTTACTATAGAGTTGTTGAGAAAGCTTCTGTGTAGCTGATCTTTAGAATTTATCAATTCATGTGAAATTTTTTACACACACAAAAAAGAAAAACTCAGTTAATATTTTCAGTGCCCCAAATAAACTGTGAATTGTAGATGCATTTTTCATTTCAATTAAAAGTTACTGCAAAAAATGTTACAAAGATGAAAAGAACAAAAATAACAGAATAAAAATGTTACCTGGGGGGGAAAAAAAGAAAGATTGTTTTCATTTGCCCTGAATTAATAATTGTTGTTTTGTGAGAGCAACAATCAACTCAGGTAGGAAAAAAAGGTTAGGCTTGTTTCATGTGTTTTGTTTCTGTTTCTGTATTTGATTTTTAGTTTAATTGTGCTTTGGGAAGTTGTGACTAAAGCCTGCTTTAATACTTACATGTCAGTGAACTAGACTGCATGCTTTTATTATAATAAACATATTAACATATGCCATTTTTATAAAAGTAGGGGTTTTTTCCATATATTCTGAATCATTCTTTCCTATTTTTCAGCCACTAAATGTGACCCCTGCTTATAATTGACCTTACCTATAGGTACCAGGTTACTGTCCTGCTTTTTCACTTTTTTATTTTTCATTTTTACCCCCTTTAAGAATCGGTCCCGAGTGGAGAAAACCAGAGTGTGACAGGAGGTGATGAAGAAGCGGTAGATGAATACCAGGAGTTAAATGCGAGAGAAGAGCAGGACATTGAAATAATGATGGAAGGCTGTGAGTGTGCAATTTCTAACGCGGAGGCCTTTGCAGAAAAGTTGTCCAGAGAGCTGCAGGTGCTAGATGGGGTAAGACTGTCTTGTAATCTGTGGAGAGAGATGTGCAGTGGATTGAGAAGACTGGTGATAAGCATCTTTACTGCCACGTAGTGTGATTCTTGCTGTCTTTCTCTACAAGTGCATCAGTGGCTGCCTTCAGGCTTTCACTGTTCTTGATCAAATGGAAGAAGCGTTCCTACTAGGACAGTGAGGGCACTTGGCTAAGGTTCTGGATCTTGAGAGGTTTTTGATATGAAATGATGGAAATACAAAGTAGACTTGGGAGCTGATTCCTCCAGTCCCTGAAGCACCTCAGAATAGTTCAGCATAAAAGATTAGCATATTTGTGGTTTGAAAAAAACAGGTACAAATTAGAAAGAGAGAAATTGGGCTGAAGTAAGTGAATCATTTATTGAAAGGGAGCAGAATAAGCGTGGGGGGAACAGGAGAGTCAAGGGAAAAGGATGTCTGGCTCCTCTGCTGAAAAGTTTTGGAATACATCCTTTAATTTGTACACACAATGTCTGAGTATCTAAATGTACATCTTTAGAACATAAAGAATTAGAAGGAGGTGTACTGATGTGAAAAAATCTAATATGATCAGTTGGGGGTTTTTTGTTTTGTTTAGACAAGGTAAGCATTTAAGAAAAACCCTGGAGAATAAAGAATATTTTAAGAATTAAAGAATTTTGGTGTTTTATGCACAAAAGGTACAAAAGTTGTGAGGTTGAACTCAGGCTCAGAGATCACATGAGTAGTCCTAGCTTGCAAGTTCACAGAATCACTAGAAGTAAAGCATGCAAGAAAGAGCTTCGGGATGTTAAAGTGGAATTGTCCTGGACAGACTCAAGCCCCAGCTCCGCTATGGAAGAGATATTAGTGCTTCTGAGCACTCCTGACTTTATCGTCGGCCTATACTTACAGTTGAGTTATTATGAATATTATATAAAATAACACGTGTGAAATTACACCATTAGCTGTACAATAATATTCTTTTAATTCCTTGTGCAAGGTTTTTCCTCATACTATGTTACCTGCCTTCTTAATGTGGCAAAGTGGTTTACATTTCCTAGTTAATATTGCATATATGTTCCCGGTCATCATATTGCTTTGCTGTTTAATTTTGGATTTGGCAACATCCATATTTCAGGGAATTGAGAATCGGCAGTCAGAGGCATTTAAAAGACAGTGGTAAAGAAATGGTAGTTTGTTACTACTTTGCCTAGAAAAAAAGGTACTTGCAAATGAAAAAGAAAAGAAGACAAGACCATAAAAAGAGCTATCTTATGGCCACATGCTCTTCCACATCCTATTAGTACAAATGTACTACAGTTATAAATTAGTCCCATGTAACCTTCAGAGATTGGTTTACCATTGGTAGTCTTGAGATTAAGGTATTACATAAGTTATTATGCTTTTATTTAGGGTTTTACATAATGTTAAGAAGTACAGAAAATTCCTATAGCCAGTAGAATTGAAAAAAAGGTTGGAAATGATATACTCCAGTGACGCTCAGTTTACAGAAATGAGAATATACCATTACACAGTTGGGCAGAACCACACTTGTGCAGTCTGTAGAAATATAAAATACTGAGTTCTGTTCCGTGACCTCAAAAGAGAGGCAGGTGTTTCTTCCTGAAATACTGTGAGAAAAGTGGGATATAACATAAAGGGATAAACTGAAGTAGATGTGCAGATATACCCATCAATCTTTGTTACTCTTCTGCCAATGAGATTTGGCAGTATTTCATCTTTATAGTTCTTTTACACATTGGAATAATATAAAGTGTTACTTCTGTTTTCAACTTTGTAGGCTAACATCCAGTCAATCATGGCCTCTGAAAAGCAAGTGAACATCCTGATGAAGCTGTTGGATGAGGCTCTAAAGGAGGTGGATCAGATTGAATTGAAACTCAGCAGTTATGAGGAAATGCTCCAAAGTGTAAAAGAACAAATGAATCAGATCTCTGAAAGCAACCACCTAATTCATCTTAGTAACACCAATAATGTAAAACTCCTGTCTGAGATAGAGTTCCTTGTGGTAAGTATGATTATAACTTACCAACAGCAACAAAAAACAAAATCTAATGATAACACATAAAACCCATTTGGAAACATTTTCTAATTTCCTTATGAAAGCAAGATTTAAAATAATTACAAAGACCTAGTGATAGGATTGAATAGCACTTACCTGTGAATTTTTCAAAATTACATATGAAAATTACATGTTACATTTCCATATTTTCCAGAACCACATGGACTTGGCCAAAGGTCATATAAAGGCCCTTCAGGAAGGCGATCTCGCTTCTTCTAGAGGCATCGAGGCCTGCACCAATGCCGCCGATGCCCTTCTACAGTGCATGAATGTAGCCCTTCAACCAGGTATGTTCATTGGAGATGATAACATGTGACCAAGAACCTGAGACTATGCCTGTAATGTAGCACGTTGCTTTTGACAAGAAATACATTGGGCAAGTGGTTTAAGGTTACATTACTAGCTATTTAGACAAGTTTCACTTACTTCCAAACATGTTTCTATTGGCACCAAGAATTTTTCATTTCAGTTCCTTCTGATCGACCATCAATGACCCAAGTTAACACTATGATTTTTCTTCAGTGTAGTCTACAGAACCTAGCACAAAGTAGATACTTTGGTTAGATCAGAGAGCATAAGGGTTTGCTAAGCCAGAAACTTGACTTTGCATCAGCATCACCCACAAGGCTTGTTAAGGAAGGTGCAGGTTGCCAGGCCCTAACCTCAGATTCGGTATGTCTGGGCTGAAGCCTTAGGTCCACATTTCTAACATTCCCCAGATGATGCTGTCTTTGAGAACTACTGTGCATTCTCTTCTTCCATAAAAGCAAACAAGTAGGCCAGGAAAACAGAACTGTGGATGCTGTGATAAATGTGCGCGTGACACGGTGGGGACATCTTTTTCCTGCCACTAACACAGCCAAGGGACGTCTGATTGCAGGCCACGACATGCTCCTGGCAGTGCGGCAGCAGCAGCAGCGCTTCGGTGACTTGCGAGAGCATTTTGCCCGGAGGCTGGCCAGTCACCTCAACAATGTTTTTGTCCAACAGGTAATTTTAGCATTAATACTGGCGAGTTCCTGTAGCTTGTTATACAGTGTATTACCCGACACTTCCGTTCCCACAAATATTCTAATGTATTTCATTGGGATCACAGCATATTCACATATTTATTTGATTTTAAGATTTTTAAGTATGTGCATATTTCCTCATAGATGTATTTTGGGCCTCAGCTGCCTCTGTAGGTAAACCTTGGTTCCTTTCAGCTAAACTTCTCTACTTCTAGAAATCACATAAATATGCTTTCTTAGTGCATATACTATTCAGATAATCTTGTCTATAAAAATAAGTCTGAACTTCTCTACATGTTATATTTTTCAACATTTGAGGTGAGAACCAGGACTTGATCCAGTGTATAAAATGTTTCTTTGGCTCCACATACCTATATACATGAGAAAAATGACTTTAGCTCATTTGTAATCCCAGTTGATTTAATCTTATGTGAATTGTTTGTGTACATTTTTATATGGAAAGAGATGTTATAATTAAAGTTGTGGTAATATTAATATTAACATTACCTTAGAGGGATTGAATAGAAAGCATTTTAATATCTGGTATAATAGGTTTCTTATGTTCTTCGTCTCTTATCATGGTTTTTGTGCAAAAAAAAAATTGGGAAATTTTGTTCATCGAGAAACGCTGTCTGAAACATGGGATTCTCATGTTGTTTTCAGTCTGCAGCACTCTAAAACGGTCGTGTCACTGTATTTTATCTCCGATAGTTTACTCAGGCCCTCCTTCAGCTCTGTAACAGGTCCTGCTTCCTTCCGGTGCCTGTGAGTACATCCGGTTGGGCTCAAGCATCTCTGATTTTTTTTTCTATAAAGTTTGCTAAACTTAACAGCAGCAAAATCTTTATAGATTATAACTTACTGATTTAAGCTACCTGTTAACCATATTTGTAGCTGTTTTTAAATGTCCCATAGTAAAAGTTTATTTTGGCCAAAAAGGCATCTAATATCATTCTGCTTGCCTTTCTTCCTGTCATTCTTTTACTCACTCACTCCTTCATTTATTTAGAAATGTTTGCCAGTTGATTGAAATTCCTACCGGACGTTTACTTGGGATAGATGAGCAGCTGATCCTGCCTGCAAGTAGCTCCCAGCCTAGGGCAGGGGGCTAGACCTGCTCGGGGAGGGTAAATGTGATGATAGTGCTGTATGGCATCATAAAAGAAGACAACCTGACTAAGCATGTGGCGGGGGGCTGGAATCGGGAAACGTGTTACCATTTCACTTGACTTGAAAAGTGTCAAGAAAAAAGTAAACCTAGAAGTCACGTAGGAAATAATAATACACGTCGTCCTTACATCTCCTTCGTCTTTAAATATGACACTGTCGACAGTGAAGTTGTCTACACTTGTTGATGGCATTGAGAATACCATTCGTAAACAATAGTCCTTTCTTCACCCTTGTTTGTTGTAACATGCAATTATTTATGATTTTGCTTCTTTGCCTTATAAACTAATGGCTTCTTTGAAATGAATGCTTCGCAGTTCTGAAAATCTAATATATATGTATTATTACATGTGAATGATGCATGTTAAAAACCACAGTGTTGCAATACCCTGGGATATGCTGAAGAAGGTGGAAGAGGGTGTCCCAAGTACAGAAAAGAGATTTTCTGTGTGTTGAATTCAGTGCATCAGGTCAGCTAGCAAAGAGTTGGGAAACCTGGGTATTTCTATTCCTGGTTGTCAGACAAACTAGCTGCGAAAATTTGATTACCTTATTATGGTACTCTCTTGGTCAAATTTTCATTGTGAGCCTATTACATACTTACTGTTGTTCATATGTAAGAATAAGAAATAACTCCCCACCCTCAAGATACTTGTAAGGAGGCTAATGTTCTTAAAGTTCTACTACAATGTATATACTGAAGTGCTAATTGTGTAACTACACATACATAGTATACATATGTCAATATGTAAGTGCTAATGAGGTTGAATTAAAAGTGAGTTCACTGAGGCTCTGGCCAGGTGGCTCCGATGGTTGGAACGTCATTCCACACCCCAGAAGGTTGTGGGTTCAGTCTCTGGGTCAGGATGCATATGGGAGGCAACCAACTGACATCTCTCTGTCTCACTCCCTCCCTCTGTTCCTCTTCCCCTCTCTCTCAAATCAATAAACATATTCTTGGATGAGGATTACAAAAAAAAAGAGTGAGTTTATTGAGGATCCTAGTGGTCAGATATGGCATCACAGGTTAAGACTTGAATAGAATCCCTGCAATGCAGTGTATAGCAAACGTATAGATTTTATAACATTTATAACTACTGTACAGAAGAATCCAGTGTAAATAACCAACTGATCAAAATATAACAGTAATTTATGAACATCAATTCCTAGTCTTTAAAATTCATACATCAGTAACTAAAAGAAATAAAATTTGGATACTGACCAACTCATCAATTTTATATTTTACAAAGCAAAAACCTTAAATAGTGCAACTATCGTTTTATTTTAAAAATGATGTTTTGGCACTAAAATAGAAAAATGTAATTGCAGACTTTTAAAATTAATGTAATTATCTATGAGAAAATTTATCTCATCATTTAATTTTTTGAATAATATAGTTATTTATTTAACAGAGTAATGGAAAAATTAAAGCTGTATTATCATTAGTGGCTATCCTGGAAAGTCCAAATAAAGACATTTGTAGTCCTTTTTAGTCCTTTCAGTATCCTATATGTTATCTGTTTTAAATAGTATAGACTCAAATGGAAATACCATGGATGTAGGCAGTTTGTTTTAAATACTTCCCTATTTGGTGTGTTTCTTAATACAGTTTGTATCATCATGTTTATTTGCTTAGTAAATTGTAAAATGATAGACAAGCTTGATTAAAACATTCATTCTCAACTCCTTTAGAAGGTGAGGCGAATAGTTGATTTGTCAAAGTGCCATTCTTGCATGTTTATGATTATTTTCTGGTGGTAATGTTCAGTTGTACACACGATGAAAAAAAGAAGACAAGTAAGTCCTCAGTTATTTTTCTGTTCTGTTGGCTTTGGTCACATTTGGCCATTGTTTGTAATTTTCATTTACAACAATGTTTTTACTGTCCATGATACATATTTATTTACTCACTCACTCTAGGGTCACGATCAGAGTTCAACCCTTGCGCAGCACTCTGTGGAGCTGACTTTACCCAATCATCATCCGTTTCACAGAGACTTGCTCCGGTACGCCAAGCTGATGGAGTGGCTAAAGAGTACAGATTATGGAAAATATGAGGGACTGACAAAGGTAGGAATTTGATAGCAATTTGACATCACTGAGCAAAGAGCATAATCTTTTAGAATCAGGAGGTTATGTATTTAGTTCCCCAGGTGACACTTGAAATACTCTAGTACATTCTTAGCAAAGCACAAAATAATTGAGTTTCTGAATACTCATTAATGAGGGAGAACATTTATTTTATTTATTTGGATAAATTTTGAATTTCAGTGTAATACAGTATTAGGCCATACTGTATGTAGTTTGAGGCACCATTTAGTTTAATGAAATGCTATAAATATTTCTGGAGTTTCTTTACATGCACTATAGAAAGCAGAAAGTATGAAGATGTGAGTGAGGCATTCACCCTTTAAGAATTTATAATCTGTTCTATTGAACAAGTGCAGAGTACTTCTTTATTAAGCAAGCATTTCACTTCTCCAGGCACATGTGGCCTAAGAAACAGGTGTCTACTTCTAAAGAGCTTTAAGTCTGACTGGGAAAGAAAAATAATCAGCAAAAAATTAAGTTCAAAACTGGAAATGAGTTTAAATATTTGAGAAGGGAAATCTAAGTCAGTTTAGACAAGGGACATCTATGACCTGAAGCTATGGGGACAGCCTTATGGAAGATAATGGACTTGAAATGAATTTTAAATAATGAGTGGGATTAGAAAAGCCAGAAATAAGAGGAAGGGCATTCCAGGAGTAAGGAGCAAGATGTCTGGACAAAGCTGGGAAAATGCCCTTTTCCCAGGACAACAACGAGACAATCTGACTGAACCAGAAATTTCATATTCTGGAGTAATGAGAAATTATGTTGAAAAAGATGAGCCATGAGACCTAACAGCATCCTCCCCACATATCAGAAAACGCAGATGGAGGAAATAAGAACCTAATGCAATAATTCAAAAGAAATGAAATCTTAAACCAGGAAGGTGGTGGTAGGAAGAGAGAGAACATAAATCAAAATAGAGACTCCAGAGACAGGAGGGACAGGACGACGCCACATTGCCAGGCTTGGAGGTTAGACAGTGGTATCTGTCACTGAGCAAATGTCAGCTGTTGGGGAGGATGAGAATCATTCACTCTTACCAGTCTTCAGAGATTTTCTCGTCAAAGCGTCTGCCCATTTAAAGTAAAATCTGGCTCCCTCTTCTAAACTGTGATCCTAAGAAATTGGATATAAACTTCGGTAAAAAATATGTTTAGGTTAAAGTTTAAAAATGCCTTTTAAAAAGAATATATGTTATATTCTGAGGTGTTTACACATACGTTACCTGGCTAGCCCTTTTAGTTAAGATTATTGTCGTTCGTCAGAATTAGCCTGTTAAGTATCATGCAATTCTGCTATTGTGTTCTATCTTCTTTTGTTTTGTTTTCATTCAACAGAATTCTGATTTGGAGATATCTTAAGAAAAAATACTTACATTACTGGAATTCTTTGCCTTTTGAAGTTTTAGGAGGATTAATATTTTGAATAATTAAACAATATTATATCTCCTTAAGAGTTCTGTGCCAACAAGTGCTTTGTCCCCAGTGAATATTCAAATAAGTAATCAGTAAGCTTTTTGCCTAATTGTGTTCTCAGTGAGTATTATTGCCCTACCTTCATATATAATGCAGTATTCTCGAATGTAATTTAAAGTGAAAAACAAGACCATGGCCAATCTAGTGATGATTTATGGAGTTTTTCTCTGCTCACAGTGTATTTTTGATTGACAGTATTAATTAGCTTTTTTAAATGAAATTGACTCATTTCCCAAGAATGTTACTTGATCCTGTGGTTTGAACTTTTGATAGACTATGTATTTTACCTCATAATTGAATTTGGTTGCTGAAGTGTTGTCAAAAACAGGAATTGTATTAAAAAGGAAGAAGGAGGGAAGGAATGAAAGAAGGAAAGAAAGAAGGAAACAGACAAACCAATGTTTCTTAACTAAAAAAAAAAACCCAGATACTATTTGCACTTGGTTTGGTGTACACAGCTCACATTTTTGTGGTGGGAACAGGAAAAGCCTGTTTCACATTCTTTCAGGATAAGTATAACTAGGTACTACCCCAGCTCTACTTTGGTTGCATGTAAGAAAAGCCCTGATCTTCGTTATACATAGTTAGAGCCTGTGGAAAATAGGAGTGCCTTGGTTGCGTAATGGGCTCAGCTGCCCAGATTCCTTCCTCCCCAAAACTACACCCTTATATGTGGCTCTGTGTTTTGCACATAGGGTAATTAATAGAGATGGTCCATCCGGCTTGGTAGGAAGTGAGCTTTGCTCTCCTAATAACTTTCTGAGGCTATAGACACAAGTGAGTCTTGAAGATCACTCAGATACCTTCCTTTAACCACTGGTCTCCATCTGTGGGTTTGCCTATGTTTAAAGGAAAAGTAAACCTGGAGGTCTCCACAGTACCCTACAGTCAGCACTAAATAAAATGAAAAGACTGCTTGAGATGAGATTTAAACTCACGATAGTTAAAGTTTAAGTTAGGTGCTGCATATAAGGTGCTAAGAGGAAAAATACAGTGAGAGATCTTTCAGAATTTGGTAAATAAATGAACTGATAGTCACACCTGTCTGTGGCCTTGCCCACCAGTGAGTTCTGTTTGAGTACCTGGGAAAAAGGTATCCCGTCAGCTGGGTCCCGTTGAAAAGGGGTGATTTTCAATATTCTGCTCAAGCCACTGTCTTCTAGATAACAGAGTAGCTATTTTGAAACCATTTAAATTGCTTGGATGGTAATGTGAACTTTTCACAGCTTAGGTATTAGAATATAGTCTCCTATATTGACTGATTTCAGTAGAAAACTACTAATGAAGATTTTACAAATAATGCAAAGCTGCTTTCCCATTTGTCAGTCATTTACTGATTTGCAGTGGCCAATATTTTTATGAGAATTTGAACTTGAAAAATGAGACACTGAAAAAGGGAGACAGTCAAATGAACTACAAATTAATTGTAGAGTATATTTTAATTTATATTTGCTTTTAAAGTTATGCAAAGATCATGGGAAAGAACTACCCATTTTACTTTACAGAGAGTAATATGGCCTATAAATTGAAAAAAGGAAAATCTATATATGTTTATTCCAAATACTATTTTATAAGGATATATCTGTAAAATATCTAAGAATATTTGAAAGGTGCATCTGATGTTTAAAGCAAGGTAAACCTGTTCTAAAACTGATTACGTTAATTTGAAATAATGAAGGAAATTGAAGCTTGATTCCACGATCCAATTTAAAAGAATAGCTGTGTACAATTTTTCTGCTTCAGATTTATTTAAATTTTGTCAAACTCTATGTATGGCATTTAACTTAGGACTTGGAAACATACATGGTCTCCCACTGTGGAAGAATTTTTCTGAGGGTATGTGATGATAAGCAGATATAATGAAGAACTGAGTGTGTGCTGAATAATAGATGTTTTCATTGAGTTAATCAAATTTGTTTATAAAAATAAATTATTTACTTATGAAAACTGTAAGATGTACTAATTAAATTCATATTGATAATAACCCATTTGGGGACAATACCCCAAACAGCGTAAGTGAAACTGAATGTACTCTGTCTTTGCCCCTGGCACTGTCCACTGGTGTCATCGTTTTTAAAGCAACATGGCAGTATGGAGGAAGAGTTACAAAGATTCCCATATTGTTGGGGCCAGTAATTCTACCCTTAGGTAATTATTCCAAGGAAACAATTCATTGGAGATGAAAAGCTTGTTGTAATATTGTCTATCATAGCAAAACACTGAAACCACTTAAGTAACTTTGTTGGGGATTGGTTTGCTACAAATAGTGGTGCATCAGCAAAGCGTAGTACTCTGCAGTCATTAAAGGTGTGCACCTGGAGACACGTGGCTGTTGTAACTCAAATATCCAATACAGTAAGGTTGCAACTGCACTTAAAATATGTGAAAGTTAACATATAAAGATGAAGATGTGATTGTTTTACTTCATATTTTTGTAAATTGTTAATGTTCAGTTTTTTTAAAAAGACAGAAAATAGCCTACTTTTTTATTTCCTATGAAGTGCATCACAATTTTAGACCACAAAATTTAAAACAAGCATGGAGGACTTGGGGAGGTTAAAAAGTGGGAATTGTTATATTTGCTTTGTTAATAAGAAGTACATGTTACTTTTATTTAAGAATTACATGGATTATTTGTCACGACTGTATGAGAGAGAAATTAAAGATTTCTTTGAAGTTGCAAAGATCAAGATGACTGGCACAACTAAAGAAAGCAAGAAGTTTGGTAAGCCTAGGCACCTCGTGTTTTCTGTTCTGTTAAAAATGGTTTTATTTATGGCAGTTAATTCTAAGATGTTTTAAACAAGGAGGAAGAAGATACAGTAGAATTAATGAGAGAGTAAGTCCAATACATTTGTTTGGTTTATAGGTATTTCATAGAAGAAACATTTATATCTGCAAAAATGGTTTTTTATTAATTAAAAGTCTGTAGTATGTGAATCTGACAGCAATTTTGTATTTCTGCTATAATTAAAGGTATATATTCATTGGAAAAGCAGTTTGCCAGAAAATGGAGTGCAGTCTGGGAGAGAGAGTATTAGACTAAGAGATACGTGTTGAGAGTTCAGTTTCTGATTTTCTAGAAGACATCTATTGAACAGTTGTGGGCAAATCACTGATCGCTTTCTTAGGTCATCACTCTCCACAGGGAAATGAAAGTGATTCCTGGCTTCTTACTTCTCACTGGCTATTTCGAGTTTAAAAAAAAAGTCTGTAAGTGTTTTATCTCCTTCCAAGGGGCTATAAGTATGTAACTAAAATTTCTTCTGTAATTATACCTTATTTTTCCAAAGATGTAGTTTTGAAGTACGTTATTTTTTGTTGCTTCTAAATATGTTAAATGGACCAAAACAAAAAACCCCAATGATTTGAAAGGATAACCAGTGAAAGTATCAAGTTGTGAGGAAGGCGATTTGCCAAGGCCACATTCTGCTCTTGCATGTACCCATCAATGGAGTCCTTTTTGGATGGAGTTCTGTGCCTATCAAGTCAAAACCTGGCCTTAAGTGGCTGCAGTGTGTGCTCAGTGTGTCCGCGTAGCTCCCTTTAGAAAAATGAGCTTAGCATTTGCTTGTTGAAAGGAGCCTATGCCCAAAGCAACTTCTATATTCAGCAAACAGGACTGAAATTGATAGCTCATCTTTCCATTCTTTTTTTTTTCTTTTCCCATTCTTTTCTTTAGCACAGAGAAGATTGTCTCTAGTGGGTAATTATTTTGAAATTCACTGAGTGGTTTTTTTTTAATACAACACTAATATATTGATTATACTAGTTCAGATTTTTGAGATGGTTTGAATCTGTACAAATATGTTAACTCTTAGGTATAGATACTGATGAGAATCTTGGGACAATAGGCTTTTGGAAACAGAAATGCTAACTCATCCTAAAGGTTAATTGTTATAAACAGCAGTGTGTTTATATCCTTGTTAATGTTTCACTGTGAATATGTTATGCTTTTTTTAGTAAACACATTATTAATGCAGTTACATGTTTGATGTTTTTCATTTAGTATATTTGTCACCACTTGTTAGTGTATCATTTTATTTTGAGACTACTTCTCTACAGTATATGAAACCTGGAGGTAAAAGGGAAATCTTTATTAAATTATCTCCTTAGGAGGTCATTAATACCAGTATCACAATAGAGTATCAAGGCTAGGATTCACATTCAGATAAATGACATAATAAAAATATAATTTAAATCAAGTACAAGAATATCTTAATGGCATCATTGCATTAACCTGAAACCTAAACTTTTTCATTTCTTACGTCTTGAAAAGTTCTTAAATTATCTTGTTGAAAATATTTTTATATTAATATAATACAAATGTAGAAGGCACTTTTATAGTTTTAAAACTTAAAAATTACATCTCTTCTAATAGATTAATAGTAGTCTATTAAATAAGGAATAGAAGGTTGATGGTACCAAAAAATTACAAAATTTCAGTTATTTTGATACCAGCTATAACAGAATAATAAACTAAACAGAATTCAGAGGATAAAAACAGTTTGGTTCATCTTTGAAGATCTAACTTGTTACTCAACATTTAAAAATAAATTTCAAGTTAAATACAAATACCAAGTTCTAAATAAGGTAGAATATAAACTTTTTAAAAGATAATCTTTTCAGTAATTCAAATTATGTTTAAGTCAACTTTAATAGTAATTATAATTAAAATAGAAACCTGAAATTTTAGATAACTTTTTAATGAGTCAGAATCAGTAATAATACATAATATTTAAATGTGTTCTATTTTTTCTTGCTCTGAAAATGATGGGTCATAAGAATAGAAAGTCAGATTGAATATACTTTGCGAAAGTAAATTGGTAGTCAGTATAGTCATAGAGATTCAGGGGAGTATTCTCTTTTTGAACCACTCTGGACTCAAGTCTTTAACATCCACTTAGTTCAAATAACTCAAAATAATGTTAAAATGCCAGTAGGTTATCTTTTCTTTGTGAACATGGCTTTATATAGGTCATTGCCTTTTCTGATTAACAGGTTTACTTTGATATCCTCAGAGGCGTGGAATTTTCTCCCCAAGATTGATATTTTAGTGGGGCTTTTTTCTGTTTTATATTCTACAACAGTACTTAATGAAACAACAGGCAGGAAGTTTAGTAATTATTTTGTAAATCACCAGTTTTTTCTTTCTACGGCTAAGATAACACACATTATTTTGGTTCATTATCATATGCATTTACATAATTCCTGCCTTTCTCACATTTATTTGAATATTAGAAAATCTTTAAAATGGTATGCCAAGATTATTTTTTCACTTTATGTTTCTTCACTAAACTAAGAAATCTTATTAATTCCAAAGAAAGTCTTGAATACAAGACTGAATTCATGGCTGGCAGGAAGATGCAATAAATATTTGTTAATTGTAAAGATCCTCCCCTCGTGATATTTATAGTCTATTGGGGATTATTTAAAGATATTTAAAAGTTTACCTGAAGATTGTTGTTTGTTGCTGATAAATAATATGGACTTTTTGTGAGCCCCAAATTATAGTTAATAAACTCCAGTAGTAATTCTTTATTCTTTATTGGCTATTAAAAAAAATGTATGTAAAGTATTGGGTCTTGCTTTGGAACTGGTGACTTGTATAGTGCCACCTTAAGGCCATCAGAAGGTGCTGTTCAGAGTGGCCGGCCGGCTGCTCCAGCGTGATCCTGGCTTGCAGTTTCAGTGCGCAGCATTATGGCTCTGTATTTTCTTGCGCTTCAGGTGGCCACGGCTGGGAGATGCGCATATTGCTGGTGTGATAAGTTAGTGGCTTATACTTGGGCATTTGCCTTAAAGCTGGCAGTGAAAGTTGACACATTGTTTTTTGTTTTAAAAGTATTTCTGGGTTATGCTCTTTAATTTTCTGTTTTATTCTGTAATTTCTTTGCCATTCATATCTACTTCTAATTTGAGTTTAGAGTGTTTCACAAGATGATCTCTACAACTGATCTAATAAATATTATATATACGGAAGTTTTAGAGTAAAACCAAATGGTCCTTTAAAAGCTCAAATTCCTGTATTAAACCTGTTCCTTCAGCTTTACTCTTCCATTCAGTCATCTCCTGATAAATAGTATTTTGATATAAACCTTTCATTCTAGGTGTTCACAAAGCCAGGTACTAAGTAGAGCAGCTTGATATTTGAAATGGTTTTTAAACCCCGGTCATATAAATTTTTATCAGATATAATACAAAATTATTTAGTACAGTGGAGGTTCCTATCAGGAGCTTTTAGGGAATCTGAAATTGTTGCTGTATTTAGTGTCTAAATTGACAGTTCCATTCTAATAAATTTCCACTGTATTAAATTACTTACTTGAACCATATTTTCTTCAGAAACCAAAACTTGCAAATACAGTCTTTTAAACTTAAGGATACTGGCTTCATAAACTTAAAATAATCATTTAAAACTATGGGGGTGATTTTACAAATACAGATATTTTTATCTGAGTATTAAATACATGAGAAGACAATGATTTTCTTTCATATAATTTTCAGACAGTAGCTGACCAACTAAACACATATTGCACCTCTTGTTACTTGATGCTCATGGTTCTCCGCATGTGTCTTTTAACTAGAGCTTAACTTCCTCTTGTGCATGGTTTGTGCAAATTGCAGTTTATTAACTTGTCTTTGTCTTTGATGCTTGCAACCTAATCCATCACAGCTACACTTCCTCGAAAAGAAAGTGCTGTCAAACAGGAAACAGAGAGTGAGTATGCCTAGCGTATTAGTAGGTATTCTCAATGCATGTTTGTTTAATGTCTAGAAATTAGTCGTTTGTCTTGAAAAAAGTTACAACAAAATATTGACTGCTCTGAGTTGCTGCCAGGTATCGGTGAAGGAAAACCAACATGGTGGTAGTGGTGTGGCTCATCAAAGAAATATCTATATCATTAAAACTACATGATGGGTAATAAGAAGTGTGTGCAAAGGCTTAGCTATTATACTTCGGTTTTCAGGCTGTGGTTAGAAACTATAAATTTTTACATATGGTCAGATTTTACATAATGAAACCAAAACTTGTCTTTAATTGTCCTTATTGTGTCTTCATTTGTCCTTTCTGACCATCAGCAAATAATATAGGTTAACTGAGAGATACTCAAAGCAGGATAAAGAAATTTATTTATATGTAATTCTGAATAAAAGTATCACAAAATCTTATAAATATGGACTCCTTTAATTCTTTGATATATGTAAGATACTGTCCAGCCATCTTTTCTAATTTTTCTTCATGGTTATGATGGATACCTATGTTCATACCTAAACACAGATGTCCTATATTAATATAATTAGTGATGCATTTATATTGTAGTTGTATTTTAAATGCAAGTTGTCAGGGTGGTTTTTTCCCCCTTTTTTTGTTTGTAAAGAACTGGAGTTAATCAATTCACTTAATGTATAAGCAGAGTTTCTGGGTTCAGGATGTATTAAGTTGATCTGTAGGTAATTGACTTTTTTTGTAGGGCAAGGTTGACAGAGTATTGGCAGTTTCACATGCTTCAACCTAATATGTTGATTTATCTTGGGGCAAGTCTGGGATATCGCAGTTTTCTTCAGAAATATAACAAAGTCATGTTAAGCCAGTACACTAGGGGGTCAGTGACCATCCATATTCATGTCTTTTTTCAGTGGGAAAAAAAAAAATCCTCATCTACTTTAGAGATATCACTAGGAAACTTTGTATTTATGATGAGACTGCACAGATTTTGTAATCATTAAGATCCTTTTCACTCCTATTCTGTGGATCTGTGTAGTTTCCACTACTCTTTACAATGTGCTCAGGAACAGGACAAAATGTTGATGAAAGAGAAGGACACTCAACAGCCTGCCCCAGATGGGAGGCTGGTACACTAACTAGTATGAGCCCTGACTTATGCTGTGGAACTTTTATTCATGAAGGTCACAACTTCCAAAGTTTTATTGTTTCTTAGGTCTTCATGGAAGTTCTGGGAAATTAACTGGATCTACTTCTAGTCTAAATAAACTCAGTGTTCAGAGTTCAGGGAATCGCAGATCCCAGTCATCTTCCTTGCTGGATATGGGAAACATGTCTGCCTCTGATCTTGATGTTGCTGACAGAACCAAATTTGATAAGGTAAGTAAAATGACAGGTACTTCCTAAACATGAATATTACTAGTTTTCTAACAGCAATTTGTTATTGCTTTAGGTGGGTTCAAAGATTTGAGCTTTCTCCTAGTTAACCACTTCTTACTTTTCAATTCTGAATCTGAAAAAATAGTAGTTAAATGGCCACTAAAGTGTGAATCATCAATTAAATGACATTATAGCTTTATTAAATTTTATTATAAATCATAAAGTGCTTGCATCTCAAATCTAAGTTCTTTGAGCAACTACAAAGAGGAAATAATAGCTTTTATGAAAGCCGAACTATTCTCTGCAATGCATCAAATAAGCTTAAAAAGTTTGTGTTCCTCTTTCCAGATTTCAAGTAAATAGTTACTGTGAGTTTCATTTTTGTTATGTTCTGGTCCTACTACGCCTTGATATACTGCATTATCCTGTCAGTCTTGGAAGAGTTTGGGGATTCTAATGAGATATGGATGAAGTATTTGTGGTCCCTGCAGAGAAGTGATTTAAATGTGGAATGTCATTTTAAGAATCCAGTGCAGTTCTTTTATTTTGGTTTTCTTCAGATCTTTGAACAGGTACTAAGTGAACTGGAACCCCTGTGTCTAGCAGAACAGGACTTCATAAGTAAATTTTTCAAACTACAGCAACATCCAAGTATTCCTGGAACTGTGGTATGGCTCCTGTTTATTTATTGCATAGAGTGTATGATCTGTAACATAATTAGTTTAATTAATATGTTGTCACAATTTCAGTATCAGTAGAGAAAAAGAAAGGATTTATGATGTAAGAACTTTTGAGATAATTTTTGTCATACTACAAGATGATAAAAACAGTGATAGAGTTTATGCAGCTAATTTAATATTCCAGACTATCTTAGGCCTAAACATTCTCTAAGTTATAGAGGAGGAAAATGTCTGAATTTACTTTGCAAAAAACATTATTTAAAAAGCAATTTTAGTATTTTAGTAGTCATCAAGTAAAAAAAAATAATAATAATTTCCCCCCAAAAAGATGTATGATGTTAGAGTATATATACTCTAGTCTGTAGGCCTAGCAAAATTAATTAATTAATTAATTAAGGAAGGAAGGAAAGGTGAGGCCTCATCTGTTTTTTTCTATGGCTTTCTTATTAACTAGCTATGAGCTTTCACCCAATTACTTAATGCCCAGTTCCCTCATCTCTCTTCTGTTCAATGAATGTAATAATTCCTATAAAGTATGCCTCTCACGTAGCAAAAATTTAGGAAAATAAAATATTTGCTAGAATATGAAGAACTGAAAAGTACAATGCAAATGATTTTAAAATTAAGGTCATCTTAAAAAAGACCCCACATATAAAAAGCCATTACAAAATGAATGAGCAGTTGTTCTCTCAGATGGGTAGGGACGTGTGGGGGGGTGGGTAGTAAATTTGCTGACTTCTTCTCTAAGAATTTTTGACAGCATGTTTTTAAATGCCAAAGTTTTCAGAACAATTGATGAGATTTCTTTAATTTTTAAAATTCTCCATCACAATTTGTTTCTCCTAGATGTTTTCTGTTTTTTGTTGAGCTGCCCACTCGTTCCCATCTCCGCCCTCCAGCCTTCTGAACCTCCTTTCTCCCTGTGGTCCCCGGTGTGCACACAAACACGGCTCCCAACCATCATTCTCAGATACGGTGTACGGACAAAGTTTCATGCACATTCTTAAATAGCACACTAAATTATAGTTTCATTGGTAATGCTACCTTTAAAAATCATTATTTTCTATAATGTATTCTCTCCTAGGAATTTTAAGACTGAGCAGGCTTTTGCTATGTAAACTAGTCAAATTGTTGGTCTTTTAATATATAAAGTACCTGAATAATTTTTGCAGACTGAAGCAGATGACCTAGATGGAGGACTGTTATCCAGGCAACACAATTCTGGTACAACACTGCCCGTTTCATCTGAGTATGTGTTTGTTACTATCTATTGTTTATTTTGGAAAAAAGTAAACTCTGAATTTAGGATAGAGGAGTGCGGCTCAGTGAGGCATCCAGATGGCTCTCAGTAACCCGACAGCACTCAGCTCCAAGACACACACGTGTGCCCGTGGTCTTGCTAAACATCTTACTGAATGAACGGAGTCCTGTGGTGTGGCTCTGTGGCTCCTGTGCTCTAGTGGTCACAGGTGCACTCAATGTTGACATTTGCTGACAGGAAGTAGCATGTGAATTGCCATGTATTTCTTGGAAATCCCAAAGCACATTTCAGGATCCAGCTTTTTGGCAAATGACAGTTACTTTGAGTGATAAAACTTAACTTCAAAAAAGTTTTTATATGGGAACTGCTATAGAATAACTAGTTCATAATATTTGGATATTTTTAATGAAAACATCATCTTTTAGTCATTTTGTGTATACCCTATTGGTTAATGTTAAAGATGAATACACCTGAAGCTTGTAACAGCTTTCTATATTTTGTATGTTTTCTGAACAGGAAAGATATGATCCGCCAAATGATGACTAAAATATTTCGCTGCATTGAGCCGGAACTGAACAACCTAATTGCATTAGGAGACAAAATCGATAGCTTTAACTCCCTTTACATGCTAGTCAAAATGAGCCATCATGTGTGGACTGCACAAAACGTGGACCCTGCTTCTTTTTTGAGTACTACGTTGGGAAATGTTTTGGTGACTGTCAAAAGGAACTTTGACAAATGCATTGTAAGTTGTATTTTTTTTTAAATAACTCAGAATTGTAGTCATTGCAAAAAAAACAGGTAAATGTATTTAAGTCGAGATTTCCAACTTTCCTTCCGGGGATCTACAGCTCACATCCCCCAGTACCTGGAAGCAGGGTATTAGCTGCAATATATATGAACAGAGGTAGCTGGGTGATACTGTGCCAGTGAGCTTTAGAAACTGTAGCTACTCAAGAGATCCACTAGGTGACTGAAATCTCAGTTAACCAATTAGTAACCATAGAGTTAATGAAACAGTTGAAACTATTTGGATTTATTGTTGTTCTAATATATTCTAATAATAACATTAATAATGAGATTATTTAATTGTATAAATTACTTAATTTTATGTTTAATAGCTTTAGTTAATAATCATATCACTTTAAGAATTGTTATAATAGCTTCCAGAAATCATCTTTTTCCTCTTCCTAGCAGGGAAGAAAAAATCATTAACAATTTTGTTTTTGTCTGTTAGTTTTTGGTAATCTTATGGGTATGAATTGGGCTGAGCCAGATGCTAAAAAAAAGTTTGTTTGTTTTTTTAAATTAATGTACTTGGTTTGTAAAAATAGATATGTATCTTGAATATTTCTCCTGTGTAATCTTTAGATTGTATACAGCTCTTGAATATTCATATAATAATAGGAGATAAAAATAGTAAGGGCAGTTAAAATCCATATAATTTTTCATACCTTAAAAAAATAAAATTTATTGAGTTTTTGAATGTATAAAAAGCAATCTATGTCCACTGTGGAATCTGTTGCCTCAATAAGTTTGTTAATCCTCCTTCCCTACAAAAGGATTTCCCTTGGTGTTTGAAATTTGGCCATTTAAGACTTACCCTCTTCCCTGTCTCACCTCCTCCAGGGGTGATGATAAACCTGGGAAGTCTGATTGCAAACTGAGAGCCAAAAGGAAAAGGAAGAGCCACCAAAGGCTAAGATGATGAGTCACATGACACAGCTGGAACACTAAATCATGTGGACACTACATTTCCAGCATAGGAAAGCTGTGTTGCTTTTATCAGTAAAACATAACTTTATAGAATACCTTTCAGCCCAGTAGACATAATTGTTAAAAGCATAGGATGTCACGCCAGGGAGATGTCAGTGTGGATCCAAATGAAATGCTTAGCACATTGCTTGGCCCAGAATAAGCACTAACCAACTAAATAGCTGGTAGTGATGGTGGTGGTTGTGGTGGGGAATGATGGTGGTGATGGTGATAGTAGCAGAAACTACAATGATTTCTTAAAGAATCTTCATGTTACCCTCAAGACAGGACAGTGGAGAAATGTAGTAAAATTAACCTAGACAATGGTATAAACTCATGTTTTCTCCTAAATTTCATTATTTTTAAAGGATCTGCCCTTTGTCAATAAAGGAGGAATGTCTCCTGCTGCTGCCTGTCATCTCAGTCTCTCCTCTTGTTTTACCTTCACATATTCTCACACTGCCTGGTAGATTGTGTGTGCTCTGTATTATATGTTTTGGTATTTGGCACAAGCTCAGGACCTAGAACACACCTTGGAAAAGTAATGAATGGGTCTATGCATATTGAGCCGAAAGCGTGAATACCAGACGGCTGCAGAAAGTGGAAGAGGTAGCACCTGAGTGGCCCGTCATTTGGTGGCCATGCTCAGAGTATCTGGTGTTTTTCAGAGAACAGGACTAAGAAAGCTAGCCTAGCCTGAACTAGAGCCAAAATGAAAAAGCAACTGATACGTCAAGAACTACCAAGCTGGACTCTGCAGTCCAGTACATGTCTTAGCCGCATTTAATTTGCTTTTCAGGATTCCTCACACTGTAATGACATGGAGCTACACTCTCAGACCTTTAAGAATGATATGACTTGGTTAAATTGCCATGGACAGAGAATGAACAAGCAATACAGTGATATGTGGCTAGCGTCAAAGTTGTAGCCTAGATACTGAATAACTCCTCCTAATGATGGCAGTATGATTGGGCAATCAGCTGGAAGTTATGCATATCTTTAGCTTGAGACAAGTGTTATTTTTATGAGATTTAGTTCATTAATGGGTCTTTTCTTACATGAATGCACTGTTTCTTCCTACCAGTTACAAAACCAGAGAAGACAACTGTCATTTAGAACATTGCCTATTAATGTTCAAGTGTATTCAGGCTATAATTATATTCTGTGCCTTTAAATGCCACACAGAACAAAAATCTTTGTGTAGCTTAGTAGCAACAGAGAGTAGCATTCACAAGTTAGTAGTTAATATGTACCAGGCACTGTTCTAATACTTTGTACACATTATCTCATCTAATCCTCACAACCTCCTCCCTCCCACATAATGTAGTTGTCCCTAGAGGTTATGTTACTTTCCCAAGGTCAACAGTTTTAAAGTAATGGAGTTGTTATTCCTACCCTGTGGTCTAGTTTCAGTACCTAGAATCATATACTGCACTCTCTACTGCATCTGTTCTTATTCTTCACACTTACTTACGCTGATGAAGTGCAATAGTAGTAGAGATAAGATGAAACAGTTGATAGTAGTAACAGGATTTTCTTACACAATGCCCATAGCCTAAATAATTATATTTCTAATCCACATGTCTATGGTTTTTAAGTAATATCATCAAAATCTCAACACAGTGAAATTTTAGGTAGAAATTGAAAATGGTCCATCAGTATTTGGCAGTGTGATTCTACCTGTGAATAGATACTGGATCCCCTGAGGAGTACCCAGAACCATAATTGAATCCATGGATCTTCATGAATCCAAATGTCTAGATTCTGTCTATATGAAACATCCCTTTTGTACTTTGTCACCATCATCCACAAGCATTTTCCTAAGCTAATTTAGAATAAGTAACAAATACATATATGGGAAACTAACTATATAATCTAAATCCATAGTAGAAATGCCTGTTCCTCCTCTGTTTTCACACCCCCAAAATACAGAACTTGCCTATCCAAAAAGAACTTTTGAACTGATGAGCACTGGAGTGGCTGTGGTTCCCAGACTGGGCCACATGGGCAGCAGCCAGAGGGAACCGGGAGGTCCTGTGTGTGCTCTGGTATCAGCTGTTTCCCAAAGTGGGCGATTGCCTGTACTTATCTTTCGTAACTGGTAAAAAATGGTTATTGGTTATTTTTACTTAGACAAAGAACTTGAGGTTCATAGGCCTTGATTACATCTTGCTTTAAATAATTCAGATTTTTTTTCTTGACTATTTTCTTAAATGATATATATGTACTTTTTAATCTATAGAAAGTTTTATTAGTTATTCCTATTTAAATATTAATCTTTAATTAGTAAGCATCCAGATTGTTCTAGGTACTAAATTCTGTCCTTCCTCTATGATATATACATTTGGTTATAATTATATGTTGTTTTTAAGTTGCTTGGCTATTTCTCTCCATTGCTTTCTGCCCAACTTTAGAGCAACCAAATAAGGCAAATGGAAGAAGTAAAGATCTCAAAGAAGAGTAAAGTAGGAATTCTTCCATTTGTTGCTGAATTTGAAGAATTTGCTGGACTTGCAGAATCAATCTTTAAAAATGCTGAGCGTCGTGGAGATCTAGATAAAGCATACACTAAACTTATCAGAGGAGTATTTGTTAACGGTAAGCTTTTGTTATGGTCTACAGAATTTTTGGTCAGTTTTTATTTCTGATAACTTGGAAGCTGTAGGGCAGATATGTCCGTTATTTTTCATATTCTAATTTTTCATATGTCCGTTATTTTTCTTATTATTTTTCATAGTCTTTTTAAAATTTTCTGAAATTAAAGATTTCTTAAATTTGAAAAATAGTAGTATATAAAATACATTCGTGTTTGTCAGGAACCACAGAGTTCACATAGTTCACATGGCCTTATCACTAGGCACAATTGAACTTTAAAAAACATGACCTGCCAGATTACATTTGCATTTTAGTTCGATGGCAGATAGTCACGCAGTGATGTCTCTGTGACCTGAAGTAAACTGGTTCACTTCGGGGGCCTCAGTTCATGTCCATCATGTGACGTAGATTCATGCTGAATTTCTGTATGTAGTTCACTATCTTCCAGTGGCAGATCCCACAATTTAGTCACGGAGAAACAGCATGGACATGTCCTTTAATTTGAAATAAATGATCTGATTGCACATATTCAGGAATTTTAAATGCTAAAACAACTGACAGGAAGTAGGATCATCTCACTGATTACATGTAACATAAATTACATGATTCAATGTATGGTTGAAATTTCTTTTAAAATTCGAAGTAGCTTTGTTTTGTCTGATTTTTAAAGTAGCATATGCTCATTACACAACCCCAAAAATGAGAAGACAGATTTTAAAAATCAGATAATTTGTAATTATTATTTAGTAAATAGGCATTTTGTATCCAGTTTCTTGCATATATTTTTGTATACTTGTCCAATAATTTCCATACGGAAATTACTAGAAATGTCATTACTGAATCAAAAGGTAAATATCTCAAGGCTTTTACCAAACTGCCATGCCAGGGAGGTCCCACCAGTTCAGTGCTTTGAGCAGCTGGTCGGAGTTTCTGTCACATCTGCACCGGTGAGGAGGATTACTAGTACAGAATCATCCTTTGTTTTCATCTTTGTCTCATTGACAGGCTACAGATTTATTCTGCTTACACTATTTTTTACCATGCAAGAGCTTTCAAATTTTATGTCAAATTTATACATCTTTCCCATTATGACATCTAGGTTTGAGGGGCAGTCTTAGAAAGGAAATACTATCACAAAATTATTTTTTAATTAGCTTTGTTTTTTCTTAATTTTATAATTTTATATTTGCTCTTTATATTTTTATTTGCTTTTCACATTTTAAGTACTTCAGTAATTTAGAATTTGTTTGGCTGACAGATGTGAAATAGTAATCAACTGTATTCAAAAGGACTAGCTCATTGTCCCAGTACGTTCTGAATAATTCATCATTTCCCCACAGATTAGAAAAGCCACCTTTATTATATACTAATACCTATAGGACTGTTTCAGAATGATTCTTTTTTTAGTAGTTTTAGGTGGCTGTGAAGATCCTTCAATGCAATATATTTTATTCAGTCCAGAAATGTGCCTTCTTCTTAAACTTACAAATGAAAAAAATCATGTAAATATTTTTATAGCTAAATATGGTCATTCATATCTGGATGGGCGTTCCTTTCTGTTTTTATTTAGTGGAGAAAGTAGCAAACGACAGCCAGAAGACCCCCAGGGATGTAGTTATGATGGAAAACTTCCACCATATTTTTGCAACACTTTCTCGTTTGAAAATCTCGTGCCTAGAAGCTGAGAAAAAGGAAGCCAAGCAAAAATACACAGATCACCTTCAGTCTTACGTCATTTACTCTTTAGGACAACCTCTTGAAAAACTAAATGTACGTATTATTTTCACTTAGCATATTTTTTCTGGTTTTGAACACATACGTGTATGTTTATATATGAAAAGCACGACAGACACTTATCCTCGGTGTGCTCTTGTGTGGATGCAGGAGGCTAAGGAGGGAGGGACTCTGTCACTGAAGCTGCCAAGACACTGCTAGATGTTCACTGTATGCATTGTTTCTTGTCATTCTGACAGACAGTGATGTGGGGTAAGGCAGTTTATCCCTATTTTAAAATGAAGAAACTGAAAGTAAATAAGTTTGCTTGAAGTTATAACTGGCAAGTAGCAAAATGGGAGGATGAACCCTAGGTGTTTTCACTTACCAGGCATTGCCATTTCTTGCTTTATAAATGGTTAATCTTTATCGTTAGTTCAGATGAAGATTTTGAAACTTCATCAAGGTAAAAGAAAAACCAAAAAGTGTTTTCTTTGTTGTCTTTTCCTTTCTTTTCCTTTCCTGACTGGAATTATTCCCCAGAGCAAATTCAGTCATTAAAATTAAGAAATGATGATTTTAGAAAACTTTGCAACATAGTAGAATAGGGCCTCCACTAACATTGTTTCTTTCAATGTTGTTTCTTTGTAATGTTGATGAGATGCCAGAAACTTAAGTCTTGTTTCTATTAATTAGCCTATGGTAAAATTAGTTTCATTATGTATGGTTTCACTTAACTGATGCATTGTTTCATTTAGTCATAGAATTTATCAGCACCTTGAAGACTTAGTGTATAAGCTGAAATGGATCCTTCTAACTTTGTCCACAGTATGATTAGTTATCTCCTATACATTTTTAACTTAAAATTAGAGGCAAATAAAAAATATGCATCTGTTGTCAACAATTCAAAGAAATATTTCAGAGACATTTACCAAATGCAAAGTCAATACCTTATAAAAGTTAAGCACAGATATTCCTTTAGGGGAAACGGTCTGTCTCAGACTTAAAGTTATATGATACATAACTGTAACATCACAAGCATTCCCTTAGAAATCAAATTTAAAGCAGAAACATTGCTAGATCCTTTATTTTTTAACATTGTTATGGAAGCTCTAGCTAATGCAATAAGACATGAAATAAATAAAAGATAAAGAAAAGACAGTCAAGCCCTTCCTGGTGTGGCTCAGGACTGAGTGCTGGCCTGTGAACATAAGGGTCACCAGTTCGATTCCCAGTCAGGACACATGTCTAGGTTGCAGGCCAGGTCCCCAGTAGGAGGCACATGAGAGGCAACCACACATTGCTGTTTCTCTCCTTCTCTTTCTCCCTCCCTTCCCCTCTGTCTGAAAATAAATAAATAAAATCTTTAAAACAGAGACAAGACAGTCAAGGTTGTTATTACCTGTATATAATATGCTGAAATGATTGGTCTCTGGTAAAGTGGTAGGATTCAAATTAAGTATATTGAAAAGTAACTTTTTTTTTGTTATAATAACCAATTAAAAGTTTATGTAGAAGCAAAATTTCAAATTTTAAAAGCACCAGGATTAGACTGGCCAAAAAATTATCAAAAAATTACTTAATAAGAATAGCCCTGGCTGGTGTAGCTCAGTGGATTGAACGCGGGCTGCGAACCAGGCATCGCAGGTTCGATTCCCAGTCAGGGCACATGCCTAGGTTGCAGGCCATGTCCCCCAGCAACCACACATTGCTGTTTCTCTCTCTCTCTCTCTTTCTCCCTCCCTTCCCTCTCTAAAAAATAAATAAATAAAAATCTTTAAAAAAAATACAGTTTAAAAAAAAATTACTTAATAAGAATAAACAATAATTGCTAAGAAAATTTTAGAGCAAAGTAATGAGAGTGGATTTGGCCTATTAGTATTAAATCATAAAATAATGCTCAAATAGAGGCATGCCAATCAATAAAATTACATATTTAGAAAACAGTATATAAATTACATATTTAAAAAAATGAAGTCAACCTGAAATGTATATCAATACAATAGTCAATATATTTAATATAGAAGATCTTTTTAAAATAAGAAAAATACTAAGATCCTAATATGTAAATAGGCAAGCATTCTGAATATAACTACTAAGCATAGGAAAGCAAGGTAACAAAAAATTATGAAGTAAAGCAAATAAACATTTTTCACTCATCAAATGGAAATGACTTTTTTAATTGTGCTAGTACTCATGGTATTATGGTAAGATAGCAGTCCCATATACTGTTGACAGAAATATAAATCGGTTGAACTTTTCTTGGAAGTAGTTTGTGTATATGAAGAATCTTCAGAATACTTTTACAAGTATACTCTTCATCTGAGGAATTAGAGTCCTGGAAATTGATGCTGGAAAGTAATCAGTAATGTGGGTAAATACTTATGTACAAAAGATATTTATGACAATTGTATTTCTATAGATTATTTTAAATCTGAGTTGATATTGCCAACTCTGGGAAAAAAGTAAAAATTATTAAATATCCAGTACTGGAGGAATGAATAAATAAATTTTAGATCAGTCATTGGATGGAATACAATATAGCCATTAAAATTTATATGTAGGGGGGGAATATTAAATGGAAAATACAACACACAAAATTATAATCCCTTTTATATACCCACACATGAGAAGACTAGAAGGAAATCTAAAATGTTAGCAGTGGTTATCTCTGAGTGGTGGCATAATTGGTGATTGTTATTTTATCATTTATACTTTTACATATTGCCTGTTTTTTACATAGTGCATATATACTATTTATTTTATAATCAGATTTTTTTAAGTGAAAATACAAGCAGTTTTTAGTCATCACTTCTTTCAATCTCCTCGAAGCATTTCTTTGAAGGTGTCGAAGCCCGTGTGGCACAGGGCGTAAGGGAGGAGGAAGTAAGCTACCAACTTGCGTTTAACAAACAAGAACTCCGTAAAGTTATTAAAGAGTACCCTGGAAAGGAAGTGAAAAAAGGTCTAGATAACCTCTACAAGAAGGTCGATAAACATTTATGTGAAGAGGAGAACTTACTTCAGGTATTCCTAGTTCTTTTAAACATCCTAGATTGCATGTCCTCACAGACATTGCTTTTCTCCATAACATCCCTCTGAAAATGCTATAGATTTTCTAATTTTAGGAAGAAAATTACATAAAGTATAGACCAGATTAGTGAGTTCTGAGGAAGAACAATGATATTTATATAAGTTTATGTGTCTTTTATTCTTTATTTTATATTTATGTTTTATTGTTTTGAGCTACTAAGTTGTTTTTCTTTTGTTTGGGGATGGACTTTTTGTGAGTTTGGGGGGATTTTTTTATATTTGGGGGAGTGAGTGAGTGGAATACAGTATAGAACAGTGAGTGATTCTGAGCATGGGGGTTGGAGTTAAAAATGAGTTCATAATCTGGGTCCAGAGTAAGCTACATGTCTTTGGCAAATTAGTTAACCTCTTTGAGCCTCAATTTCCTTATTCGAAAAGTGGAAGACATTATAGTAGACATTACTATTACAGTAGACATAACTACAATGAATGCTTACTGTGCCAGACACTTTTCTGAGGACTTTACATACATTCACTCATTTAAACCTCAAAAGAAACTTATGAGGAAGGTATTATTATTACCCCGGTTTACAGATGAAGAACTCGAGGTACAGAGTGATGCTGTAACATACTTGAGGTCACATATCTTGTAAGTAGAAGGAGCTAGGATGTATATTTTTAACTCTTACACTCTGCTTAATTCTTAGAATATGAAAAGGGGGACCCAAAAAAACCCCAGAATTTATTTATAAGAAATTGTGTGTGGCCCTGGCTGGTGTGGCTCAGTGGATTGAGCGCGGGCCTACAAACCAAAGGGTCGCCAGTTGGATTCCCAGTCAGAGCATATGCCTGGGTTGTGGGCCAGGTCCCCACTGCGGGTGTATAAGAGACAACCACACATTGATGTTTCTCTCCCTCTCTTTCTCCCTCCCTTCCCCTCTCTCTAAAAATAAATAACTAAAAAAAAAAAGAAAGAAATTGTGTGTGTATTCTTTATGTTTAAACTTCAGTCACCTTCAAAGTACTCTCCATTTGATGCAATACACCTATCAAGATGTTTTTCCCACTGCTCAAAACAGTTTTTGAACTTGTCCATTTTGATGCCTCTTATTTTTTGTGAAGTAACTTGTTTTTTTAAAGATTTTATTTATTTTTAGAGACGGGGAAGGAAGGGACAAAGAGAGGGAGAGAAACATTGATTGGTTGCCTCTTGCATGCCCCCAGCCAGGGACCTGGCCTGCAACCCAGGCCTGCGCCCTGACTGGGAATCGGATCGATGACCTTTCAGTTCTCAGGCCAGCACCCAGTCCACTGAGCCACACCAGCCAGAGCCAGTTCTGACGCCTTTTAGAGCTTCTGCTGTTCTTTTGTTTTACCTCATCCACATTGGCTCCCTTTGAGGAATTTTTTCATCCAGAGAAACAAAAAATGTCTCTCAGGGCAAGATTGGGTGAATGACAGGGGGGAATAGGGGTCATGCCATTTTTGGTCAAAAAATGCTCAATACTCACTGTGGTGTGGGCAGGTACACTTGTAAATCACCCATCATGAAATGGGCAAATGCATTGAAAGAGTCTTAAGAAAACTCACTGAAGCTGAACCCAGTCTGTCACAACACCATCAGCTGGTACACTGATACAGATGGGTTCCTGGAACACTCACTCACCTACGAGGGGAAGCCTGTACTGCAAGGGGCCTGCCCTCCAGAAGTTAATTCTGGGTTTCCTTGTGTCCCCACCTCATATGTCTTGACATTTTTGCATATTTGGTTATATATTGTTTCCATTTATAGTTTAATGACTTTTATTTTCATTTTCAAAATAGGTAGTATGGCACTCCATGCAAGATGAATTTATACGCCAGTACAAGCACTTTGAAGGTTTGATAGCTCGCTGTTACCCTGGATCCGGTGTTACAATGGAATTCACTATTCAGGACATTCTAGATTATTGCTCCAGCATTGCACAGTCCCACTGAACCTTGTGAAAGGAGAAGGGATACATGAAGAAAACACTGAGTATACTAGACACTATAAAAAATACCAGCAATTGTTTTGAGATTCTGGACTTGAAATTTTATGCAGTATTAAACATCAGATAAATGATACCATGCTACAAATATTCAAGAGTAAAAGTACCAACTTATATAACAGTTTTATTTGGTCAATAAGTTGTGTACTAATGTAAAACATTTATCTTATAAAATGCCTTGAGCATTTTTCTATGACTGAACAGGAAATTTCCCTTATTGCCCAGCTTCTTGTATTTGTGAGTGGTTATTCTATGAGTAATGCATTGGGAGATTTCCAGTTTCCACTAATTTACTATTGCTTACGAATCATGTAACTACTAAATATTGTACAGACTTTTTCCCTCTGTCTAATGTGTATATGGATAAGGGATCTTGTAATGATCAGTTGTAAACGTGGATTTTGAGGATCATGTGATTATGTAGCAATGATTCTGAAATAAATTTTCAAAAAAGTTGAAAATTAGATCTGTTACATATTTAAGAGATCAGTACACAAAAAAGTTGTTATAAAATCAATACACAGAAATACATGTCCATTTACCATAAAACACTTAAAAAATAATAGTAAGTCCTGGCCAGTGTTTCATTTGGTTGGAGCATCATCCCATGCACCAAAAGGTTGTAGGTTTGATTTCTGCTTGGGGCACATACCTAGGTTGCAGTTTCAATCCTTGGTTAGAGCACGTACAAGAGGCAAAACCAGTTGGTGTTTCTCACAGCAATGTTTCTCTCCCTCTTTCTCAAAAATCAGTAAATATATAGTCAAGTGGGAATTTTTTTAAAAGTATAAGAAAAATAAAATAATAGCATAAAATATTTAGTATTGAGGACTAAACCTGACATGCTATAGATTAAATTGTGTCTCTCCCTGAGATTCATATATGGAAGTTCCCCCACATGACTGTATTAGCAATAGGGCCTTTAAGGAGGTGATTATGGTTAAATGAGGTCATGAGGGTAGGGCTCTGATCCAGTAGAACCGATGCCTTTAGAAGAGACGCCAGAGCTAGCTGTCTGACATTGGAGGAGACGGTAAGAAGGCAGCCATCTGCAAGCCAGGAAAAGAGTTCCCAGCAGAACCCAGCATGCTGGCACCTAATCAAAATTTCAGCCTCAAAAACTGAGAAAATAATTTTTTGGTTTTAAAGCTACCTAGTCTATGGTATTTTGTTATGGAAGCCTGAGCTGACTAATACAAGATGCATAAGACCTTTCTGAGAACATTGTACAACTAATGAAAGATTTTAAGGAAGGCAGAAATAAGTGGAGGAATATTTCTTATTTCTGGATAAGAACACATAACATAGTAGATATGGTGGTTATTCTCAAATTTAAAGATTCAGTGCATATTTCCGGTTTCCAGTCCAGCAAGTAAGAAGCTTGGAAGTCACTTCTCCATCCTAACAAATAAAAAACTGAATAAACTGCCCTGGTTGGTGTGGCTCAGTGGATTGCGTGATGGCCTTTGAACCAAAGGGTTACTGGTTCAATTCCCAGTCAGGACATATACCTGAGTTGCGGGCCAGGTCCCCAGTAAGGGGCATGCAAGCAGCAACCACACATTGACGTTTCTCTCCCTCTCTTTCTCCCTTCCCCTCTGTCTAAAGCTAACTAAATAAACTCTTCCCCCTCCAATTATCCTTTCCCATCGAACGGGGGAAAGGAGACTGAAAAGCACTGCTGATTCACAGTCCAGAAGCACAGCATCACTGAAAGACAGACCTGTTTACAGGACTACAGAACACCTACCCTCTCCCAACAACTTGAGCAATGCATTACTAAAGGGCAATTTACAGCACTTCATTTTACCCAGCATTATGTCTGACTATCAAGAAAAAATTGCAAGACACACTAAAAGGGAAAAAAAATGAAGAGACAGAGCAAGCATTAGAACAAGACTCAGATATGGCAAGGATCTTGGAATTATCAGACCATGAATTTACAATAACTATGATTAATATTCTAAGCACCATAATGGATAAAGAGCATGTAAGAACAGATTGGCAATGTTAGCAGGGAGATGGAAATTCTTAAAAAGCACCAGAAGAAAATGGTAAAGTACCAAAACACTAACAAATAAAGAATGCCTTTGATGGGCTTAGTATGCCAGTCAAGGCTGAGGAAAACAATCTCTAAAGTACAGCATATATCAATAGAAACCATAAAAAACAAAAAGAAAAAAAAACAATATCCAAGGACTGTGGGACAACTACAAAAGGAGTAATGTGCATGTACTGAGAATACAGGAGAAGAAAGGAACAGAAGAAACATTTGAGACAATGACTGAGGATTTTGCCAAGTTAATGCCCGACACCAAACCACAGGTCCTGGGAGCTTACAGAACAGCAAAAAATGAGTGCCTGAAAAACTACATCTATGCATATTATTTTCAAGCTACAGAAAATCAAAGATAAAAAACCCTAAAGAAGCCAGAGTTAAAAAAGCCCTTATCTGTAGAAGAACAAAGGTAAGAATAACACCTGACTTCTCATAAATTACGCAAGTGAGGAGAGTGGAGGGAATTGTTTATAGTATTAAGACAAGAAAACAGCCAACCTAGAATTCTGTACCCTGTGGAATTATCCTTCAGAAGTGAATGAGAGAGATTTTCTCAGAAAAACAAAAACCAAGAGAATTAGTTGCCAGTAGACCTGCCTTGCAAGAAATGTTAAGAGAACTTCTTTAGGGAGAAGGAAAATGATACAGGGCAGAAACTCAGAGATACATGAAGAAAGGAAGAGTATTGAAGAAGGAATAAGTGAAGGTAAAATAAAAACTTTATTCTTACTTGATCTAACAGATACAGGTTGCTCAATAATAGCAAAATGTATTCAGTTATCTATGTACATGTACTCACATATGCTAATGTAGGAGTGAAATGAATGACAACAGCTTCGTTTTGTTTTTATAAGCATGCTTACTATTCATGAAGCAGTACAGGGTGGTTCGAAAGACTTCGAGTAGTTGTATATTGCAAACTCTAGGGCAACCCCTTTAAAAACTGTTTGAAGAAGTCTAATTGATATGCTGAAAAAGGAGAGAAAATGGAATCATAAAATTTGTTAAAACCACGAAAAGCAAAAAGAATGGGAGACAAATATAGGGACAAAAAACAAGGGCAACAAATAGAAAACAATGACCAATATTGTAGCTCTTAATCCAAGTATATCAAAAATTAATTTTAACTGTACAATATAGAGTAGGTAAATGCCAGGAAAGTAATGTCAGATGAAAAAAAAATCAGTAGAAGAATAAATACAATGTGAGCCTATTAGTATAGAAGTTCAAAAACCTTTAAAATTAATATGTTGTTTAGAGTGACAATTATGCAAAAAAAGAAAAGCAAGGGAACGGCTGCAAAATTCGGAAGGGTGAGTGGGGGCTGGAAGGGCAGGGTTGGTACCTGGCAGGGATACACAGGTGTTAAAGGCGTATAAGTAATGTTTCTAAACTGGGCAGTGGTTATCAGTGTACAATGATACTTTAATCCTTTACACATGCCTTATAAATTTTATTTTATATCAGTTCAATATTTAATTTAAAAGCTTTAAAGTGTATTTGTGTGTATATCTTTATTGCTATATTAAAAAGCCTGAACATTTAAGATGACAATCTGGGGCCAAAGGAAGCCAGTGACTTGATCAGGGTCCAAGCCAAGTATTAACAGAGCCGAGGTTCCACACGGCACCAAACTCCTCTCACAGAGCTGGCCTTTCCCTCTCCACCCAGCAGAAATGATGCAGATATAAATATATGTCACATCTAAGGACCAAACACTGTCTAATGCCTGTACTCACATAACTGAGGTCACGTGGCTCATACTTAAAAGGTAAAATGACTCTCACCAGCTATAATTTTCTAGACCTTAAAGATCTGCCATTGTTTTTTAGAAGGGATAGGCAAAACAGGAACATAAAAGATTTGAGCAACTATTAAAGATAATTTAGAGAATACCTGTAGTTGAAAAAGTGCCAAGAAAGTACTTTGGATGTGCCAGTAAAGTTGAATTTGTAATATCAGAGTGATGTCAAAGATTGCTAATTCTCGTAACTGTCCACTTTGGGACCCCCTACGTCTGTGCTTCTCAAACTTTATTAGTGTACATATGAGACAAACGGGGATTTTGTTGAGATGCAGATTCTGATTCAACACATTTTGGTGTGGTCCAAGATGCCGCACTTCTAACAAGATCCCAACTAACACCAGGGCTGCTGTCTGTCTGTCTGTATCCCACAGTTGGAAATGCACAGCTTTACAAAGTAGAGCTATATCACTCATACCCCCAAACAAATTAGGATTATTTATTTTTCAATCCTCTAGGACATGGCTGACATTAGTGCTTTAAAGATTCTCAGGTTGTTAAACTTGGTGGCACTCTCATGTAATGCTCACTTACCCAAACTCCTAAATATGTATTGCACTAAGTGCATTTAGGAGTGATGCATATTTTTTTTTAAGATTTTATTTATTTATTTTTAGAGAGGGAAGGGAGGGAGAGAGAGAGAGAGACAGAGAGAAACATCAATGTGTGGTTGCTGGGGGACATGGCCTGCAACCTAGGCTTGTGCCCTGACTGGGAATCGAACCTGCGATGCCTGGTTCGCAGCCCGCGCTCAATCCACTGAGCTACACCAGCCAGGGCCTTGTGATGCATATTTTCAAAAGAGGATTGAAGAGTGGTCAAAAGGCAGTTGGGAAGATGAGAAGCAGGAGAGAAATATTTTCAAAGGGTGGGGAAAGCAGGTGCTAAGAAGCATGGGAAATATAGGAAGACAGAGTGACGTCAGTCTGTGAGCAGCATGAGCAAACTGCTTGCCTGGCAATCTTGAGAAAGCAGCTTCTCTGAGATCAGCATCTCAATAAACTTAAATTGTCCGTGTAAGATGGTGGACCTTTCTAGAAGTTAAATATTTTGTCTAGTTGGCCAGAGGAGAGGATAGTAAAGAAGAAATTAAGAAATTGAAGGAATGTGCTTTAATATGGATTTTATACTTGTCTCCTTTTAAATTTTTAAAAATTCTCATTCTGGATGTAAAACTCTTTTAAAAAGTATAGTTGATATACAATATTATGTTAGTTTCAGGTGTATAACATAGTGGAATTTTATATTTACACACCTTAAAAAGTGATCACCACAAAAGTCCACTATCCATCTGTCACCATATGAAGTCATTTTAATATTATTGGCTGTATTTCCCGTGGTGCACCTTATATTCCCATGACTGGCTTCTGGTTTGCACCCTTTAATCTCCTTCACCTTTTTTACTCATATTCCCACTGCCCAACCCCCTGGCAAGTGTCAGTTTGTCTGCATTTGTGAGCCCGTTTGTTTTGTTTGTTCACTTGTTTAGTTTCTTAGCTTCCACATGTAAGTGAAATGATGTGGTATTTGTCTTTTTCTGACTTATTTCACTTAACATAATACCCTCTAGGTCTGTCCATGTTGTCACAAATGGCAAGATTTCATTCTTTTTCGTGGCTGAGTAATATTCCAGTGTGTGTGTGTGTGTGTGTGTGTGTGTGTGTGTGTGTGTGTGTCCACTTCTTCTTTATCCACTAATCTATTGAGGAACACCTAGGGTGCTTCCATATCTTTGCAACCGTAAATAACAGTGCAGTAAACATAGGGATGCATCTTTCTGAATCAGTGTTTTGTTCAGATAAGCACCTAAAGTGAAATTGCTGGGTACTTCTTTATATCTTGTTATAGCCTTTGTTTTAAAGTCTATTTTGTCTAAGTATTGCTATCCCAGACCCTTTTTTTTTTCATTTCCATTTTCATGAAACACCTTTTCCATGTTTTTACTTTCAGTCTAATTATGTCTTTCAGTCTGGAGTCTTACACAGGCAGCATGTGTAAGGGTCTTGTTTTTGATCCATTCAGTCACCCCTTTTTTTTAATGGAGCACTTAGTCAATTTACATTTAAAGTAATTACTGATAGGTAATATACTTATTGCCATTTTAATTGTTTGCATACTAAATTTATAAATGGTTGGTCTACTATCTTTACTATATGCTTTTAATAATGAGGTTTTTTTTCTTTCATATATTTTCTTATTTCTAGTTTTGGTCTTTCTTTTCCACTCAAAGAACTCCCTTCAACATTTCTTGCTAGTGATGATAAACTCCTTCAGCTTTTGCTTGTCTGGGAAAATTTCAATCTCTCCTTCAATTCTGAATGATAATCTTACTAGGTAGAGTATACTTGGTTGTAGGTTTTTCTCTTTTCATTATCTTGAATATATCATGCCACTCCTTTCTGGCCTGCAAAATTTCTGTTGAAAAGTCAAAAGACAGTCTGACTTTTGGATGTAACTAGTTGTCTTTCACTTGCTACATTTAAGATTCTTTATCCTTAAATTTTAACAATTTAATTAAAACAGTTTTGATGTGGGTCTCTTTGGGTCCATCTTGTTTGGCACTCTCTGTGCTTCCTGGACTTGGTTGTCTGTTCCTTCACCAAGTTAGGGAAGTTTTCAGCCATTATTTCTGCAAATAGGTTTTCCATCCCCTTCTGTCTCTGGGATCCCTGTGATTGGAATATTAGTACACTTGACGTTGCCCCAAAGGTCCCTCATGCTATCCTCATTCTTTATCTTTTTCCTTTTTGATCTTCCAGTTGGGTGATTTCCACTATCCTGTCTTCCTGATTGCTAATCCACTTTTCTATGTCATCTGATCTAATGTTGATTCCTTCCAGTGTGTTTATCATTTCAGTTGTTATGTCCTTCAGTTCTGATAGATCCTTTTAAAATATTTATTTATTTATATATTTTAATCTTCATGCAAGAACATATGCTGATTTTAGAGAGGAAGAGGGAGAGAGTGAGAGAGGGAGAAGAGGGAGAAACATCCATGTGAGATGGAAACATTGATTGGTTGCCTCCCATACGCACCCTGACCTGGGATCAAACCTGTAACTTAGGTATGTGCCCTGACCAGGGATCAAACCCAAACCTATTGGTGCGTGGGACAATGCTCCAACAAACTGAGCCACCCAGCCAGGACAGGTCCTTTTTATAATTTTTATCTCTTTGTTTAAGTTCTCACTGAGTTTATCCACTTGTCTACAGTTTGATGAGCGTCTTTATGACTACCACTTCGAACCCTTTTTCTAGTAGACAACTTACTTTAGTTTCATTTAGTTCTTTTTCTGGGTTTTGTCCTATTTTTTTGTTTGGAACACATTCTTTCCTCTCCTCATTTTGCCTGTTTGTTTCTATGTATTTGGTAAGTCAGCTAAATCTCCTGGTTTTGAAGAAGTGGCCTTATTTAGAAGGAGTCCTGTGGAGCCCAGTGGTGGAACCCCCCTTGTCACCAGAGCCAGGCGCTCCAGAGGTGCTCCCTGGGTGGACTAGTGTGGCCTCCTGTTATGGCAGGGCTATGACTTCTATGGACACATTGGCAGGCGAAGCTGGTCCCTAGCCTGCTGACTGTGAAGGCTGCCCACAACTGCTGCAGGCTCACAGGCGTGCAGGGCAACCCTTTCGTGTGACTCTTTGCGAGGCCCAGCCATGCTTTTGCAGACACTGCTGTGTGCTGGTGCCAACTTAGGCCACACACTTGCTATGGCAGGTCAGGAGCTGTTTTGGAGGGGTGCTAGCCTGGGTGGGTCATCAAGAAAATGCCAGGGTGGGGTGAACAGTATTAGCGAGGTTAAGGGAGAGTGTCAGATATGGCACCTGCCAGTGTCAGACCAGCTAGATTAAACAAAGTGCTGGGGTGGGGGATGGTGCCTACCAGCCCCTCTGACTCGAGAGAAAGTTCCAACAGATCCCTGTCCCTTCAGCACACACCCTAAAATAGTCAGTATATCACCTTCACATACGACCTACGTGTTGTTCAAACTGCTGTGTCTGTGCCAGGACTCAGAAAGAACATAACCTGGGTTTCCTATAGCCATTTGGCTCTTCCAGACATAAGCCCCACTGGTTTTCAAAGCCAAACGTCATGGGGGGCTCCTCTTCCTGGTACAGGTTCCCTAGGCTAGGACTTAGATCCCTGATTCTTTGGGGATGACCTCTGTGGTTGTGATATTCCCCCCCACTTTTGAATCACCACATGGGGAGTGAGGGGTAGGGTAAGTCCTGACTAGATTTAGTCTCTACCCATCCTAGCCATTTCGATGTGGCTTTTTCTTTACACCACAGTTGTAGAAAATCTGTTCTGCTAGTCTTCAGGTCATTCTCAGAGAGAGCTGTTCTATATGTAGTTGTAGTTTTGGTGTCAATGAGAGGAGGTGACCTCAGGATCTTCCTACTTTGCCATCTTGAACTGAAGCCAGGAACCTTGCTCTTGAGTGCCAATTTAGCTTGTTCATGAAATGTCATTCCTTGTGGTTTGTGCACTACCCCTGCAAAAAAAACATGTTTCCAGATAGGATCTCCAAGTCACTGCCCCCATTTAATTTTAAACAGTCTTTCCTGACCTCTTGTAATTTACAGTACTTTGCCCTGTATTTCTCTCAGGAGAGCCTGTTCTTGTTCTTCATGGCACTTACCATAATTTGGAATCTATCTATTTGTCTTTTTACTTCCTAGGTATCTTGTCTCCCGCATTTAGACTGCAAGCTTTATGGCTAGGATAAAGACCATTCTGTTTACCACTGTGGATCAGCACATTGTACTTAATAAATGTTGACCTTAAAAAGTGAACAGGTAAAACCTGAATTGTTAATTAATGGAAAGAGGAAACTATCACTCATACTTCTTTACTATTCCCTTCAATGTCCAGAGCATGACCATACTCCTGAACATAAGTTCCATTAGGGCAGAGGGTCTGCCTGCTTTGTTCACAGCTTGAGCCCAGCACCTAATCTGCAGCCTTGCTTTAAGTGATCAGTAACTGGATGTTGAAGACTAATACTCCTAGGTGCTGAATGCAGGAATTGTTATAAGGAAATTAACTCAGAGGCTAAAGAAAAATTGTGCTCTGCTGCCAGTATTTACTGTATACACATATAGCAGTCTTGCAAATTTAAGTAGTGTAAGTTCAACAAATGCTTGATGAATTAAATTCACGGAACAATGTCTTCTGTAGAATGCAGATATGCTCTCTTTGGAAGGAGGGTTCTCTAGACCTACTTCTGTAAGTTCTCTGGTCGGCACTGTGGGCTGTGGGGTCTGCCTACTCTTCCTTGCTAACAGCTCACTTTTGTAGAATAGTAACATGCTCAGACTAATGTGAAAAATCAATATTGGCATAAACCATCAGAACTCAACCTGCTGTATATTCAGATCACTGAGGAAATGTTTAAGTCCCTCTAACATATAGAGGTTACTATGATTCACAGTAACATATAGAGGTTTTATATTTAACTTTCATTGCATAGTAGATTAAATATATGCTGAAAAAAAATTTACCCAAACTCTTACACTAATTTACTGGGTAACTTTAAGCAAGTGATTTAACAATTTGGAGTCTTGAGAAGCACAATCATGATCCTTTTGGGTTTTGTAGATGATTTAAATAAAATATACAGGGAGGCTGAAGAAATTTGGAAGAAATTTTGTATTGTTTCATTAGAGTCTAACATATCGTGCATCTCTATACTTTTAAAAAAGAGCTTTTTATCTTTAGATGGTTTTTCTGGTCCAATAGCTCTTACTAGTTTACCTTCTTGGCTTTACCAAGCTGTAACTAAGCCAATATCGATTCTCTGCAACTACTTTGAGCTCAGCATTGACCAGTCAATATTATAGCACTTAGAGAAAGAGAACTTTCTAAAAGAATTTCTAAGTAATGGAATACAACATTTAATCCAAATACCACATACTCTCATAAGAAAGTTTGTAGGTCCTAAAATTTAATAAGAGAAAAAGATTCTTGAACTGGTTTAAATTAAAATTTACTATTATCACAATAAGATACCACTTCACACCGGTCAGTATGGCCATCATAAACAAATCAACAGATAATAAGTGCTGGTGAGGTTGTGGAGAAAAGGGGACCCTAGTATACTGTTGGTGGGAATATAGATTGGCGCAGCCATGATGGAAAACAGTATGGAATTTCCTCAAAAAACTAAAAATGGATATGCCTTTTGACCTGGCAATTCCACTGCTGGGACTATACCCTAAGAATCCTGAAACGCCAATTCAAAAGAACCTATGCACCCCAATGTTCATAGCAGCAAAATTTACAATAGCCAAATGCTGGAATCAACCTTAGTGTCCATCAGTAAATGAGTGAATGAAAAATCTGTGCTACATTTACACAATGGAATACTATGCAACAGAAAGAAAGAAGGAACTCCTACCCTTTGCAACAGCATGGATGGAACTAGCATTATGCTAAGTGAAATAAGCCAGGTGGTAAAAGACAAGCACCATATGATCTCACCTATTAAGTAGAACCTAATCAACAAAACAAGCAAGCAAAATATAACCAGAGACATTGAAATAAAGAACAAACTGACAGTGACCAGAGGGGAAGGGGGAGAGGGATAAAGGAGGAAAGAAGGGGAAGGGTCACCAAGGAACAAGTATAAAGGACCCATGGACAAAGCCAAAGAGGCGTAGGGTTGAGGGTAGGAGGTAGGGATGGGTGGGGTTGGGGGGGGCATGGTAGGGGGAAAATGGAGACAACTGTACTTGAACAATTCAAAAAAATAAAAATAAACAAAAGTAAACAAGGAAAATTTTAAAATAATACAAGAAATGATTTTTAAAAATAAAATAAAATAAAATTTACTATTATAACTTTACTTGAAATTTGCAAAACTATAGCTATAAACATACTACTTGTAAACTATGCTCATAAAATTCATTTCCACATTTGTTTATTGAAGTGTTGTAATCTGCTGAAAGATCAATCAAACCATAAAACTGATCATGGTTAACAGAAAGAGTAGGTATATTTAATGGGGATAATAGATAGAATACTTTGACTTCTGCTGATGAAGCCCGAAGTGATGTGCTTCTCCCTAGGACATCATCCTAAGGATTGTGATGTCTATGTTTATGGTCAGGGTCCCTTGACCGTAAATAATTTCCTGCCTCTTAGCCGTTTCTTTGGACCAGAGTGTCTTTTTTCTGCCTGAAAAATTACATTGTTCTTCATCAGGGGCTATAAAGTTTATCAATTCTCCAGAAGTGAGTTGAACTATTGCTCATTCTAGATCACAGTAGACTCACTCTGGATCCTGGTGACCATCCATCACAGTCCCCATGCACTACAAGTGTCAGGCAGGTAACTCTATTGGCTGACCCATCAGACTCTCTGCCTCTGCCAGAAACCTGCATCTTGATCTGAGTGACACTGGGCAGAATAAAGATACTTAGAGTTAAATTATCCTGATGGTCATTCCAAGAGCCACTGTCTGTAAACATATTGTATAAAGGTCTCTGAATTCATTCTCTCATACAGCTAGTGGTGATGCTGGCTGTTGGCTGGGAGCTTCAGCACCTCTCCACAGGGACCCTTCAGGTAATCTCTTTATGAAGACTAGTTCGGACTCTGTCACAGCGTGGCATCTAGGTTCCATGGGAAAGCGCTGAGAGAAAGAAACAGGGGCAAACTATTTTTGTTATGATCTACTTATAATTCACACAGCCCCACTTCTGCCATACTCTATTTGTCAGAGAAGTGGCAAGCTTCATGCTTAGACTCGTACTGAGGAACCAGAGACCCCACCTCTCAATGGCAGAGTTTCAGTCACTCTATAAGAGCACGGGGAGCGTTATATATTGGTGTAGCTATCTTTAGAAAATCTGACCTGCCATCCCTTTTGATGGTTCCTCATCACTCTTAGAAAAAGTCAAACTCTTTATCATGGTCTGCTGGGCCCTATGCAGCCTGGACATCACCACCCACCTCTCTGAACTCATCTCCTACCCCTCACCTTCATTTGCTGTCACACTTGCCTTTTTTCTGTCCGTAGACCCACTAAACTAAGTTCCTTTCTTTTTCCTGAAATACTCTGACACCAGATCTCTGTAAATCTGTTTTCTTGTCATTCAAATCTTAGCTCATATGCTGCTCCTCAGAGAAGCCTTTCCTGACCACCCAACGGAAAGCCACTCTCCTCCTCCCGTCATCATTTTTTATGTTATTACATCTCATTTCTTCATATCACCTATCGTAATCTTGGGGCCAGTTACTCACTTATTTATTTTTACTCATTTATTTTCTATCTCCCACACTCCCCACTAGAAGGTAAGCTCTCTGAAAGCAGAGATCTTGCCTCTGACTCACCTCTCTATCTCCAGAACCCAGGAAAATGAGGTCTCTTCACTGAATCTCAGTTCTATTTTAATCTGATGTAGTCCTACCAAGAAAACTCAAAATTGAGCAACATCTTAACAAGTTTATATAAGTGAGTTTTTTCTTAAAGCTATTTCATTTGCTTTATATTAGTTGAGCATTCATTACTCAATCACTTATTCATCATCAAATATTTATTGATGGCCTGTGGGACTATGGAGACCAGCTCAAAAAGCTCACAGCACAATGAGGAAGATGAATAAGTAAAGAGATCCAACCGAAATGCTTATGGTCATTACCTTTAGGGAAAAGAGTAGAATCAGGGGCCAGGACAGGAAAATATTACAAGTTAAATGGGACTTTTACTCACTAATTTTGATAATTCTGTATTGCTTGAATCCCTCTACAAGTATATACTCATTGAAAGATTTGAAATATGGTAAAATGTGAATGTTAATAAAGTTAATATCTTAGAAATTAACATAATCTTTCTCTTTTGCTTTTCTTAGCACATACTTTTTTCTAGTTGGCCCAAGACATCAACCAGTTTCAGAGGGAGAATCAGAGATGTGACACAGAAAGAGAACACTGATTGCTTACTGGGTGCCAGGCACTATTCTAAGCAATTTAGTTGTAATGCTAGAAAGACAGAATTAATATTCAGCTTCTGACCTTCACAATGGGATTGTACAGCCAATCAATAGTTTCAGAAACCAGGCTATTGAACTGGGAGGGGATTTTCTAAATTCTTTCATTCGCTTTCATCCTCTATCCATTAGAGCGAAGCCTGGATGAGAGCTCTCTCCTGGGGTGGAGAAGACATTCCACAGAGGGGGTGTAACTACGCCACAGTACAGAGAAGGTGTGTTACTGAGTGTTCCGACTGTGCACCAGGTGAGCAGGGGAGACACCATGGCAGAAGAGGGTTCTTCTCCCTGACTCCCTATCTGGGACTCTGAGTAGAGGCCACACTGCAGGCTGCCTTGTATCCATCTTAGTGGGGCCAGCACGCACAGGTGAAGGGAGGTCATGAGGTTTAACTTTATAGTCACCTCTATCTACCACCACATAGCGCCCTTGTGACCGAGAATATCTTGAAAATATTGCCGGGAATCTACAGTGCCGGTGAGGTGGGTAAGGAGCTGCAGGATGGGCCAAGATGAAATGAGAGTCACAGCCATAAGTCAAAAGAGTGTGTGATACTGAGAGGAGCCCAGGGGAGGGTTGGGGGGAGAGAGAGAGAGAGAAAGTTCGTGTATCATACCAGACACGAGCTTCAGCTGCAATGCCAGCATCGCCGAGAGCAACCAGGTGGACAAGGGTAGAAGAGCTTCCCAAGGGCCACCTTCTTCCCCTTGGTCACCTGGCCAGGCAACCTCACACCTCCCCACAGGCACAGACGCAGTTAACATCTTGGAGCCGAAAGGGTAAGAAATATGACAAACGAGGCTTTTGTTTTCCCAGACAGAGTAACATCGTCACCTAAAGGGACTGTTTAAATTATTGGATCAGATTAAGTTTGAATAAGGAAGGATCTAAACATTAATTATTTTTCTTCCTTACCAGAAGGTGGGGACTGAGGAAGAAGGCTGGAGGAGTTAACAAATGGACTACAATTTCTCCATACTTCCGAGATGGGGTGTGAGTTAAATTCACGATCTCGCTAAGTAAATTTAAAAATCAATTGCAATGCCGGGTATTAAGTGCTATGAAAAGAAGCCTTGGGTGCTATGGGAGCTCCACGCAGCAAAAGTAATTGCTGTGTTGGATCAGACCCACAGAGAGTCCAGCCCAGGATTTGGTCTCCCCGGTGAAACCAGGGTACATCTGCAGAGGGTGGAGTGAGGGGGCGCGGCTGATTTTGACTTTGCATTTTGTCAACTGGAAAATTAAGAGTATTCATTGAAATATCACCAGTTTCCCATAATATCCCATTACATATTTGGAGTCCATTGATTTCTCCAACTCTACTTGAACGTTTTTATACATCTGCACCATCTCTGGAGATTTGAAGTCTCCGTAGAGGACATTTCTGAAAGTTCTGGTTGTTATTATCCAATTTTGGTGAGTTAGGAAGGGTTAAGTGAGGCAGGTTCTATTTGTTTATCAGAATCTTCTCTTAGGTGTTTTTCCCCACTTTTAGGAGGGGGAGAAAGGCCGAAGTGTATTTATGTTCAAGAATTAGATAGTGAGTATAGTTTGCTCAGAATAGCTCAAAATATACATTTTTTAGTATCACATCCATTTCTTCTCCTTGCCCTGCATGATAATTCAGGCAGAACCCATGACCTTTTTGGTCTCTGAAATAGAGTCTTTGGTCAGTAATTAAAATGTGTAGTTCACTGTCATAACCAAAACTTTAAATGTGGCTAAATGGTCAGCGCTCTCACCCTTCCCTAGCTTGAGCCTGCCACCCACGTGCATGCAGAGAGAAAAGGGAAGTTGTCACTGCCCTCCTCTTTTCCAGTTCCCAACTTCCATTCCTCTTCTACCCAGATTGTGGAGGTAGGGAGAGGAGGGAAAGGGGCGGGAGAGTTCCTACTCCAACAGTATTGCCGTGAACCAGCTTCTGCTCTTCTGCCCTGCTAGATGGTTAAACCTGACTCTTTTTGTTGTGGGAGTTTGGGAATGCCCCTTCCTTCTCTGAGGGTCTATCACTAGCAGTTCACTTGCCAAGAGTAAATGTATTTCTCTTCCCAGGGATCTCACACCGCTTCCTCCACCCCTGCAGCTGGCACTATCTCCAGCTTCTCTCTGGAAGATTCCTTGTCTTCCCTGGAGGCCTTCCTAGCTAGGCTCCTTTTCTGTTAGGTTTTAGTTGCAGACCACAGGAACCCCTCTAGACAGCTTAAATGAGAGACTGAACTAGGCCATAAGAGGCCTAAAAAACTGTTTGGAAGGGTCAGAAGAACAGATTCTAGGCAAAGCAGCTAGAAACAGCTCCCTCTCCCAGGGTCACAGCTCCTTTGTGGTCAGAGCTTCCACCCATGTGCAGGAAACTCCTGATGCTACCACCTCTGCCACCACCCACTCCAGCCAGAAGGATGCCTCATATCTTGCTGCTCTCCTTCCTTCAACCAGCTCCTAATACAAGTCCACATGAGTGCTCAGGAGGCAGAACTTCAGCTTAAGGGGGCCCAAGAAACACAGGGATTCAGCTTAGCTCTCCAGCCTCACACAGCCAGACACCAGGAGCCTGGAGTGAAAGCGAAGGGACCCAGCCCCCAGGACCTGGTGCAGGAACCGCCATCTGCTCTCACGTGAGGCTCACACCTGGCTGTGGAAAGGATGCCGCCAACCCCGAGAGGGCATGAACTCAGGACTTTCTTCGTCACTCAAAGGATACATATTAAGTGGTCTCTTTAAATCCCCTCTCAATTTGAGGTGAAGAGAGAAGCTCTCCAGAAATTCCTGAATCAACTTTAAAATTTACACTTTTAGAACCCTAATTTGGTCTGGAAATAAGTCATAACTGACTCAAGTCTTCTTTGCCAGTGAGTGCTCTGGAGGTGAACACAGACGGATCCCAGCTGTGGCCCCTACGGGGAACTCTACTCAGGGATTCTGGGAGACATTTGTATCCCTCAGGGAAAAGAAGCTTATGAGGCAAAACCTTGTTTTTTTTCCTTGTCATGAAATTTCTGTTTCCCGCCCTCACTCATCGTTTTGGGTACTGCTGAAGACAGACCTGTTTCTTAGACTTGTGACAGCCATTCTGTGACCACAGATCGAAAGGTCCTAGGTTAAAGCCTCCCACTGGGGAGAGAGTGTGGAAGGATGAAAAGGGGTCAGAGCAGGTCCTTGGTGGTACCATTGACCTGCAAACCAGACTAGGACCTGCTACTGCCAGCTATTTTGTCAAGGGAGACCACAAAATGCTTTTATTACTTAACCGATTGTTACTCAGGCATTCTGATCCTTGCAGGCAAATGCACACTGACAGATGCTCAGGCCGAGTCCCTAGAACCTGTTGAAACAGAAACAAAGATAGAGACACAGAGAAACTGAGAGACTGTGCCTACAGAAGAGATCAAGCCCAGTGAGTATTTTCCTGTCTGCAGTTAGGACCCTCTGCAAGTTTTATCAGAACCTGGGTTAAAGAACAAGCCGGGGAAGTTAAATTATGACTGTGGCTGGGTAGTGAGAGAGCTCTGGAGACACTTACCTACTTGGAGTGTGTTTACATTTCAAAGTGGGGTGTAACCTGGAACCCAGGTGACCTTCCAGGAACAACAGGCTTCTCTTTTCTTTCTCCTCCAGACATTTATTTACATTCCAAAAGGTAGAAACTCAGGACCTTTCCCTTCTCTTCCCTGGGACAAGGAGTATGCGCTGGGCAGCAAAGGTTTCTCTCCCTTTCTCAGGCAGGGAAGGGAGGGAACTGTCCCTCTCATACACAAACTCTCAGGTTCTTAACTGGCAGGAAGAGGGGCTGTGGCGGGGGAAACTTCCTCCCTGTGGTACAGAACCCAGGACGTAGAGGGTGCCATCTGGTTCTCCTCATGTCACCCTGGGGTGTTGGGCAAGGGAAGTAATAGTTACTGACATAAGTAATAACTTTAATCTCTGCTCCAGAAGCCTCATCTTTGCATTTGGGATACTATACATAAAAACAGGTATTAAAAACATAGCAGAGAAATAGGCTTTTGTTTATGTGTTCACTGGAGAATGTGTGACTCAGTCGCTAAAATGACTAATGTGAGACTACACTATGCTGATATACACTGCATGTGCTGTGCTGACAGAGCAGAGGAAATAAATACAGCTCAGTGCTTACCCCTAATCTGATGCAATCGCTTCTGCATATTAATTTCAATAAGAAGACTGAGAAACTAGAATGTTTCTAGTCCAGAGGAGGAAGCCAGGTAGGTGATGGGCTTGAAGACCATGTCACGTGGGCAAAGACGGAAGGATCTGGGGCATCACCACATATGTGAGGGAAAAGATTCGCATTCTTTTAATTGCTCGGAACAAATTGCTTACACGGAGAGGCAGATTTTAGCTTTGCCCATTCAAAAATTATTTTCCTAATATATTCTATTATTTGTTATTCACCTAACTGCCAATTTATAAGAGTTCTTTGCATGTCTGGGTTACCGTAATAGTTGTAAATGCTTTTCCTTTGGTCAAAAGCTTATCTCTTTTGACCACAGAACTTTTGACATGTAGGAGGTTGTTTTTAAAATATTACTGTTTAGCAATCATTTAATTCATACAGAGTTCCTACTTTTCTCTCTACTCTTACTGACTGCAAAAGGTGATTAAAAGGTATAATTCCTTGCACTACCATTATGAAATGAAAATTTCTGATGTCTTTGTAGACACACTAAATAAACTGCTACATTATCAAGATGCCTTAGCATTGTGCTTTTAAAAGGGACCCTTTCTCGAGGATTATTTTCCATTGTCTCTGCTGCTAAATAACAGCTTCTCTCATAACATCTGATCATTTACACAGCTTGAGTGTCTTTCATAGCCAAGTCACTGTGCAGGCTCCACTGCAAGGCTCCGGACAGACTGGAACTAGCATAACCATCATCCTTATCTGCCCATAATGATCAGGTTGCCAGCCAAACCATACACCTGTGGCAATAGAGAGATTGAGTCCCTGGTGCTAAAATGACCTGAATTAGCTGGCAATCCTAATGATGTTTTAGCCCTATCTCTGGGCTACTCACTGAAGGCAGGCAGCTTTGCCATACTAACTAGTTTTGGTGTGAGAAGGCCTCCTTCATTCAGTTCAGTTCATTTCAGTTCATTTCAACTTGATTCAATTCACGTTGTTTTTGATCTTTTATTAAACTCCAGACACTCTGCTTGGGTTATGGGTATAGAGAAGAACACGTTAATCTTCTGTGTACTGTAAAGAGCTCATAGTCTAAAGACAGAAATGGGCCCTGGCCTGTGTGGCTCAGCTGGAGTGTCGATCTGTAGGCCAAAAGGTCATGGGTTTGATTCCTGGTCAGGGCACATGCCCAGGTTGCCGGTTTGATCCCCAGTCGGGAAGTATATGAGAAGGCAACCAACTAATGTTTCTCTCTCACATCGAAGTTTTTCTTTCTTTCTCCCTCTCTCCCCCACTAAAAGCAATGAAAAAATGTCCTTGGATGAGGATAAAAATAAGTAAATAAAGACAGAAACAGGATAATCAATCAATACAATAGAGTTAGCATCCAGGCACAGAATACAGAGAAGAAACCTGGAAAACAGCCTCGATGTATCTCTGTTAAGTTTCTCTTACACATGACCTACATGTATACACAGGTGTTTCCCGGTGAGTTATTTTTACTCAAACACTGCTGACATCCAGTGAGAGGGTCCCCACCCCACCTCCTGACACCAAATACATGGTGTCTTTTACAAAACTGCCTCTCCAACTCTCAGGACATCCACTGGTCCAGAGCTCAATTCTGACACTGACAGCCAGAGTTCAGCAGATGACACACGTTAAGGGTTCAGTCTCACAAGACTACCTCCCACTTCAGATGCCAGTCACAAGCCCCAGGCCTCCTGTACTTCTGACTGGCTATAGATCAGGGGTTCCCATGTCCTTTTTCAGACTAGATAATTTCATAGTATGGCTCAGAGAACTCAGGAAGACAGAGTACTTACTATTACCTAGGTACTATACAAAGGATACAAGCCAGAAGGCACAGATGCACAGGACCAGGTACGGGAATAGGAGCGTGGAGTTCCCGTGCCCTCTCCGGGGTTTCCACCCTCCCAGCTCCCCGGTGTGTTCACCAACCCAGATTCATCAAATCCTGTCATTTAGGATTTTTATGGAGGTTCCATTACATAGGTACAATTAATCAAATCATTGGAAATTGGTGATTATCTCAATCTCTATGTCCCTTGTCTAGAGGTTGGGGAGTGAGGCTGCAAGTTCCAAGCTTCTAATGAAAACTTGGTCTTTCTAACCCCCATCCTGAGGCTTTCCAGGGCCCTGCTGAGAATCACCTAATTACAACAAAAGACCTTCCTATTAGCCTTGTCACGAGAAAATTCCAAGGACTTAGAAGCTTGGTGCCAGGAACCAGGGATAAGGACCAAACATCTCTCATTATGCCACACCTGGACATTTTTGTGATATCACCTCAAGCCCCTGATATCACAGATAGAACTTACTATCTACCCCTTTTCCCCTTCCTCCTCCAGCACACTCCTGCATGAGTTTCTGATACCATTTCACAGAAACACACTGTTCAGTCTCTGAAGCTCAAAGCCTGGACAGTCACCTGGATTCCTTCTGCTCCTTCGCTCAGAGTCTGGTCCCTCACTATGCCCTACCCATTCTTCCTTTGTAATAGTTCTTGCATTTCCCTCAGACCTTTATCGCATTACTCTTCTAACTCTTGTCCTACATAGTAACATTTTCTACACCATTCACCATTCCATCCTCCTACCACCCAGAATAATTTTCCCCAAACTAATTTCATTGTGTGATTTTCCTGTTTTAAAATGTTCACTCTCTGCCACATAGTAGATAAAATCCAAGCACTGAAATCTGACATTTGCTGAGTCCTTTGGTCATATGATGTCCCTTTCCACTTCCAGTCTTGTCATTTGTGCTGCTCTGCCCATCAGACTGCTGCCTCTGTTGTCACCCAAGCACCCATGTTTCCCAACAGTGTCTGGCTCATCACATTACCCCCTCTCCTTTCTCCCTTGCCCAGACCTCTCACCCTCTTCTCTACGCATTCAACTTCTGGTTGCTTCAAGGTTCAACTCCAAGTCCCATCTGCTCAATGAAAATTTCAGTGGTTGGTCTTGCCCTCAGAGGATTTTTTTTCTTTTATGAATTCCTGTGCCATTTATTCTGTGCCATCAAGTGGCATCTAAACATATGTGTGCTTGCTTGTTAGGGCTGCTGGAACAAAGCACAACTAATTTGGTACTTTAAACAAAAGAAACTTATTGTTTCATATTTCTGGAGGCTAGAAGTCCAAGATGAGTCCAAGAAGGTGTCAGCAGGGCTGGTTCCTCCTGAGGGCTGTGAATCAGACAGAATCTGTTCCATGCTGCTCTCCTGACTTTTGCGGGCCTGCTGGGAATATTTATTGGACTTTCCTGACACATGGGGTTCTCCCTGTGTCTTCACACTGTCTTCCCTCTCTTTGTGTTCCTTTATCCTCACATGCCATTCTTTTTATAAGGACAACAGGGATATTAGATTAGGGGCCTACCCCACTCCACTATGACTTTATCTTAAGCAATTTTATCTACACTGACCCTACTCCCAAAGAGGGTGACATTGTGAGGTATTAGGGATCAGAATTTCAACATATGAATTTGGGGGAAGACACAATTCAACCCATAACAATATATAAAGGAGTTTTATCATAAGTATTTACTAACACAAATTTAAGAAAATGCTCTCCATCAAGAAACACAGAAAGAAGGTGAAGGAAAGTCACAACTGAACAATGGAAAATGCTATTGTGCTGTTCACCAGTCAGTCGCAATTTCCTCCTCAGAATGTGATCTAGTAAAAATGTGAATTTAATAATATGTGATATTTGCCTTATAGGCTGGTTTTATAATCTAACTTCCAAGAAGATGCTATTTCATATGCTGCTGTGCTGCTTTTACATGTCACTGATTCTTTCACTTTTACCTGGAGCCTTCGATCCCTCTCCTACCCCAGTCATAGCTACACAAATAAACAAAGGTGGAAAATTCTTGACTATTAACTGAAATGAAGGAGGAAAGGTGGAAGAAAATGAAAATAAAAAACCTTTATGCAAGTGTAAGGCTCTGTAGGATATGTAACATGGTCTCGTCTTCCTGCTCACCCCGTCTAAATAAAAATGTCAAGAACTAGGGGAGTGTGGCATGTTGAACAGCAGCCCCTCCAAGGATTTGTCTACATTCTAATCCCCAGAATCATCCAACGTTACCTTATTTGGGAAAATGGATCTTTGCAGATGTAATTAAGGACCTAGAATTGAAGAGACCATGTGGATCACCCTGGTGGGCTCTAGCTCCAATGACAAGTGTCCTTACACAGAGACACAGAGGAGATTTGACAGATACAGAGGAGAAGGCATGGTGGAGATGGAGGCAGAGACTGGACTGATGGAGTCACAAGCCAAGGAAGCCACGAATGCCAACTAGAAATTGGAGAATGCAAGGAAGGATTCTTCCCTAGAGCCTCCAGGGGGAGTGTGGCCCTGATGATGCCTCCTCAATTGTGGACTTCCGGCCTCCAGAACTGTGAAAGGATCTCATGTTTACATCTTCTGAGTGCTTTGTATTTGGGGCAAAGGAGAGCCAAAGTTACCTAGACTGGATGGCTGTTGTATAGCTATTTTGATATGATATTAATTTGTTTATGGCTGCCTGTTTTAAAAATAACTGTTGCTCAGCAGAAAATAACTGTACATGTTCCAAGACTACAAAAGCCATCTACAGAAACTAACTCATGGTCTCCTTGAAATTCCATGCAACAGCTCATTAAGGCAGGCAGGCAGGAGGAAAACAGACAAGGCACACAAAGCAGAAGTGGTAAAGTAATATATGAACGTCTACAAAATGATTCACAACTGTAGTGCAGTTACACGATAGCCAAAAAGTACATGTTCAGAATGGAAGACCTACTTGGGAAAGTAGTAAATAGAAAGGAACTGAGTTCCTCTCTCATCATGTAGAAGATCACAGGAGAGAAATAGAATTCTAGGGTTTGACTATGTGCCTTCCTTACGTGAGGAGGTTCTTTAAAACCAGATGATTTAAATTTAATTCCACTCGCAAATGCTTAATGTGGTCAGTGCTAAAGAAACATAGCTGAATAAGATAATCTCTAACTAAAGAAATTCATAATCAGGGAAAGTTATAGAAACAAATAATTATGTTTTTTAATGAGATGAATTCTATAACACAGCAGGTCCTTCAATAACATTTTGTTAAAGGTCTGTTGGTTATCAGATTGATGAGAAAAAAAAAAAAATCCTGGCGGGGGCCACTGTCTGTGTAGTTTGTTCTCCCCTCATCTGTGTGGGCTTTCTCTGCGACTCTGGTTTCCTCCTCCATCCCAAAGATGTGCAATTTGGGTTACTTGGGGTGTCCAGATTGTCCCTGTCTGAGAGGGTGTGGGTGTGAGTGCACCCTGGGCTGGAAGGGCATCCTGTTCAGAGTGGGTCCATCTTGTGCCCTGAGCTGCAGGAATAGGCTCTGGCCACCAGCTGCCCAGAGCGGGAATAAGCAGGTTGGAAAATGACGTTTTTTATTTTAATTACTCTTTCTTAAACATATGTATAAATCACATTTATTTCAATGTTTAATATTAAAGGTGTTTTGAGTCTTTTTTTGGTACATTTGGTGATGTTTTTGTGACCAGAAATATGCAGTAGGAACTTATTAGTTCTTGTTTTATCAATTAGCCTATGATGAATTGGTTTTGTTATATATCCTTTTGCTTAAAGTCAACAGGCTAAGTGAGGGTTGCCTGTGTAAGGATCTATACAGAGCCTTATTAGGACATGGGCGTGGGAGCAAAAGTTGTATTGGAGAGCAGTCGGGGGAAAGCTGCAGAGACGTGACTTTTAAGATGGAGTTTACCTGGTGAGTAGGCGTCCACCTCGCCCGTGAAGGTTAATCCTCTGCAGGAACCGGGTTGGGGCCCCGTTTTAAGCCCGCATCAGGCCCAGAGGCGGATGCCATCTCTGACATCCCCTGAGTTTCTGGGTCTGCTGGCCGCCGGGGGGCGCCGTGGCCTCGCACCGCCCAGGCCGACCTGTTTCCGGGGCACGGCCCCAGCTCCGCCATCGCCGCCGCTGCCGCCGCCGCCGCCGCGGAGCGCGCTCCCGCCGCGCGCATCCCGGTCCACCGCTCCCGTTACCGAGGCAACGGCGGAGCCTCCTGCGCACCGGCCGGGATCCTCTCTCGGCGCCATTTTCAAACTGTCCTAGCGCCGGAGCCAGTGTTTGCGGCGGAAACAGCCAAGGAGGAAGGCGGGCTCGAGGGCGATGCTACAGCAGGCGGAGGGAGCGACGGCCGGAGCTGCGGGTGAGAGCGGTCGCGGGGTGCGGGGTGGTTGCTGTAAGACCTGGCGGGGCGGCGCCGCCGCCTTCGCCTCCCCGGCGGTCCCCACGGGCCAGGCCTGGGCGCTGCCGGGAGCGAGGCCGCGCGGCCGCGGGAGGAAGTGGGTCGGGGCAGGGCGGGGCGGAGAAAGTCCCCGCAGGCACCGACACCCCGTCCGTTCAGCCCGGACCGTAAGCTGCGTCCAGAGGTCATCCTGGGGTTACTGCGGCTCCCGGATTGCCTCCTGTCCGGCTCTCCAATGGCGTCAGTGCTATTCGCTCAGATCTGCCAATTACGACGGATGGGTCGATTTCAGTTAAAATGCCCTCTTCGTTTAAGAATCGTACTTGCTCTTTGTAAACACAGAAATGCCCCAGAGTTGAGGACGAAGGCTGTTTGTTCATCTTCGTCCCACAACTTGGAATACATCGTCTCTACCTTCCAGTCTCAACTGTTTGAAGGAAGGACGCCGAGACAACCTCACTTAAAGCTGTGTTTTGGTTTGACTTAGCCCCTGTGCATACGTACACACAGGAGACTTCAGTGAAATAAGACGTACCAGTTTTCAGACGTCACCCCCGCCCAGTTAAGCAGGTGGATAGTTCCAAACGCATCTGCGTCGAGGACGCCAAACCTAACGTTTTGAGTTGTTTTGCTAGAAACATTCAGTATAGCCACAATGTTGGATAGTGGAGTCAGGGCAGGGGATGGAGACAGTAGCCCCATGGAGGAGGAATGTCTAATACATGCGTTTTTGTCCTTGGGAGGATATTTGTTAATCTTTTTCATCTGTTCTTTGTTGATGATTTTTAAATTCACATTCGTTCATTCTTTCTCTCTCTCTTTCTCCCCCTCTCTCCCTCCCTTTCCCTCCTTCCCTCTCCAGGATGTGAGGAAGTGTTATTTCTGAGTAACCAAAGTTGGTACCAGACAAAAAGAGGAAATGTTTGAGTGGTGAAGGCCTGCTAGTTCTCGGTTTGACAGGTGTAATTCTGACATCTCCAGGAGTTTCTCTCAAACACCGTGCATCAGTCAGCCTCCTTTTGTGGAAGGAACCTAGAAAGTCCAAAGGGACGCCACTCAGAAGAAGAGGTTAGGGAGAGTGGAAAAAGACATATTGACAGATCGGTAGAATGGAGTAATCAAGGACAGGTACACGTGACTGGGGTAAGTCGAGGTGGCCTGATAAGGAAACCAGAGTGCTGGACAGGACGGAGAGCCCTGACTGCCCACCTGGCCCTGTGGTTTGGGAAAGTTACTCTCTTGAGGGTCACCTTTTCCTCATCTGTGAATAGGGAGGTCGTCTTGGACCTCTTCTGCCTGACTCAGAAGTCGTGAGGATTAAATTTTTCATGTATTCGTGGTTTTTAAATCATGAAGAACAATAGAGATGTAAAAGTTTTTATTTGGTTTAGAGTACTAGGACTATATTTTTCTGGCAAAGGTTAGAAAAGAGCAAAGTTTCTAAAGAAGTGATCTTTGGATAACTACATTTTAGGGCAGATTGATAGAAAATGTAACTATTTTCAAAAGCAAGCATAAAATGTATAGAGACATGTACGTGTTTGTGTGCTTTTTATAATCGAAGTAGAATTTACATGGCGAAACTCACAGATCTTGTGTTCTTAATTGAAAAGCTTTGGTAAATATGCACACTTGTGCAACCTCTACCCCAATCCATATAATATTTTCACCCCAGAAAGTTCCCTCTTGACCCTTCAGGTCGATCTGTACCCATCCACAGCCCCAGGCTACTTGCTGTTATAATTTCTGTCTACATAGTTTAATTTTGCGTATTCTTGAACTTTTTATAAGTGGAATCATACTGTGTGCATGGGTGGCTTCTATTGCTCAGATAATGTTATTTAAATTCATCTGTGTGGTTATTATGTATGTGTAGTTCCTTTGCTTTTATTCCTGGGCAGTATTACATTGTATAAATATATCACAGTTTATTTGTCCCGCTGTTGATGAATATATAGTTTGTTTCCAGTCTGGGCCCTTATGAATAAAGCTGCTATGAATATTCTTGTAGAGTCTCTTTGTACATGTTTATTTTTATGTCCTTGAATAAATACCCAGGAGTAGAATTATGGAGTTATCTAGTAGGAGTATGTTTAACTTTATAGGAAATTGCCAGATATTTTCTACTAATTTTACACTCTAGTCAACAGTGTAAGGATTCCAGTTGCTCCAAATCCTTGACAACCTTTGGTACTGTACCTTTAATTATGGCCATTCTAGTGTGTGTGAAATTGTACCTCATTGTGGTTTTAGTTTGTATTTCTTTGATGACTAATGGTATTAAGCACATTTTCTCATGATTATTCCCATTCATATATCGTTTGCAAGGTGCCTATTCAAGTCTTTAGCCCATTTTCTTATGAGGCTGTTTGTCTTTATTAAGAGTTAAATTGCAAGAGTTCTTTATGTATTCCTTATACAAATCCTTTGTTAGATATAATGAACATTTTCTCCCACTTTTGTTTGCCTTTGTTTTCTTAATGGAATATTTTGATGAGCAAACATTTTTAATTTGATGAAGTCAAATTTTTTGAGCTTTTCTTTTACGTTTAGTGCTTTCTAAAGAGACTTCTCCAAGGGTTCTCTGCCTATCTCAGGCTCTGGAAAATATTTTCTTCTAGAAACGTTATCGTTTTCACTTTTATATATAGATTAATGAACAGATACTCATTTTAATGCAGCAGTAAGAATATCATAAGTACTCTATTTAAATCAATCTAAATATTCCTAAAGTCTGCCGACCTAAAGAAAAAAAATTGCTTCCTATTAAAAGAATCTTTTCTTCTTATCATGAAATAATAATAGCTGTAGCCCTGACCAGTGCAGTTCAGTGGGTTGGGCGTCATCCTGCAAGCCTAAAGGTCACCAGTTCGATTCCCGGTCGGGACACGAGTCTGGGTTGCAGGCCATTTTCCCTAGTTGGGAGTGTGTGAGAGGCAAGATGGGTGTTTCTTTCCCTTCCCCTCTGTTTAAAAATAAATAAATAAAATCTCTAAGTAATAATAATAGTAGCTATAATAATAGAAGGATGTTTCATTCTTTTCTTTTAGGACGTTAATTTTTGAAAGTGAGTAAAACTGGTTTTGGAAGGCAAGATGACTACAGCTGCAGAAAGAAAGTATATTAATATTAGAAAAAGACTGGATCAGCTGGGATACCGCCAGACTCTGACAGTGGAGTGTTTACCTTTGGTAGAAAAACTTTTCAGGTAAAGATGAGACTATAGTTCTAAACCTATGTGATCCTTAATCCAACCTGGTCTCTGATTGAACTTCATACTTCAGTAAAGCAATGGGTAGGTTTTCAAAAAGCCCTTAAATCATCTGCAGCTCATCTGTTCATCTTAGATTCTGCTCCTCCATCATCTGTCAGGGCCTCCACATTTAGGGGTCACCATTCACACAATACCATCCAGAGCGCACATTTCTGAGGGTTTTCCCTGTAAATAGAATTACAGGTTTTTTAATGTGATTTTCTGATATAATTGGGAGTTCTGTGGCTGCCTCAGTCACTGGTCTGTAATTACTGTTGTATCAGTGATTTTCTAACATGTGGTTAGTCATTTCTTTAGCTGTTACATGTTACTTTAACTGAACGATCCTTTGTGATTTTATTTTCCACGTGAGCTCTATTACTGTGGTTTGAGACTGGAGCAGGGAAATTGCTTAGGGAGCTATTGCAGTAGGACAATGATTTTTAACGAGTGTGCTATGAGAATTTTTAAAACCTGCAATACCAACCCTGACTGGTGTAGCTCAGTGGGTGGGCATCGTCCCACAAACTGAAAGGTTGCTGATTCAATTCTCAGTCAGAGCACATGCCTGGGTTGTGGGCCAGGTCCCCAGTTGGGGGTGTGCGAGAGGGAAATGATTGATGTTTGTCTTGGGCATTGATAGTTCTCTCCCTTTTTTTCTCCCTCCCTTCCCCTCTCTCTAAAAATAAGTAAATAAAATCTTTTAAAAAATGCAATGCCTGACTATTTAGTCAGAGGCACTGACCTCTTTCCCCTTAGATTTGTTAAATTAAAAAATGACAGCAGCCAATGCAGTAATAGTAGTCCGGTGTGACTGAATCAAAATTATACCTATTTATTTCTGCATTTTTTTCAGATTGGCAAAAAATACATTTTTTTGCTATGCTGAAGAATTTTAGTAATTAGTTTATGTGGGCCATGAAATGAAAAAGGTTAAAAATCACTGCAATAGGACTATAAGAAATGATGATAAAAAAGAGAGGATGGATGGAAAATATTTTGTGGTCTTCAGTATGGCCCCAGAACCCCTCCTGACCTAGTCCCTGCAGCTTCGTCTCCATAAATTGAGCACTCGCAGCTCCCTAAGCATCTGTGCGCTCACCCCTGGTCTCTCCGTGTGCCGTTCTGTCCACCTGCGAAGGTCCTTTCTGCTCTCCCGCTGCCCGAGTGCTTGGTTAGCTATACGGTCCTTAGGACTCTTGTCACACCTGTGTTAACTTATTATTATTGGAAACTTCCTTTTGACTTCCCTATAGAATTCAAACTCCGCGAGACTAGAGATTAACTGTATCACTGCTGTACCGAGGACAGGCTGAACAAAGAGTGGGCACTGAAATATTTGTTGAGTTTATCACATAATATTACAACTTTCTGACAAACTGTCAGTAAAATATCAGCTCCATGATGACAGTGGATTTTTTTATTGTGTCTTCAGTTCAATAAATATTGTTGGAGTAAATATTCCACTGATCTATGTTCTTCAAAGTAAGGAACTAATTCTTATTTATTGTGTACCTGGCACTTGGCATATAACAGTCACTCAGATATTTGCTGAATGAACAAATAAGTTTCACAGATTCTGCAGATCAGGTGACTAATAGGACATGGGAATGAGTGAGAGGGGAGATTCAAGAGGATTCTAACTATGACTGTATAATGTATAACTTACAATCAGATCTTGTTTTGAGAAATTTTTTAATACTTCCTGGTACCTTGAAAGTCTCCTAGTGTTTGTTTTTAGATTTGGGTTGACTTAGCATTAACATATTGAAGCCTTTCATAATTATATTTTAGTTATTAGAAAGCTAATAGAATGTTTCCTTGTATTTACGTTTTCTGTTTTTTAATTCTAGTGACCTAGTTCACACAACAGAAAGTCTTCGGAAATCAAAATTATCTGCTGTGAAAGCTGAAAAGGAAAGTGCCAATTTTGATTTTGTCTTGGAACCTTATAAACTTGAAAATACGAGATTGAGCAGGGAAAATAATGAATTGTACCTGGAATTAATGAAACTGAGAGAACAATCAGCCCAGGATATTAAAGGTAAAGTTTTGTGATTTTTTTTAAATGGCGTATTTTGGCCCTTTTCATTTTATATGTAGGAAAGACTAGTCTAATTTTAAAACTGTTGATTAAAAAATGTGATAATCTTCTTGCTAACAGGAAGAACATTTCCTGAGAAGTAAAGTAAATTTTCATTTCATATCTGTATTTGTCTATACTATATCTAGATTAAGTTTTTAGATTTACAGTTGCTATAGAACAGATTAAATGCTGGAATTGAGGGACTATTCTTGAAACAACTTTTGTTTTTCCTGTACTGAAAATGGGAGGATCAAGTCAGTTAAAAGCCATATCTCATTCTGATTCTTTAATGCTCCATCTTTGAGCTGGAAGGCACAATATTTTCAGAAGTACTGGGAAAAGTAATTATATGGCTATATTTTATAAATTATAATTTTTTCTTATTTAGTTGAAAGCCCTGTCCAAAACCTGGCATGAATTCTGATTTCTTAGCTTTATACCCAATTTACTGGATCAGAAATGATGGTTTAGATTAAGCTCATACAACAGAAGAAAAACATAATTAATTCCCTTTTGTGCTTAATGACTTATTTGCAGTTTTGTGGATAGTGTTAGAAAAGGTAACAGCCTTTCAAACAAAGCATGCATAAGAATCAGAGCCTTTCAAATTGATGACTTTTTGTATTTTGTGAACTGGAGGAATTTTATAGATTTCTTGATCTGTAAAATAGTCTTTGAATCTTTCAAGAGTTGAAAACTACATTGAAGAAGTGTGCACGTGAAACAGCTGATCTGAAATTTCTAAATAACCAGTATGTTCACAAACTCAAACTTGTGGAGAAAGAGAGTAAAGCTAAGAATGAAAAAATTCAACAACTTCAAGAGAAGAATTTGCATGCTGTTGTACAAACTCCAGGTAAGTCTCTTTCTTCTCCAAGCAAATTACATACATCTAATCTTTTAGAGACATTTCAACTATTGACTGAAATAGGACCTTGGTAATTCATGCTTGGACCTTAGTATATGAAAAGGCATATTTGGGTAGTCACATAAACATTTCCATTTATTTCTGAATAGCCCTGTGGTACTTCTTACCTGTGCTTAGAAACTTATTAATAATAGCTTCTTAGATGTAAGAAGTTTAACTTCAAGGCCCAGGATTTTTTTTCCTTAATCACTATTTTAAATCCTCTTTCCCATTATTGTTATTTTAGTTGTAAAAGTAATCCATACTCAGAGAATTTGGAAAATATATACTTTCTTAATTTATTTTACTACTTTTAGTTTTATGCTCAGTAGTTCTCAAGGAATGGAAAAGAAATGATGGGGCATATCCAAGTTGATGGCTGTCTAGGCATAAGGTCGGAAGAATGTCCAAAACTAGTGACAAGATCGTTGAGATACATGAACCATGGGATCAAGATATAGAAATAACTGATGCATAAGAAGGTGTTGGATAATGAGACTGGGTAGAGGCTGAGAGATTAAGGAGCATGGTGTGGACCAATAGTAATTTGGTCAGATGAAGGTTATGGTCAGAAGGGAATTGAAAATCTAGAAGTTAGCATAGTTCCAAGTGGCACAATTGTGTTGTTGTGTGTTTGAGGCTGAGCGGAGAGGAAACTCAGGAGAGCTGACAGATCAGGTGGAGAAGAATCAGTGGAGCTCAAGCTGGCAGGAAATGAGATGGAGAGGCGGACCGTGAGCCCATGGCAGAAAAGACGGGGAAAAGTGGGAAAGATCTCAGAAGTAACTAGAAGGTTGAGAAAAAAAGAGGGTAATCTGGTCTCCTGAGAAAAGAATGGGACAGATTCAAGAGAGATTCAGGAGGTGGGGTCTCTAGATAGTAACTGAATGTGGTAGACTTCGACAGGGAGAGGGATTCTCAGATTTCTGTTTCACGTGACTTGTGGGTGGAAGATGGTACTATTTCTTAAGATAGAGAATGTGGGAGGTGGAGCAGGAGTCCACCTTTGCGTGTGTTGAGGGTGTTACATGGGACATTGACATTGAGATTTCTGGTATGGTGGGTTATGTAGATCTGTTCGTAGAATCCCAGATGGAGATTCAAGTTGGGAGTCATTGGGGTATCTTGGGAATTGAAGCTTGGATGTGGTAGGAATTATCTGGTGAGATTGTGTAGTCTGGGAAGAGAGGAGAACCAAAGACCCTAGGGAAGGGACTGGTGGAAGAAGAAGTTCATTGGAAAAAACTGAGGAGCAACCAAGAAAGAAAATCAGTAGATAAGGGAAGAAGAAAATGGTTTGTCCTGTATAGGTGTATTAGTACTAGCAGGTCATTTAAATACTTTTGAGTCCGTCGCTTCATCTTGAAAATGAGAGAGGTAAGAGTATACCAAATTTGTTAAGATTCTAGGGAAGACAGAGTTGTGGGTTATGTTTTTCTTCGTGAGGATCAGTGGGTTTTTTAAATGCATGTCTAATTTTGGTTAGATGCTAGAAAAGGTATCCATGTGGTTTGCACTAAGGCAGGGTATACTCATTCATAAAAAGAAATTACTCCTGCTATTTTTAAGGATAACTAATTAAAACATTCCCCACTAATTCTGGTTATAGTATGCCTTTATAATACAGGTGACATTCCATTATATACTAGTTTTGCTACTCAAAATTTCAATTATCTGCTCTTTTGGCATTGCTTAATGAGCATGTGTGCTAAGGCAGTCCTCGCTGCCCTGAGCTCCCTGTTCGACAGTTCTCTATTGGTGGTGGCTGCTGGAGCTCACGTAATAAACGCCACAAGGTACACTCAGCTTTTGACCTTGACAATATCTGGTCCCCATCTACTTACTGGAAGAGCAGATTAAATCTGGACACACATGCCAAGCATGCAGAAAATAAGCCTTGTGTCATACCACGTCTGTTGAGGTTTTCAGGAAGGCACCATGTAAAGATCAGGGTGGGTATTTACATATGGGGGAGAAAACATCTTATCCATGTATAATATGAGCTGGAGACGTACTTTATAACAAAAAGGCTAACCTTCTGGAATATTTAATTCTAAGACAATGGTTTGTTTCTTTTTAATTTTTTGAAATACACATTTGTTCTCTTAGGTGGCAAGAAAAGAAATATTGCTTTCAGGCGCCAGCGTATGCAAATCGACGAACCAGTCCCTCCTTCTGATGTCACTTCCTATCCAGTCCCTCAGCCAGACGACCCTTACATTGCAGACCTCCTACAGGTGGCTGATAATAGGTACATTTCATAAGTTTTTGTTGACTTGAGTTAATTGACCACTTGATTAACTGTAAATTTCTTGACTGTAGGGCTCTTGTCTCTAATTGCTGTATCTCCAGTGCCTGGCAGAGAACTTTGCACAAGCACTCAGTTTATAACTTTCTGAATGTATTCTGAATATAGAATATTGTTACTTGTGTTGAAACTTTGATTTCAAGTAGATTACATGTCTAATATTTCTGTCCATATTTGCTTTAAAACAGTTTAGTGCCATCTAGAACCTCTTTCAGTAGGAGTTGCTTTGACATTTAGTATCATCATCCAAAGTAAAGTTACATTTTCCAAGACCCTCTTACTTCAGATTTACGTCAAATGCGGATGGACATGGATAGATTTAACTGGCTTTGAATGTCTTGCTTCACGATTCTCTAGCTCTGAATGTTTGTATTTGCTTAAATTCAAATCAGATATAAACTTCTTTTTTTTTTTAAAGATTTTATTTATTTATTTTTAGAGAGGGAGAGAGAGAGAGAGAAACATCAATGTGAGGTTGTTGAGAGACATGGCCTGCAACCTAGGCATGTGCCCTGACTGGGAATGGAACCTGCGATGCCTGGTTCGCAGCCCGCACTCAATCCACTGAGCTACACCAGCCAGGGCCTAAACTTCTTTTTAATTAAAACTTTGTTAAGCTGTCGAGGAAAGACACAATAACAGTGTTGTGGGCATGATATAAAATTGAGTAAGATGGTGTCACCACTTTAGAGAAGTTTGCGATCTGGCGGTGAGGATGAGACAAGAGAAATACACAAATGCCATTGAGAGAAGTGCAAGGGGCTCAGAGGAGCAGGAGAGCCCTAGTGACAGCTTCCGCCGTCACAACTGCAGAAACATTTTCCAGTATGGAACACACCGCTGGGGATAGTGCAGATAACTTTTAATTTTGTAGATTATGTGGGGAATATGGGGCAGTTTTTCCATTTTATTAATTTTAATATGACAATCTAAAAAAGTACTTTGGTTGAGGTACTCATTAGGATCCCTTAGCTTAGTTATCCTCCCACAATATTATGTACCTGTATTTATATGGTTATCTGACCTTAACCCTGAAATAGTTTGTGTTCCTCCATTGCAGTTATAACCTAGGACTTCTTAGGCAATGTGTTAGTATTATTTAAGGAGTTTTTTGGCCATATATATATATATATAAAATTTTCTGTCTTTATCTTACCGTTTTTTTTCTATCAAACCATCGTAGATGGCATTAGTCTCTTGATTATCTTGTTTGTTTTAATTTCACGTGCATGTTGTGTTTTCATTCAGTCTTTCGTGCATAAATATGAGTGCAGTTGCGTGTGTACTCTTCTCCTAGAGGTAGATCAGTAGAAAATGTTGGTTCCAGTGACAGCAGCGACAAGCTGTGTCCAGCCTCTCTTACTCCACCCCATGGAAAATCTTAAAAGCAGACCTGGCCTCAGGCTTTATCTTTCCAGTATGAAAGTGGTGTGTAATATATGTTAATGCTTGGAAAGGTTGGATGTAATACAAATACATTTGGACAATTGTAGAATTCAGGTAATTTGGACAAATCTTGATGCAGTTAGAATTAACAAGTGCCAGAAAAGAGTAGCTATTTTTTTGCTATAATTCCTTGGGAAATTGTAGAATTTCTCAATATTTTTCTTCTTTCCAGGATTACAGAGTAGGTAGTTTATTATAAAACACAGGCTCAGTAAGGATCAGAAAACCCATGTAAGGCCCTTATTTCACTTAATCTTACGAATTTTGGATACTCTCAATTTTCTGAACGTAACAATTAGCAGCAGCATCTGAAAGGGGGTTGCTTTAAGGATCAAAATTCAATAAGTAGGTTTGAGTTTAAAATTATTTACCACTCATTTTTTAGCTGCTTTTATGAGATTAACTTTACAAGATGATATTCTCTAAGCATGGCACAAACTTCATAATTCACTGAGAAGCAGAAAGTAGAGGATTTATAAAGGAATGTATCTAGTTTTGTTTCTTGTTATTTTATATTTCTTAACAAAAGTATATTGGCATTATTTTTTAATGTGTTTCAGAATTCAAGAGCTTCAACAGGAAGTCCATCAGTTACAAGAAAAATTAGCAGTGATGGAAAGTGGACTGAGAGATTACAACAAGCAGGTAGGATTTTTATTTATTTGCATAGGAAGGATTGAGATGGGTATACTTGCATTGTAAATAGAAGTGGTTACATTTGATATTACTGATACTGAGTTTTCTATACAGCTTTTATCTTTTTTCACCAATGTGTTAGTAGAGTTAATAGCTGGAATGGCTTAGATGGTTTTAGAGCAATTCTGGTCTGTTCACTTCATTATTCATTTAGGTGAATAGTAGTTTTTCATTTGTTTGTTTTTTTTTAGGTGAATCATCTACTTCCTCAAATATAATTTTATGGCTATATTACTGTTTTCATCTAGGAGATATTTTATTAAACTTTACAATGCTAGCCCTGGCTGGTGTAGCTCAGTGGATTGAGTGCGGGCTGCGAACCAAAGCATCGCAGGTTCGATTCCCAGTCAGGGCACATGCCTGGGTTGCAGGCCATGGCCCCCAGCAACCGCACATTGATGTTTCTCTCTCTCTCTCTCTTTCTCCCTCCCTTCCCTCTCTAAAAATAAATGAATTAAAATCTTTTAAAAAAAACTTAAAAAAAAAATATACAATGCTTTATAATGGTTTTTTTTTCACTCCAAACTTACAAATTTTGTCATTTTGAACATAAGTCTCTTTGAAAATTACTCCTCTGTTGCTATATTTTTTGTGGTTTTCTTTCCCTACAAGAAATAGTGTCTCGTAACAGTTCTCAGAAGAGGTGGGGGCGTCGGTAGACACAGGCACAGGCCACAGCCACATGACCTTTGCTCTCTCACACTTCCTGTCAGCGTCCTGACTAAATGCTGCTTTGGGTAATTGTGGGCTTCCTTTCTTAATGTGCTTACTGAAGTTTAAATTGGGTAACACAGTTTTCATTTTTTGCACTTTTTTGGAGTGATGTGATTTGCACATGCAAATATAGATTTAACTTATGTGTCGGTATAACTCTTACATTTGTAAAGTACTTTGAAGATTATTTGGATAAAAATGGAGTTAAAAGAAAAGAAATTATAGTAATATCAGCCAAAAAACTAACTTTATGGAGAGATGTTTAGAATATCAAATATGCACATGAGTTGAATATTATTGGTATTTTTAGCCTTTAATCACATTTTCATCACACTTTTTCAAAGTACTTTTTGAATGTAAACCCACCAGTCTTCACCATCTGCGAGATGGCTGAGGTGTCTGGAGAATATAGCCTGACTGTTCCGATGGAAGCTGCCAATTTACTGCAGTTATCAATCTCAGCTAAGTCCAGTCTGCTGCCTGTCTTTTTTTTTTCCTCCTTGAGTTCTGTTTTTCTCAGCATATATTCTAAATTTTTCTGTTCTTTCAAACTATTTCCCCAACCTATAATACCCTCCTCCTCGGGATATCACCTTGTTTCAACTTCCTATCTCTGCCTTTAAAAGTAGCAGTATTCACACTCAGGCTCTCAGGACTTAATGGGTAGGATAATGTTCTTCAAGTGTAAGGTTTAGTCTTTCTTGCTTCTGTTTGTGGTCCCATTTCCTCTCTTCTTTTTTTCCCCTGATTTTTTAAACATTTTATTTAAGCATAACACGTACAGGAAAGTATGCAAAAGATACATATCAATTAATTTTTACACAGTGAACACACCCAAGTAACCAGCACCTAGATCAAGAAACAAAACATGAGTTGTCTCCCAGAATCCCCCTGTGCACTCCAAGGATTCTAACATCATCAGATAGTGTGACCTGTATTTGAAACTTATGGAAATGAAACTGCATAAAGTATATATTCTTTTTGTCTGATTTCAGTCCAATAATGCATTTTTTAAATTAATTGTATTATCTTTTTTCTAATTTTATTTTAATCATTGTTTTCTGTCCTTTACTCCCATCCCAGCCCACCCCCCAGTCCTCCCCACTTCCCTCCCATTTCCACCCCCCAGTTTTTGTCCACATGTCCTTTATATTTGTTCCTGTAAACCCTTCCCATTCTCCCCTGACATTTCCTCCCCTCTCCCCTCTTAAGACCTTACTTTAATGGATTGTTCTTTCTTTACCAAACACTTATATGGTCACATTGTATTATTCTTTTAAGCTTCGGGAGAAGATATTATGATAGTCATCACTACCATCCCTTAAAAAAACCCCTTAACTGCCTCTCCAACTTGCTCATGCTTCCTCCTTCCTCCTCACTGCAGCTTCTCTAGAGCATCTTACTCTCGCCTCCGCTTCTTTACCTGCTGCTCACTCCTTAGCCTGTTGCAGTCTGGCTTCTCCCTACCCTGCCCCGCCCCCACTACATAAATCGGTCTGGTTAATGACACTAGTGACATTCATTGCTAGATCCCAAAGGATACATTTAGTCTTTGTTTTCCTGACCTACTATGTAGTATTTGACATTATTGATAATTTCTCATTGAAACCCTTCCATTTTCTTTTGGTTTTCTTTTTTTTTTTCCACATCTTCTCATTTTGTCTTTGTTTATTCCCTTTGCCCATTCCGTGAAATATTACTGTGTTCCAGGATTCTGTCTTTGGCCTTTTCTACTGTCCCTGTATGTTTTCCCAGGTGGTCTCATCCACTTTCTTGATTTAAAATATTGCCTTATGTCAATGCCTCCCCAGACTACTTCAGAAGCGAACCTCTCTCCTGAGCCCCAGACCCATATGTCCAGCTTAATACTGGCCATTTCCACTTGGGTAAAGGCTCTTCATACTCATCTGCCTAGTACTGAACCTGGCTTCTGCCTCAAATCAGTTGTGCCTCCTCCGTGCCCTCCTTTGTTTGGTAGTGTCACTGTCTGCCCGGCCAACACTCTATAGTCTTTCCAGACCTCATGCTCTGTCCTTCATACCCTGCTCGCCAAGTTCTGTCATTCTCCTGCCTGAGCACTCCTTACAGTTATTCATTCTGCTCTGCCCTATCCCACTGTTTTGTTTTTGGCCTTAATCATTTCTCCTCCTTTCCTACAGTACATTTCCCTACCTCTGGTTTTATTCTTTCAGATTCATCCGGTAGTTCAGAGTAATCTTTCTCGTTGGCTAAATATTCAGTGTTTACCATGATTAGTTCCTGCGCAGTTCTTCAGACTCATCCCCAACCATTGGTTTTCTTGCACATTACAGTCCAGTCATACTGAGCCATTTCTACTCCCTCAGACACGCCATGTTGTTCTGTGCTCTGTGCCACTGCCTGGGGCATCCTTCCTCCTCTTCACAGCATCATTTATAACTTCTCTGAGCATAATTTATTTGGTAAGACCTGCACTAATTTCCACAGTTGTACACATATCACGAAGAGTGAATCACTTTTTTCCCTTAACTACTTTGATGCCATATGCCTATTTTCTTTATTCTGCCATTAACAAACATATTACACAGCGATCATTGGTTTAATTGCTAGTTTTCTCTGTAAAGTTGTGTTCCTGAAAATCAGGTACCATGTTTTATTTATCTTTGTATACCTAGAACTGTGCTCAAGAATTGGTGAATTGAATGCTTGGTGTTTTTTGTTTTTTGTTTTTTTGGGGTTTTTTTTCAGTTTTATTTTTTTGTTTTTAAACCACAGCTTGAATGTGTGTGGGTTTTTCCAAGTTCTTGCATGTGAATAAGTGTGAATTCAAGATTGACAGTGATCCTTTTGATTATACATTTGTTGTTTTCTAAATGATAGATAATTAATTAAATTCACACATGCTTTCTATCCTTTTCACTATTAAGTTTCAGTAGCAGTTCATTTTTCTTTTGTTTTAAATTTGTTTATTTTACATTTATTGAACTAATCACTGTAGTAATTCAGACTCAGTTTCAATACTCAAGTATGTTTTTATATAAATATGCTAATCTTAGAGAAGGAAAAAAAAACGAAATTGAATTAGGAAGTATCTATTTAACTGAGTACTTATGAAAGCTATGTTGACAATTCTTATGTTGACATTTTCTGTGTTTTTTGATTTTGCTCGACATATATGTATTTCACAGTCTCATAAATGTGTGGGGACATATATGAATGTTAATCTCATATGCATTGTTCAACATAAGAAAATGGAAGTATAGCCAAATAAATGTTTATTCAGTGTTAATCATTTGGCTCAAAACTGTACTTTCAAAAATGATGCCATGACTGTGTGTCTTTAGATTGAGCTAAGAGAAAGGGAGATAGAACGGCTGTCCATTGCACTGGACGGCGGCCGCTCCTCAGACATCCTCTCTCTGGAGAGCAGAAACAAATCCAACGAAAAGCTCATCGCGCATTTGAATATTCAGGTAATGACTCTTATCATTATTTTACTGAGGGTATACACTCCTGGCTGTTTGTGATGGCCCACGGGTTTGTGGGAGGGACAGGATTGTCCCCTGAAGTGTTGTGCACGGCGGGGAAAACGCAGCAGAGTCAGTGCATCCAGGTGAAAAGGGCCACTGTGGAAAGTCCTGTTGGTAAAGAATATTTAATGAGGCAGGAACATAACACCACAATGTTAAATATTTAGAAGAAGAGAATAAACTATAGTGACAATGTGATCTTTAATTTGCTTTTAAAAAATGTATATATAAACTCAGAGAGAGAAAACTGGAAGAAAATAAACCAAAATATGATAACAAAGTTTATCTTTATGTGATAGGTTATTCTTCTTTATCACTTTCTTTATTTTCAAAAATTTTATGCCAATATTTCTTTATGATGTAGAAAAGAGGACTTAAAAAATAAATACAAATATTAAACTTGTAGATTTTAACTACTTATATAGTAGATTCCCTGCCATGCACTTGACCTAAAAGTGAAAGATCAGGTCCATAAAGCATAACACATGAGCTTTAGAAATGCAGACGTACCGGTGCCGCCTGGGGGAACCAGAACAGAGTGTGGCACCAGTGTCGGCAGTAGTTCTGGAGTAGTACTGTCCAGTAAAAAAAAAAAACTTATGAGCCACGTATGTAACTTAAAATTATATTATGTCAATATGAAATTCACGTTATAAAATATAACTGAGGTATTTTACATTACTTTTTTGTGCTAAGTCTGAAATCTTGTGTCTGTTTGACCTTTATAGCACATCTCAGTTTGGACTAGCCACGTTCAAAGTACTCCGTAGCCACATGTGGAGGCTGGTGGCCGCTACAGTGCATAGCGTAGTCTAGAGTGATATTATCATTGTAGTGATATTCTCATCAGATTTTTAGAACTTGATATATGTTGGAAAAATGTTCACACAAAAAATGGGTGGTTTTATTAAACCACACATTCTCAGTTTTGCAAATGAAAACAATATAAGTTTGCAAATGTAAAATAGCTGTGGCTTTAATTTTTGGTATTTTAAAAATACAGTATTTTGCCCTGGCTGGTGTAGCTCAGTGGATTGAGCGTAGGCTGCGAACCAGGCATCACAGGTTCGATTCCCAGTCAGGGCACATGCCTAGGTTGCAGGCCGTGGCCCCCAGCAACCGCACATTGATGTTTCTCTCTCTCCCTCCATCCCGCCCTTCCCTCTCTAAAAATAAATAAATAAAATCTTTAAAAAAAAAGATTTTATTAAAAAAAATACAGTATTTCAAAGTTTTTTTTTGAAAGTTTAGTATTTAGGATAATTTTCCATTTCATATTTCTTATAAATTACAAATGCAACTTAGGTTGACTTTCTTCAGCAAGCTAATAAAGACCTGGAGAAGCATATACAAGAGCTTATGGAAACCAAGGAAACAGTGACCACTGAAGTGGTTAATTTAAGTAACAAAAATGAAAAACTCTGCCAAGAATTAACTGAAATAGACCATTTAGCCCAGCAGTTGGAAAGACATAAAGAAGAAGTGCTTGAGACTGCCGATAAAGAACTGGGGGAAGCAAAGGTATGTTCAGGTGGGGGGTGCTCCTTACTTCTCCTAGAACATAGTGAGCTTGAGCCCTGTTGATACACATTCAGACCTTTTGGTTTGTTTGTTTTGTAATTCATGTTTTTCTAAAGTGTTTTTACAGGCTCTAAATGCTTGCACTTGTTCTGGTTTGCATTTGTTTGTGAAATACACCTATTAAGGTAGTTCTCCACACCATGCCCTATTTTCCTTCAATATTTCCATCTGTCCTTTTACCTCTGCATTGTGAGTGAACTTCAGAAGTTTGTTGTCTTTGTCATGTTGTGCTCATAAAGCCTTTAAAGGCTTTAAAAAAAAACAACAATTATATATGCCCTTGGAAATTTTTAAGTTGGTAGCTTTTATCTTTAAATTTACATAGATGCAAAGGATATAATTTCATCTGTTGTAAATATTGATCTCTTAGAATGAAACTGTCACGTCATCTTCTAAATGTAGCCACTAGAATCCAAATGACCCTTTCTTGAGATCCTTACAAAATTTTATCCTATGTTTGAATATATTTTTATGATCACCCTATCAAATGGGTTTGCAATAAAAAATACATAAAGTGAAATGTTTCATTTTTCAGTGTCCTGTAAGTCTAAGGTTGAAATTGTTAACACTTTCCTCCGAATAGCATCATCATTATACTTACTAGTAATCAGAGGATCAAAGTGACAAATACATCACAAATTTTGATAAATACTTATTAAGTGAAAAACTAAAATTTTATTGGAAATACATTTCTTAATGAGGTGAAATGGGAGAAAATAATGTCTTACTTAAAACTTTTTTTTGCCATCCCCAACATTGCAGCTTATTTTTTTGTGTGGCACTTCAAAAGTTGTTCATATCTTGAGACAGTGAGACAATACATGTATGAATGTATGAATGCATGAATGTTTGAGTTTGAAAAGTGGGGGAAAGGCGGTTGTGAGAGAGAAGGTAGGAAAGGAGAACCCACATGACAAGACCACAAGCAGATTCTCAGGTAAATAATATGTAAGAGGGACTGTGTGTGCAAATTAAGATTCCAGACATTGATTCCTTAAAGCCATGTGTACATAATAGTTTTACATAACATTTGGAAAGTCTTCATGTTATCTCAGGAATGAGTATAACCTAGTTTGAAGACCACCATTATTGTACATCAATTGAATTAAGTTTATAGTGTCACCCCTACTAACTAGTTAAATAGATTGGAAACTACCTCACCATAATAAAGGCCATGTGTAAAGAGCCCACAGCTAACATCACACCCAGTGGTGAAAAGACCGAAAGCTTTTCCTCTAAGATCAGGAGTAAGACAAGGGTGTTCATTCTCACCACTTCTGTTCAACACAGTACTGGAAATCCTAGCCAGAGCACTTAGGCAAGAAAAGGAGATAATATCCATTCACATTGGGAAGAAAGGAGTAAAATTATGTTTCCAAATGACATGACTGTATATGTGAAAAACTCTATAAAGATTTAATGCGCACACACACACAACAGAACAGATAAATCCAGCAAAGGTGCAGGATACAACACACAAAAATCAGGTGTGTTTTGATAGGCTAATAATTAAAATCCAAAAAGCAAATGAATAATCCCATTTACAATAGCATCAAAAAGAATAAAATACTTAGGAATAAACTTAACCAAGGAAGTGTGCACTGGAAACTCTACAGTATTGCTGAAGGAAATTAGAGAAGACAGTTGTAGTACAGAGCATCCAGGCCGGTCGTCACCGGTGCGGGGAGACCGATGGGGTAGGAAGATGAGGAAGCGAGAGTGCTGTAAGATGAATTCCAAAACTGGGGCTCCAGGGCAGTCCTTCAGGTACACAGGCAAAAAAGGGTTTTCAGTTCTCACAACTAGCTCCCTGTAAGCATTCAGGATACCAAGAAATTAAAGAGAAGCCTCAACTTTGCCTCCTCTTCGTTGAAATGTAGACTTAGGTCTAAAGCCTCAGAGATCACTGGTGAGAGGGAGCATGCATTACTTAAAAAATGATCTCATTTGCAGTGTGACTCAGAGCTAAGTACTCTTGATTTTTAGGTATTTATCTAACAGGCTTTTTATTCCTAGAAAGAGATTAAAAGAAATCTTTCTGAGATGCGGAATCTTGAAGAAACAATGGCAAAACTTCAACTGGTAAGTAAAGTACATGTCATATTGAATCACCAGAACTTCTGGTAAGAAAATTTTTATGCTTTATTTTACATACATATTTTTATGTAAATATAATTTACACATTATAATATTCACTCTTTCAAGTGTATAATTTAGTGACTTTGGTATAGTCACTAAGCAGTGCAGCCATCACTGCTGTCACATGATAGGACATCTTCATCACTCCAGAGAGAAACTATATACCATAGTAGGCACTCCCCATTTTCCTCTGTTCAGCCCCTGACACTAATAATTTACTTTCTGTTTCTGTAGATTGCCTACCCTGGACGCTTATATAAACAGAACCATACGATGCAAATATGTGGCTTTTTGTGCCTGGCTTCTTTCATTTGGCACATTTTCAGGGTTCATGCTTGTAGCATGTATCCTGTGCTTCCTTTTTATGGCTGAATAATATTCCATTGTGTGGATATGTTTAGTTTGACTTATATTTTTATAGTGCCTCAATCTCATATACAGTACTTGGCAAGTTAAATTTAAATTTGGAAAACCTGTTAAGAATTTTATATATTTTCGGAAAACCTCTCAGGAATTTTATATTCTTTTAACTACTTCATGACTTATCAGTTTATAAATATTAAAACTAGAAATCAATAATTACTTGATGACATTCTTGACTTTTATTAAAACACTCATTCCTCTTTTAATAGTTTTATTTGGTAGTGCAAACCATTTTCCTAGTCATATATTTGTTCTTCAAATCAGAATGCTAGCAATCATTCCAACATAAGCCTAGACATACAATATTGTCTTATATAGTCTAAAACTGACAGAATGTCTTGCTTATGGGTAGAAATTCCTGGGCAGTCACCCAAAAGATTATTGAGGGTTTTTTTAATAGCTTGTTAAATTGGATGAGTTTCTGCTAAGATTGGAAACAAAGACTAGTGCTAATTTCCAGGTTTTCTTGCTGTGTGTGCTCTGCGTACATTCTAGTGCGCGGTGTGCTGCTGGCATAGGGCAAACTTAGAAGTGAAGCCACTGTGATATGCTGACACATAGTACGAGCTCAAATGCTTGTTGATTTTTATATGCTCACTGTGGGCAACATCACAATGACTTTCTTTTTATTCAACTGTAGGTATTCAATTCAATTCAACATTGAATAATGGAATTAGCTAAACCTGCTAAATGTGGTCCACTCTTTAGTCCCATAGATATTATAAGTTTCTCCCATGAGGTCAGTGAACAGAAAGTAAACAAACATCTATGTGTTTGATGATGTTTTTACATCGTAAAACTCTGCGTAAGCTCCTCGAGAACAGGGATTCTTGCTGTTTGTTTGCTGCTGCTGTTGTGCCCACTACACACAGTTCAGTGCAATTGACAGTGCTGGTGTCAGAGCTGTGACCACGTTTTTCCAGTGTTGGCAGACAGTAAGATGTTGCTATGCTTACTTTCTGACCTTTTCTGTCTTTTCTAATAATGCCATGTTTTATGTATTTTAAGGAAAATATTAATTCCTACAGCTAGCATTTATTAAGCACTTGCCATGTGCTGGGCACTGTGCAGAGTGCTTCACCTGCATAGATTCCTTCTCGCCAGTGCATCGCTGGTGTCCAGTTACTGGTCCGATCCCCACTGTGCGGATGAGGTTGAGAGAATAATGTAGTTACAGGTGCCTGTGGTACTCTTAGAACACTATGTCTTTCTTCTGCCCTCCTTTAAAAATAAAAAGCTTTAAATTTTTTTATTGTACAAGTACCTATTTATTTTTTAAATATAGGACAATTTGCTAAACAAATTAAAAGAAAATAAAAACCTAATAATTCTGCTACTCAGAAAAGAACACCATCGATATTTGTGTTTTATGTTGCTTTTAGCCACAACTGGTAATTAATTTGGTTGAAACCATACATTTGACTAAAAGTGTTTGTGTGTGTGTGTGTGTGTTTGAGCTACTCTTAAGTAAACATGCTTTTAAAAGTATCTCTTTTGCCCTGTCTGGTGCAGCTCAGTGGATTGAGCGCGGGCTGTGAACCAAAGGGTCACCGGTTCGATTCCCAGTCAGGGCACATGCCTGGGTTGCAGGCCAGGTCCCAGTGGGGGCCACCTGAGAGGCAATCACACATTGATGTTTCTCTTCCTTTCTTTCTCCCTCCCTTCCCTTCTCTCTAAAAATAAGTAAAAATAAAACCTTTTTAAAAAGTATCTCTTTTAAGTGCTATGATATTTTATAAGATTGTTTGAAATCTTGATTATAGTATTAAATTTGCAGGAATTAAGCTTATGCCGTAAAGAGAAAGAGAGACTGAGTGATGAACTCCTTATAAAATCAGACCTGGAAACTGTTATTCATCAGCTTGAACAAGAAAAGCAAAGACTTAGCAAAAAAATTGAAAGTTTTGGAGTTACAGGTAAAATGTAAAATGTTGACAACTTACAAAGTGATTGTGATTTCCTCCTGATGTATTATTTTCCTTAGTAGAGGGTCTCACATTCATTCAGTGCTTGTGTACAACAGAAGCCATACGAGGCACTGTAGGTGCCGTAGAAGACCTTCATCCCTCAAGGGCCTGGCAGGATTCCTTTTGTTCTGACCAGTAAAGGAAACCCTGCTTCAATAGTTTCAAATAGAAGTGTATTCTTCGAGGCAAAACGACAATAGAATTATGTTAAGACTAAGGGGAAGACTATTATAAAAGTGAAAAATGAAAGAACAGAATATTTATAAGGAAATGTGGTTCTATCACTTGAAAGTATACACACACAGAAATGAAGCAGGCTACTTTTCTGCCAGGTGCCAGTCCTAAATGAGGTTTTTAAAGAAACCTGTAAGAATTCACTCGCTCGCTCGCTCACTCACTCACTCACTCACTAGGCGAGTGTTTTGAGCCTGCTGCGTGCCCGGCCGTCTGGGTCCTGGGGCGTGAAGGTGAAGAAGACGCACGAGGTCCCTGCTCTCGTGGGGCCTTTGTTCCGTCAGAGAAACAAACTGGTGTCTCTCTGAAGACTGTTTTTCTCCTTTTCTCTCAGTATTTGCTTCTTCCGTATCTAGCAGTTATAGGTGATGTACAAGACAGTTAACGATTTTTAGTGGCTTGCATTCTAAAAGTAATCGATACCATTTATTTGGCTAATTATGTAATTTAAATGCAACACTTTTAAGATTGAATTATTCTTCATTTCCAGAAAGAGAACTTACTCTGGAGGTTGAGAGGATGAGGCTAGAGCATGGGATAAAACGTCGAGACAAGTCACCTTCTCGTTTAGACGCATTTCTGAAGAGCATAGAAGAAGAACGAGACTTTTATAAGAAAGAGCTCGAAAGACTCCAGCATATAGTACAGCGAAGATCTTGCTCTACAAATTGTCCTGCACGCGAAAAAATGCCAACAACTAAAATGCTAGAAAAGGTAATATCTCTTTTTCAGTGTAATTGATAAGAGAGTATCTTTTTGAACAAACTTCTCTGGTTTATTACTTTATCAATTCTAACTTTGTTCATACTTGCTTTTAAAAACTCTTTCTCAATTTTGATTTTTGTTTCCTTCCATGACCTAAACTATAGGAATACTGCATTAATTAGGAAACTACTCAAGAACAAAGCATGACATACTGACTTCTGGAACTTAAGGGAAGATCGAATAGCTCGTTACATACATGGGAGGAGTCCAAGGGCTTCTGGGCTTCCGGAAACCAGAATCCGGAACTCGTGCTAGTGGACATTTCTTCTCTTTCTAACCTTTACTTTGGGCATCAGCTGCACTTTCTCTCTCGAAGCAGAGTGGTTTTGTCCACATGGCAGGCACCGTGGCTTCATGCCATTCCCAGTCTTGGACTAGTCAGAAAGCAGATCACATGGTGCAGAGCAGGCATCCCTGTGTTAACCACACAACGGAAGAAATTGTGAGTGGAGGTGGGTGCCGGGGTACCGGGCAGATCAGCCCGTGTCCACTGCAACCACCTTCACAAGTTGGTAATCTAAAGATGTACATGAGGTAAAGCTAGTCATGATTCCTGAGAGATTAAAATCATGAGTCTCTATTTTAGGTCTTAATTATTTTCACTGTTTTATGAGTATCGTTGTTTTGTGAGTATCATTTGAGTTCTTTAGGTTTGTTTTGTTTTGTTTTGTTTTTTCTGGCTTTGGAGCCATGGGAGTCCTGGAGGTTTATTACCATAACATTACTTGCACACTAGATAAAATGAGGGGAAGCTGGGAGTAAAGTCATTAAAACTCAAAACATTTGATTTCAGACTTGGCTGAATTGGCCAATTCCATCATCTTTTTCCTGAAGATCCTGTCAGTTGTCAAATGGTTTTCAGTCATATTCTGATTAGACTTTGTTTTTTAACCTCATTGATTAATGGCTGAATTTGATATACAAGAGTCAGTATAGACACTATTTTATTTTATAAGCAGATGAATTGGAGGGAGAATACAGTGTAAATTAATTTATGTTACTGAGTTATTTTTTTAACCCCCATATATAGTTTAGACTCCTGAAAAATAACTCACTAAATTTGTCACCTTCATTGTGTAGGAGAATCTTCCACAAAAATGGTTGATTAATTTAATCAAATATTTATTAAATAGGACTGAGTTGATAACTATTTCAGAGCTTTCAACCTAAAGATTCAATTCAGTTGTTGGTGTAGAGTCACGATTGAAAGACAAGTGAGAGGTTTTATGAAGGTGCTGGTAAAATCAAGAGAGACATGTTCCCCTTTCAATTTTATTCACTTTCTTGAAATGTTCCAGTGTTAACTAACATGGATGAGGAATTCATTTTCCAGAGTTTAGAAGTTGAGGATTCAGAGCATTTAGAGTCCCAGTGATAAATTGGAGGCATGGAAGGGAAGTGGGCATGTTCACTAGTGAAACGGGTGGAGTGTAAGACCGCTGTGAGTGCTGAGGACTGGAGAGGGCATCCCCACCGGAAACTGGGTATTTTAAACAGGTTTAGAAATGCTTTATTGGCACAAACAACAAAGACAGCTTCAAGCTGGATTCGGTGTGAGCTGTGAGTTTTCAATCCCTGCTTTACGGGCAATTTTAGGCACAGTTTCTTGGGATTACAGTAACTCAGAAAAAAATACTGACATTTTTAATGTTAAGGATCTTTGTCAACAGTACATCTGTTGATTCTCTGTTGTTTGTGTGTGGGGGTGGGGGAGGGCACTGTCCCCTGTCACCTTGTGCTCACTATGGTTCCAACTACAAGTTGTGAGTATAGTGTAGGAGAAAGTGCATTGGGCTTGGAGGCCTGTTGAAAGTACTGACTCCACACACTGGCTTTATGAACTTGGACAAGTTATCCAACTTCATGGGACTTTGGTTTCCTCATTTGCAAAGTGAGGAAAGTGACTAAAACCTCTTGTGAAGATTATGTGAGGTGATTTGCATAAGGGCCTAGTGTAAAATCTAGTTCCTAGTAAATGTTTCATTTCTTTATTATTTTCTGGTTCAAAGCAAATCAAGTCTAGGTCAGAAGTCAGATTCAGTTCATCAAATATATGCCAGGCACTAGAAATACGAGGTGAAGAAGACATAGTTCTTAGCCTCATCACCGTGAGCATTGTGTATGTGCATGTGTGTATTGAAAACAATAGAGTGATAAAAAGAAGTTATTAATAATTATATGTTAACACAAGTATAAATATCCACATACAAGATACATTTAGAAAAGAGCTAGAGTTCCTGCTTCAGAAGGCCAGTCAGCAAACGCCAGGGGAATGCACACATTCTGCCAGGTACCATGCTAGGCAGTGAAGATGTGGTGAGTTAAGAGCAGACACCTGCTGTGTCCCTCATAGAGCTTACATTTTAGCAGTTAAGACATACATTAAATGCATACTCATGTGAATTACTTTATAATCTTACTGATATAAATGTTAATGAGGAAAGAATGCAGGAAAGAATCAGAAGGCTATGAGAGCGTACAGAGGGGGAGGTTTAAACTAGATTGGAGAATCTAGAAGGACTCATTCCTTACAGAAAGTGGCATTTAAGCTGAGACCTAGATGATAGAAAAAATAGACTGTCAAATCCTTACTCATTGAGTGCTCCTTCTCTGAAATCCATGTAGACCACCTCATCTCTGTCAGATAGTTTTATTCAGGTTATAGATTTTCTATAGTTATTCAAGCCGTAAGTCCTCAAATTTTAATCTGCTGTCCAGATAACTAACCTCATCTATTATGCCTTGATTTTGCTTATTTAACCAAGAGGATAGTTCCTTTCCAAGTTGCAGGTGAGGGGTACCCCACAAATATCTACCATTCACTGACTCTACATTGGATGTGGTATGTGCATAGCAGATACTGAATAACACAGATCAGGATGATGGCCAGTGTATCAAATTATCTGATTATACCTACCTAGGTCTTCTGAACTTAGTACTTTAGCAGTGAGATACCATAGATCCCAAGTCTGCATTTATCATCTTTATTTTCCACAATTGCTGTGAAGATTGTGGGTCTGTTGAATTGTACTGGAATGATCGCTACAATCTTATTTTAGAAATGTTGGATGTAGTTGTGTAATGTACATACACTGCCTGGTAGAAGTACTTACATTTACCTGATTGCAAAAGTAGACCTCACATTAGTTTGATGCTGGGACAGCCAGGGGTTGGTGTGTCTAGGCCGTTGATCTTAGATTGTCACAGAAAAGCACTGAGTATTGTGCTAGGCTGTTACAGTTACTTGCACTGGGTGAGCAGGCACACAGTGCACCCAGTCTCTCCCGTGGAGATGGTTGTTAACTAGTGTTTCCCCACAATTAGCACACACCAGAATCACCTGGAGGCCTCAATAAACCAGTTGCTGGGTCTTGTCTCCAAAGTTTCTGATTGAGTAGGTCTGGGTGGGGCCCCGAAACTTGGATGTCTAACGGGTTCTGCTGATGCTTCTGGCCTGGGGATGACACTTTAGGTACCACCAGTATAAGTAACTCTAAGGGAACGACGGTTGAAGCATCAGGTGGGATCTGATCAAACAGTATCATTGGCGGCCGCGTCCCTTCCCGGGAATTTGAAGGCCAGGAAATTTGCCCCACTACTGCCAGCCCTCTCATCTCCTCTCATTATAGGTTAAGAATTGTGTTCCTCGATTACATTGAAGGAACTTTCGGGTTTTTTGTCAGCATCTTTAAGTCAGCCTCATCACCAGCATCCTTGTGATTACCTTATGGTTGTAATTATAACAAATGATAACTTCTGTTTTTAATTTATGTTTCAGGGTGATTACAATTCTGAAATTCATCTGATCACAAGAGAAAGAGATGAACTTCAGCATATGCTGGAAAGATTTGAAAAACATATGGAGGATATACAGTCCAATGTTAAATTATTGACAGCAGAAAGAGATAAACTGAGTGTTCTATATAATGAAGTAAGAAATTGGTTATAATTAAGCCAACATTATACAGAACTAGTTAACTATAATGGAACCAGAATATATCCTTGAAATTATTGTAATGAAGGGATCTCATGGTATTCCTTCAGAATTAGAATTATAAGTAGTAGTTTCTACTTATGATCCTGTTCCCAACGCAGAGATTTCTATTATTTTTTTGCATTTCTTCTTTTTTTTAACTATTTGTCAGGTCAATTAGAGATAATCTACTTCTGAAACTGTCAGGAACAGGTCTTAGGCTGACTCTGAGCCAACCAAATTAATTCATGGGATTCAGACGTGTTGGGATATGTCTATCAAACAGTGAGTGGCAGCCGCTGGGGGGGCCTATGGGATATTGAGGACTTAGGCTCTAGTGAGGAAACTCCGGGAGAGGGAACCCTAGCAGCTTGACCGAGTTGCAGAGCCTCAGCGTCAGGCCAAGGTGAGTGTAAACACGGCGCAGTAGCTGTCACCAAAATTCGTTCCCCTCCCAGTGGCCCAAGAAACCCTCCTGCCGCTTCAGGAGGGGGAGAAGGACATGCAGGTTAGAAGAGCAGTTCAAAAAGGTGTTTTCACTTTTGGGATTCTGCAGGACAAAGTAATCTATTTCTAGGCTTTCCTCATTGTTGGCTTAGAATTCAGCTGTTTTGGGTCTGCTTAATTACTAGTTTTCCATCTGCTATCTGGTTTCCACGATTTTGTGGCTGGCACGTGTCCCTCAATTTTCTTGTATTATTATTATTATTATTATTATTATTATTATTATTATTATTATTTTAATCCTTTTACTCATTTTGGGGGAATTTGGAAAGAGAGCAAAGGTAGCATGTGCTTAGTTTTTGTTGTTTTTTTTTTAACTGGGGGCATATCCAAAGTGTTATTTATATCTTTTAATTCTCTAAGGCTCGGGAAGAATTATCTATACTACGACAAGAATCCTCCCAAAGCACAGTCTCCCATAATATTGTTAGTCTTATGGAAAAGGAAAAAGAAGTTGCAATATCTGACTTAAGAAGGATTTTGGCAGAAAATGAAGCTTTAAAAGACAAGCTAAAAGTAAGTAAGTAATAACATTGACTGATTTTTGAAAGGTAATGTATTGAGAAAAAGAGAGGCCTTTCTGTATGTTGTTCTGTGAAAGCTTCCTTTCAGAATGCACAACTACTGACAGACAGGTCAGGGCTTGGCCAACAGTGGCACGCGGGCCACACCCAGACCGCAGTGTTCCCTGCTGGCCTGTGTCCTAGGAATGACGCTTACTTTTTTTTAAAATTTTAATTGTTCAAGTACAGTTTTCTGCCCTTTACCCCCATCCCAGCCCACCCCTTCATCCCTCCCCTCCTCCCTCCCTTCTCCACCCCTCCCCTTGTTATTGTCCATGTGTCCTTTATGCTAGTTCCTGCAAACTGATGTTTACTTTTTTAAATCATTGAAAAACTGTGAAAAGAAGAATATTTCGTGACATATGAAATTTTTGAAATTCACATTTCATTGTTGGTAAATGTTATTGGACTACGATGCTCCTTCATTTACACATTCTGTGTGGCTTCTTTTTTGCTGAAGTGACAGAGTTTAGTAATTTCTGTAGAAACAGTGGCTCATAAGGCCAAAAATATTTATTATCTTGTTCTTTATAGAAAATAACTAATCTCTGATTTCAGTAGGCAGTTCCTTATGTGGAGGGACATTATCTTCTTTTCATAAAACAGTTTTATTGAGATATTCACGTACCATATACTTCACCCATTTCAGGTGTTTTTTATATTTACAGACTTGTTCAACCATCACCTCAATCAATTTTAGAGCATTTTCATTAATTCAGAAGAAACCCTGTACCCATTGTCACCTGCTCTCCATTTCCCCCTCGCCTCTTCAGTCTGAGGCAACCACTAGTCTACTCTCTGTCTCTGTAGATTTACGTACTCTGGATGTTTCATATAAATTGAGTCATTCAGTATGCAGTTTTTACGTCTGGCTTCTCTCATTTAGCATAATGGTTTCAAGCAATCCATTCATGTTATAGTATGTATTAATATTCTTTTTTATTATGGAGTAACATTCCATTATTTATCATTTGCATGGTTTCTACTTTTTGGCTATAAATAATAATGGTGCTATGGATATTCATGTACAACTTTTTGTGGGATGTATGTTTTCCCTTATCTTGGGAGTGTACCTGGGTTCATGTGATGGCAGTGTTTAACCCTGTGAGCAACTGCCAGGCCATTTTCCGTAGCAGCTGCACCGTTTGTCTTCCCACCAGCAGCGCGTACACATCCTCAGCAACACTTGTTATTGTCTGTCCTTTTTATGGTAGTCATGCTGATAGGTGTCCATCGTGGTTTCGCTTTGCATTTTCATGATGGCTAATGATGTCGATCATCTTTCCATGTGCTTCCTTGGCCATTTGTTTATCCTTTTTTAGAGAAATGTCGATGTAGATCATCCTTCGCCCATTTTTAATTTAGGTTATTTGTCTCATTGAGTTGTAAGAGTATACATCCTCAATAAAATTTCTTTTATGATATGATTTGCAAATACTTTCCCCCATTCTGTGGGTTATCTTTTCATTTTTTTAGTGGTGTCTGTTAAAGCACAAAAATTTTTAACTTTGAAGAAGTCCAGTTAATCTATTTTCTTTTGTCATGTATGCTTTTGATGTCATATCTGGGTCAGTCTTTTATAACTCCCTTTATAATCTCCAAACAAATACAGATGTTAACATATATAAAGCAAATACTCAGTACATAATAAGAATTCAATATTAACTATTCTTGTTACTAGTATGGAGTTTATAGTTTATATCCAAAAATGTTATGGAATTAATGTTTAGACATTAGTGATGGAAATTAGCAATAAGGACATTTAAGCATTATTAGGGCAGTCTTTATATCATAAAATTTCAGTTAGAGTTTTACTCCAAAAGAATATTGTCAGTTGGGATCTTTTAGAATACTGCCTTCCCAAAAGTAATTTGTTATAAAGAAACAGTGTTTAAATTACCAAATGGGGAACTTCCGTGTACTGTGACAGTTTTTAATACAAGCTACTGATTTATTGTTTTCTGTATGTTGAAGTGACCAAGGAATGTAAAAACAGGGTTTGGAAACTGCAGTAGTGTTGAAAACTCGGGAAAAGTGACACTCATATGACCAGAATCTCTCTGGATAGTAGGAATAAGGGTTTATGAGTTTATGACAGGTCTTTTACTTAAAAACTGAAATAATCATCTCAGTCCTTAAGCCTCCTCTAATGGTGCCCTGTTATGCCACCATTAACCCAAGTGTCGAACCCAGGACCATCACCGACTCCTCCCTCCCTGAAAGCTCATGTCTTGCAGTCACCAAGCCGTGTCAGTACTACCTCTCAAGTAATATTTAACATTTATTAAGTCCTTTCTATGCAGGAGGCTCTGTACGAAGTGCTTTTTACACAGACTTTTTGAGTTACTCTTGACAGCTGCCTTTTCAGAGAGGTGATCTCTGAGTCACAGTGAGTTTAAGTATTTGCCCAAGGTCACCTACCTATGAAGTCACAAGGAGTCTGGCTCCTGAGGTCACATGAGTTTCTCTTGAACCTGTCTAGTTCTTCTGATTCCCCTGCTGCCACCCTGTCCTGGCCATTATTCTCTCTCAGCTGCATTGGGTATCAGCTCCCTCCACATCTATTTCAAACTGAGGCCCGAGTCGTCTTTGAAAAATAGAAATCCAGTCACGGCACACCCCGCTTAAAATCCATTAACTGTTTTCAGGGGTTTCAGTGATGGTCTTTGCCTACTTTGAGGTGTGACCTCTTTTCCCCGAGCTCATCTTCCCCCTTTCCCCACCCTTTCTTTTCTCCACTCCAGGTTTAATGGACTTTCCCTTGCCCCAGCTTTCATAGCTGTTGGGGGCATTCCTTTACACTTTTCAGTTCCCTTACCTGCCTGATTTCTGTTCATCCTGTAGAGCCAGGTTAAATATTTCCTCACACAGGAAATGAATGCTAGACTCTAGATTTCCTTTCAATATATTTCCATGAAGTTCCTTTTTCTAGCAGAATATGCATGGATTTTATTCTAGTATCTTTTTAAGGTTTGTCTTTTCTACTAGACTATAGTATCTGTGGCATCAGAGAATACGTTTTACTCACTACTGTACTTCTATCACCTTGCTGGGTGCTTGGTATGTAGTATGTACTCAATACTGGTTGAACAACTTAATAAACTAAAAAAATGCATGCAGCACAGTGACTCTTTCAACCAAATGTATAGCCCAATCCGATGTCTGTATTTATTTTTAATGAATAATGTGGGTGGACATATGAATCCACTAGAAAAATTCTGAGGAAACATCAGCTTATATCACTTGCCCTACCTAGACTTACCATCAACAAGAGTTAGATAAGGTGATGTAACCAGAAAACAGCTCCTGAGTTCACACTGTTGACCAGCTCGTTCTCGAAACTGATGACTTCCGTGGTCTGAGGTACTCTGTTCCCGTGTCCTTCCGATCTCATCTTTTCTTCCTTTACAGTCTGCTTCTCCTACTCCTCCTCCGTGAGGACGCACTCCTCAGCTTTCTTAACCTGCTCTTTTTTTCCTTTTATGATTGTGCTAATGAATCAGTCTGTATAAGTCTTTATAAATGAATTTATACTAATCTGTGTCTTCTGTTAAAATAATACAGGGAGGTAGAGTGGTTTTTCTCTACCAAAACATTGTTTTTGTAAAATGTCTAATAGTTTTCTTCCTAAAACATTCTGTCGTTCCAAAAACCAGTAGAATAGTAGTGAAGACTTGGGCTACTTGCTTTGGTAATTTTGTTGCAGTGTCCGATGTGAATGAACATCTTTTATAAATTCTCTTTCAGACTCTCCAGGAAATGAATCTTTTTGGAAAATCAGAATTAGAGAAAACTATTGAACATTTAACGTATGTTAATCACCAGGTAATTTTTCAAACTGGATGTGGGGTATATTGTGTTGTATGAATGACTATATCAATTATAGTTTTAATATACTGTATATTTTTGATATTACAAAATAGTATGCTAGAGAAGCTGTAGAATAATGATGGAGTATGCCCCGGCCAGTGTGGCTCAGTTGCTTGGAGTGTTGTTGTTCCCTAACTGAAGGGTTGCGGGTTTGATTCCCTGCCAGGGCACATACCTAGGTTGCAGGTTCAGTCCCCTGTCCGGGCAGCTGGCGCATGTAATCCCCAGTCTGGACATGTACGATTCCTGGTCCGGGTGCTATCCCTGGACTAGGCATATATGGGAGGCAACCAGTCAGTGCTTCTCTCTTGCATCAATGTTTCTCTGTCCCTCAGTCTCTAAAAGCAATCAAAAAATGACCTCACGTGAGGATGAAAAAAATTTTTAAATAGTGATGATAGAGTATGTACTTTAAAGGCTACTTGATTCAAATCCATCTGTGTCACCTATTACCTACAGGCAAGTTACTTAAACTTTCCATCCCTTGATTTCTTTATTTGTAAAATAAGAGTAGTGCTAGTGCCTAATTTGTGGAGATTAAATGAGCTAATACATATGTAAGAACTTAGAACAGTCACTGGCATATTGTAAGCACTCAGTAGATATCATGCTTATTATTGTTTTGCTCTTGTTAAAAAATCATACTCATGCAGACATAGAGTGCATGGTATATGCACTTCTATTCCTTCTTGCTCTCTCTAGACATAGGATTTTCAAAAATTAATATGAGTTCTCACAGTCTTTTTTCTATTTCATTTTCCTAGTTTCCTTTACTGTGTGTTCACTTTTTTTGTCTACTAATTTTTTCATCTGTTTCTATCAACTTTGGGTCAGTTGATTTTTTTTTTCCTCCCCATCACCGGTTGTAGTTTCCTGCTTCTTTGCATACCTGATGACTTTAGGTTGTGTGTCAGGCATTGTGAATTTTATTTTCTTGGTTGCTGGATAACTTATATTCCTATAGGTAGTCTTGAGGTTTGTTCTGAGATACAGTTAAGATACAGATGGAGGCAGCTTAATCCTTTTTGCTTATGCATGTAAGCTTTATTGGTGGCATCAGAGTAACATTTAGTGTTGAATTAATTCTGTTTCACTACTGAGACAAAACCCTTTTGAGTATGCTACCTGTTTCCCCATGAGTTATGTTGTTTTCAAATGTCTAACGAGAACAGGATCTGCTCCTGGTCCTGCCTGAGTCCTGAGCATTGTTCCCTCTAATTCTTTGCTGGTTCTTCCCTCGCCTTGGGGTAGCACCCTCCATGCTGAGCTCTCCTCAGCTGGAGGCCCAAGGGCCACGTTTGTAGATGTCTGGAGCTCTCGCTGTGCAGCTCTCCTCCACTGTCTGCCCTGCCAACTCTCATTGTCTTGTCCTGCCTTGAACTCCTCGTTCAGTTCTTTTTTTCCTTTATTTTTATTACTGACCTTATTGCAGATGTCCCCATCTTCCCCTCTTTGCCCTCTTCCTTCCATCCCTCTCTCCCCCTTCCCTCTGGCCATAACCACACTGTTGTCTCTGTCCATGGGTTATGCATATATGTTCCTTGGCTAATCCCTTCACCTTTCCATCCAGTGCCCCCACTCCCCTCCGACAGCTGTCAGTCTATTCCATATGTTCATATCTGTGTTTCTGTTTTGTTTGTCAGTTTATTTTGTTCATTAGATTCCACATATAAGTGAGGTCATATGATATTTGTCTTTCTCTGATGGACTTACTTCGCTCAGCATAATAATCTCCAGGTCCATCCATGCTATTTCGAAAAGTAAGAGTTCCTTCCTTTTATGGCCATACAATATTCCATCATGTAAATGTACCATAGCTTTTTCTTATCCATTCTTCTACTGATGGACACTTGAGCATTTTTCCAGATCTTGGCTATTGTAAATAATGCTGCTATGAATATGGGGGTACATATATTATTTCAAATCAGTATTTCAGTATCCTTAGGATACATTCCCAGAAGTGAAATCACTGGGCAAAAGGCAGTTCCATTTTTATTTTTTTGTTGAAATTCCACACTGTTTTCCATAGTGGCTGCACCAGTCTGCACTCCCACTAATAGTTCACTAGGGTTCCCTTTTCTCCACAACCTCACCAACACTTGTTTGCTTATTTAAAGATAGTGGTCATTCTGGTGGGTGTGAGGCAATATCTCATTGTGGTTTTAATTTGCATCTCTCTGATGATTAGTGATGTTGAGCATCTTTTCATATGTCTTTTGGCTATGTGTATATTTTCGTTGGAGAAGTGTCTATTCAGGTCCTTTACCCATTTATTAAAGTTATATTATATTATTTTACTTTTTTCCATCACCATTTATCTCCCCTATACCTTTCCACCTCCCCCCACCTCCCTGCCCCCACAGTCACTGTTGTCCATGTTCCTGAGTTCTTGTTTGTCTTCCTGGTGTTGTTATGTAAGTTCTTTATATTCTTTTGGAGTTTAACCTCTTATCAGATATGTCATTGGCAAACATGTTCTCCCATTCAGTAGGTTCCTTGTTCACTTCTGCTCCTGAGCCCAGCCTACCACTTGGTGTGTCCATGAGCTGAGCTTCTTCGGGATAAATCATCTGGCTGCACATTGGTATTTCCTGTTGTGGTCACTTTAGATCAACTCAGGTCAGCTCTGCCGCGTAAGAGATATTTGGCAGTACCTGGAGAATTTCTGGTTGTCACGACAAGGGGGAAGGCGCTTCTCATATCCAGTAGGTATTGGCTAGGGGTGCTCCTAAACATCCTGCAATGCACGGGACAGCCCTGCCCTCAGCAAAGAATGATCTGGCTTCAAATGTCAGTAGTTCCTAGGTTCAGAAACTGCTTTAGATTATATCTTTCTTCCATTTTGAGTCATTACTCAATCTACTCTTTGTCTTCCACAAGTTGTTGAAGTCGCTTGTCTACTCTTGTTTTCTTTCTTGTTCTCTGTGCTCTTATGGCCTTCTTATTCCTTTACTGTCATTTTAGCACTGTTTCTAGAGGGAGGGGAGATAAAATGTGTGTGGTCAGTTTACAGTTTTAACTGGAAGACTTATATTTATCACTAATTTTTGTTGGTTTTGAATTTTATATATAATTATTATTCCATTTAGTATTTATTTTTGTATGTAAAATAAAATAAAAATCTACCTATTTTTTCCCTCCAATGAGTGATTGTCCCAACTCTATTTATGAAGAGTTTATTCTTTTCCTACTTCCCTAATGTGCTACCTTTTCCAAATTGACATCTGCGTACACATAGTTGCTTGTCCATTTCTATGTGAAATCCACAGTGTTAATCACGGTAGCTCTCTAATTTATTTATATCTCATAAGGCAAATTTACTTGCATTCTTCCCCCACTGTCAATTTTTTTCCTGGTTTTTTTCTTTTTTAAATATGTGATCTTATTTATTTGTTCTGTGTAGAAAATCTCATTTTTGACTGGGCTCAGACTTAGAGGTAGAAGCTCTTAGAGAGGAGAACCTACATCTCTTGGCAGGGTGTTCCTGGCATTTTTCTTTGGTCTCCTTTATTCTCTTAGCCAAAAGTTTAGCATTATCTGTGGCCCCTTCCTTATTTTCCATAGTACGCTGTTTCTTTAGAGCAATACATCGATGTTTGTGCTGCAGGACACGTGAAGTAACAAGATGCTGACATTTGGGTGCTTTGGTCCTAGGTGGCTTCCCTCCTTTGTCTGGGGGACTTCTCATAGTGTATTGGTGGACATCATGATCTTTAGGGAGGTTGGAAAGTTTGCGGATTCTGCTAGCTCTTTTGGGCTCCAGGCAACAAGACACAGTAGTATGTGAGACCAGGAATGTCTTTCTCCCCTTTTTTACAATGACCAAGTTGAGAACACTGAGATCGGCATCTACACTGCAACCCCAAACAGATTTCCGCTTCCTTCTCCAGCCTTCCTTGGTCTATAACAGGAACGCCCCTTACTCAGTAGCAGACAGACACAACCATGGGTCAGGGCACTGGCTGTCTGGGAAACTGTCACTCCCACCACTGATTCGAAACACATAACCTTCCATTCTTCACCCAGAACAACAGTGGCAATTCTGTGACCATATGCTTCTCATAAAAGGTACAAAGTGTGTGTTTATCCTCCACTTCAGTGCATTTCTGGCAGCCAGTGGCTGGGAAAGAGATGTTCAGCTTCATCCTGAAATAGCCAACCCCCATCAAGGCACCATGGGAAAGAGCTGTTTCTTCTTAAATTTTGTTTTTCCTAAATGAATTTTAGAATGAAATCTAAACCTCTCCTCTTATATTTAAAAGGTTCTGTTAGGATTCTTACTGAAATTTCATTACAAGTTATTTCAGGAAATTTTATTACATTTCCAATATTGTGTTCTCATTCAGAAACATGGTGTGTCTTTACATTAAGCTGGGTTGTGTTATGCCCTCCAGGAAATTTTTACATTTTTTTCCATATATCTTGCCCATTTGTGTTTGGGTTACAGTATTTTCTATTACGATTTTTCTTTCAATCAGGCCTACCTACTTACTGTTCTTCAGAAATTCCTTAAAATTTTTGCTCTGCTAATTGTTTCCCTTTCTGTTTTTATTGTTGTTATGGATATATTATTCTCTTTTCTTCCTTTCTTGCTTTTTTGTATCTTTTCTTTCATTTCAGTGTTATTGAAAGGGGGAGCTACATGTGTATACCTACCCTAAGGTGTAGAATCTAAAGTATACACATGGCTTTTAAAGGCCTTTCAAATAAATCTTACCTGTTTCCTAGTTTTCTTTCAGAAATGTTATTAAAATATGCTTAAGGGAAAAAACAGAGACATTATCTATTAATTTTTTAAATTTGAATTATAGCTTGAAAACGAGAACTGTGAATTAAAGTCTAAAATGTTAGTGATGAAAGAATCGATGGAGTCATTGGAGAACAAAGCAAAACTCCAGGCTCAGAAACTCAGCCATGTGGCCGGTGACTCCTCTCTTCAGAAGACAGAGATGAACTCGCTTAGGTAAGTTCAGTGAATGTTTCCCCATTTCACCTCTGGGAACATGTCAGTGGCTCTGCAAGGCCCCTTACGGTGGCATCTTTGGCCTAGGCCTTTGAGCAGTGGTCCCCGAAGTTGGCCTGCAGTGGAGTCGCCTGGGGAGCTTTTGAAAAGTATGGATTTAGGGGATGATCTCGAGGTCCTTATTTATCGAGTGAATCTGGGTAGGTTTTGAGTATGTGTATTTTTAAAGACTTTCGTAAACTGATATGGTTGCTGGCAAGTTCTTGTACCTACCTCTTTCAAAAATCCCCCTAACGGATGCTTCAGATCATTTGTATTCCATAGCATAGGGTTCCTGAAAGTTACAGAATTTTTTGCTACTTATGTCATTGTTCTTATCTTTCTTCTTTCAAAGAAATGTAAAATCAAAGTATTTTTATACAGTCTAAAAAGGTGATGAGTCTGAAAAATGGTAAAGTCAGTATGAGAAAAGAGGGTGTATCTACAGGTGGGAGTCAGGTTATGAAGAAGTTGGTGTGATAATCCAGAGTGTCTGGATTTTACCTTATAAACACAGAGAAGAAACAGAAATTTTTCACCCAGGGGCTGACACGAGTAGCATGCTTTTTTAAAAAGTGAATTCTGACAGAAATAGGAAAGTTGGACTTGGAGTCCTAATAGGCTGATGGCAAACAATAGAGACCATGTGTCTGGACTGAAATGGTGGCAGTGAACTTGGAGAAGAGACCCAGATTTAGAAAATACTTCTTACATAAAATCAAAAGGACTGCATGACTTATACAGAAATGAGAAAAATACATAGTAATGCAGAATGTTTGCCTTAGGATCTTGGATTGGTTAACTGTTAATCAATTTAGAATACAGAAAACTGAAGGGAAAAAGTCAACAAAGTTGGTTTTTTTCCAAACTGAGCAGCTGCGATAAGTAAAAGATACTGAAAGTCAGAAGAAGGGCAATACTCTGAAGACTCAGAGGAAATATATCTCCCTAAATACATTTGCAGTAAGAAATAGGAAAAGCTTTTCAGATGTCAGCATGACATTGCACATGTGAAACTAGTCAGTCACAACTTGAGATCAGAAAGGGGGGTAGTGATGATTAGAGAAAAAGACTGATAAATTAAAACTGGAAGTGTTAGTGAACAGGGTGGATATACTGTCAGAAAACTGAGTTGCCCAAATAGAAAACAAACTCAAGAAATTCCCTAGAATTCAAAACTCAAGGTTAAAAAGAAATGAGCAAAAAAACACATGGATCTAACATATAAACACTCATAATTGCAAAAATATATAGCATAAACAGCAGAATTGACAATCAAAGGGGTAATTAGGAAACAGCCTGAGATTATATTCATAAGCGGTTCCTGATTATCAAACAAAACTTAATGAAGTAAGACCAAGAGCTGGATGTGTCCATTTAATTAAGGAATATTCTTTCAGGGACTCCTAGGGTATCTTTAATTTTTGCTCCTTTGCTGCTCTGACTACAAGTGTTTGGTAAGTCAGATGTTAGGCAAAGAACTAAATTAGAAGCTGCTTTTCCCCTCCTCCTTTTCTCTTTTCTTTCTTCGTATTTTTGCAAACACTACATGCGTCCTGTGAAGGAGAGCTAACCGAGTGGACCACCCCACTTCTGGTTCCTGTCTGTGTTCAGCTCCAAAGTGCAGGTACTGTGGTGTGTTTTTGACACACAGAATTATTGGTCTTCCCTTCTCTTTTTTTCCCAGCAGCTAAGTGGATCTGGCATTTAGTCCATTTTACTTTTCTTCTGCAGACTAGACCACACTCTCCTTTCCTCTGCTTGCAGGAGGCCCTTCACAGTCTCGGGCACTGAAGGCAGAGCTCTCTGAGGCTCCCTAGCATACAGCTCCTTTGCTGTTTTCTCTGTTATGCTAATGCCCTTTCTCCTGTGAGCTCAGTCTGGCACTTCCCTCACCTGAGGGTGGTTCTGTAACTTTGTTTTGCCCTGGCAGAAAAATCTGACTTACCTTGCTTCCGAGGAAAGTGTGTCATTCATGTTCTTCATATTAGCATAGGTTGGTAGAACCATGAGTTCAAACCATCAGGTCCAAATCCAAAGCTAAACTCAGTACAAATCATAATACCAAGCACTCTGTGGAAGCAAAGCCACATTATTCAAACCTCGTGCCACTTTCAATGTGGGCAGTAGAGATCTTGCTACCCCTTTAATCACATCAAGTTCTGTTTCCCTTGTCATGAAGGCATTTAAGGAGCTGATACTCAGATGAATCGTATATTCCTTTCCATCTACTTGGTGAACCCGTCTTCTCTTTCCCTTCCATTCTCTTTCCTTTCCCTTTGCTTTCCACCAAATTTCAGTGCTACCAGTCTTCTTTTTGAGAAAGACTTGGGTTTTTTTTTTTTTCCTGTTTTTGTTTTTGTACTTAAGCCAAGCAGACTATTTCAAGCGTCATCTCTAATTGTCCCAATACAGGGTATATAGTCTGGTCTTTTGGTGCAGCACCAGAGGACATAATACAAATTCCCACTTTGTAACCACCCATTGAAGTTAAACAAATGACTATTGTCTTCCTTGAATTTTAGCATTTAATAAGACCTGGCATTTTATGTCCCAAATCAAAACTTCATAGCAAAAATGCTATAAAGCAACTTCACTCTACCCAGGAAAGATGGTCTTAGCCCCTCAGAGGATGCTTACTAGCCATCCTCTGGAGCTGGGGGTCAGCGAAGTTATTCTCAAAAGGACAGAGTGAGTACTTTAGACTTGCGGGCCAGGTAGTCCCTGTTGCCCGTACTCAGTCCTGCCTTTGTAGTGCAAAATCAGCTGCAGACGATGTACGAACAAGGGAGTGGGGTTGTGGTTCAGTACAACTTTATGGACACTGAAGTTAAACTTCATATAATTTTTATGTCACAAAATATTGATCTTCTATTGTAATTTTTTTCAGTGGCTTAAACAAGTTAAAAGCTATTCCTTGCACTTAGGATTTATAAAAATTGGTAGTAGGCCATAGTTCGCCATGACCTGCTTGAGAATAAATATTTTTCAGCCCAGTTAGAGAGCTAACGTTTCTCAGTTAACCCCACTGTTAACAGCCGTCATCCTCACCATTGCCAGCTATGAGTCTCTAAATGTTTAGAGTCCTGCAGCTGAAAACAGCTTCAGACTGTTTTCATTTCACCTTAGTCTTTAGTTATTTGTGAACATTCTTCAAAACTACAGGGTTATATGAGTAACCCAGGATCAAAGAAACGTGTTAGCAGATTTTCTGGGGAAGGGATCATAAACTCTCTTTAGAGTTAATATTATGGCAGTAGATATCAGTTATTACCCTAGGATTTAGGTGTATTCAGAAAACCAAATATAACTTTTCCCTTGAGAAGTATTTATTTGTTAAGGGAACTGAAAACCATTGTAGATATGGAAAAGAACGCTCACAGATTTCTTAGGATGCCTAAAAACTGTCTTCTGGGCATCTCAAACATTTTTCTACTGAGACGGGAAGAAAAGGCAGGGCTCTAAGTGATCGTAGCTGAGCTAATGGAGCTGGACTTGAAAGGGCCAAGGGAACTAGGGCCCCCAGATACAAATCATTATCCCTTTGCAGAAACGTGAAAGAAAAGCCAGTCCTGATCCTTTTCCCCTCTCTGGCTCACCAAAAGATGATACTTAATAGCAGCCTTTCAGTTAGTGGTGGGCCATGACTATAGACTGTTAGAGACATCTAAAATAGGGATATCACATCAGTCTGTTTCCTCTAATAGGTCATTAAAGTTCTTGGCCTACTCCTCTTAGATGGAGCTTCAGCTCCATTTTAGAACATTTTAGGACTTGAACACCTTTTATGAATAATGAACAGACTCTTGAAGATGCTGTCCATTATGAAAGAAAGTAATTATTTTGCCCCTAAAATGAAAACATCATGCCTCCATGTGATGTAAGGTAATATAACTGAGGAATCTGAAGTACAGCCACATGGGTAGTAGAGAGCTAGAACTTTGATTCTAAGTGAAGTTTCATTGATTTACTTTCTGGTGAGAAGTCATCTCTTCCCTTTGCTATGTTTATAGCACTTTCAAAGCTAAGAAATTGCTTCAGTTTTCCTAATAACTTAGTTCTCCAAAGGTTCTCTGAGAAGATGGTTTGACTTTGGGTTGTGAGCACACAATGCGATGTACAGATCTTGTGTCACAAAAATGTACACTTGAAACCTGTGTGATCTTATTAAGCAATGTCACCCCGATTAATTTTTTTAAAGATTTTATTTTTACAGAGAGGGAGAGAAACATTGATGTGAAAAACATCAATCAGGTGCCTCTTGTAGGTGCCTTCACCAGGGACCGAATTTGCCACCCAGGCTTGTGCCCTGACTGGGAATTGAACCTGTGACCTTTTGCTTTGTGGGAAACACCCTACCAACTGAGCCACACTGGTCAGAGCGTCACCCAAATACACTTACATTTTTAAAAATTCTCAAAATTCTCTTTCCAGACACTACCATGAACAAATAATCTGATAGTCACCAGCTATTCCTCACGATGAACTCTATACCATACTTCAATTCTTTTATTAAGAAGACCTTTATCTTAGCAGCAATACTAATGTCACAAAAGTTATGTCCAAGGCCTGGCATAGAAATCTCTGTTGTCACCTTCCCTCTCTACACTAGAATGTGAAAAGACAAAGTATTTTTAGGACCCCCTCCTATGTGTAATCAGACAAGATGTTACTTTACCAACCCTACTTTCATGGGGAATTAACCCTGCTAATGAATTTAGATGTAAAGAGATCTTTACATTTCTACTTAAGATTTCAAGCACAGCCAACTACTTGGGACTCTGGGGGCCAATGAATTTTTAAAAGGACTCTGGGTAGCTTACTGGTGGACATTCTCCCTCCCACATAGAGGATTTCAGTCTCCCTGTATTCTTGATAAAAGGCAACTTGGTATGGTAGAAAAACATCAACATCAAGTTCGACTAGCCTGGATTTTCATTTTTTCTTTGCTTTGTTACCTTGGACAAGTTATTAGTTATTTGTTTCTATAAAACTGAATTAATAGTTCTAATTATAGAACTGCTCTAGGAATAAATGAGCTAGTATACATCAAGTATCAATACAATGAATATTTCCTGTGGTTATATCCCTGTGGGAGTTCCCAATAAGTAGCCTAGGTGAAAGCTGTGTCTTTCCAGTGAGACAGGATTAAGAACTCATAAGTCAGGGCTGAAAGCATTCCAAAGTCTCCAGATGACAAGAGAACAAATTCTTGTTACTTCTGAAAAATAATCTTACTAATCAGTAAGAGATTATTCTGAAATTGTCTTTATTTCCTTTGTCCATTCTTTCTTTTGCTCCGTGAAACCAATCGTTAGTCTTAAATCCTTATTGCAGTGCAATTAATGCCTAATTTCCCAGTTTACTATGGCATCCAGTTGATTACACACCAACAAAGTTAGAAAAGGAAGCAAAATTAAAAGCTCACTGGTCTGGATGGTCAGGATTTAAGGATAATCCTTTGAGTGCCAGGCCACACTGTGAAAATAGGACTTTCTTTTTGCCTCCACTGTTGGAAATAGATTTTAGGAGAAAGAGGGTTGATATTAGGAAACTGAGAAGAGCTTTAAAACTACCATGAAGCCTCTAGAAAGGAGCACACAATTAATTTGATTTTTATACTGTATTATTTTTAGGAAGATGAAACGTTTTGAAGAAGGAAGGTGGACGGCAAGAAATAATATATAATATACCATTGATTATACTGGAAGAGCTTTAAAATAAGAAATAAAAGAAACCTTAAAAATAAGAAAAAGATTTTTTGAGATCTCTCACTTTTTAGAAATTATTTCTGCCAGAGATAAAGAATACCGTTTGTTTTTGTCCACTGATTCTTTAGGATAGTAAATGAGCAGCTACAGCAGTCCCTTGATGACTATCAGCACCGACTTTCCATAAAGAGAAGTGAACTTGAATCAGCCCAAGCACAAATAAAAATACTGGAGGAAAATATAGGTAAGTGTTTGTAAGTTTTGTTTTTGCTAACCCTAATTTACTTTGGCTAACAAACATTTCTCACTTATAGGTAAACTACGCCTTAAAATGACTTCACAGGATCAAGAGGCTCATGTAATGAAAAAGACCATTGGTGTTATCGATAAAGAAAAAGACTTTCTTCAGGAAGCTGTAGATGAGAAGACAGAACAGATTGCAAACTTGCAAGAAAACCTTGCTAATAAAGTATGTCACTGTTACATACGGTTATCCAGCATCTGAACAGAAAAGATGATTTCATTCTCTGTTTCAAATACGCAGTTATTACCTGTGTATAAGTTAACACCTAGGCTGTATCTTGTAGTATGTTTAAATTTCATTTTACCTCCATAATTTGGATCTTCCAAAAGTTCTGTTTCTTGAATGTAATTTTATCAGATGTGATTACAGCAAACTCGAGGAAACAATCTAAGTTCTTAGAATGAGTAGAAATATGCTAGTATGTGAAGCTTTCATTTATGGCATAAGTTATATAATTGGACTTCAATTGCATGAATGTGCTAAATTGTATAAATTCAACTGAAGACATTCCTATATGAATTATCTCAAATCATATATATTTTTAACTTCTACAGGAAAAAGCTATTGGTCAGATGAAGGTAACATTCTCCGAATATGAATCTTCTCTGAAGTAAGTAATCAGTGTAATGGCATCCAACTTTTTTTAGAAGTTTTCCTTGAATGCAGCTTTATTTAAGTAGCATCTGTCCATAGTTTAATTTCCACTTTCAATTTTTCTATTTTTGCCAATGGCAATAGCATTATTTCCTCAGTCTTCTGCATGAAAGTGTTATTCTCTCTAACTTTCTGCCATCTTCTGTCATCCACATCTAAATACTTATTATTCTTTTACATGCCTACTTGCTCTTTGTTTCTACTGTAAATACCCTATGCAGGCCCTGATTATTAAAATTTAGGTAGTAGCCAGCCTTAAATTTATTCTACATTTAACTCTATCTTGAACAAAATTTTATATTTTATATCTAGTCTCTGTACTTCGAGATAAAGTCATTACTCATATTTATTCTGTATACCCTTTGATATTATGTCATGGTGGGGACTGAAATACTAAGTAAATATTTGCCAATAGAATCTGTTATTATTCTATTATTTGCTAAATGAATCTTCTAACACTTGAATGTCTTCTGTTTTTACTAGACTTTTAGAATAATAAAATTATTTTATGACTTAATTTGCTCATAATGATTGGTAGAGAGCTAAAAATGTCTGCTTTACCCAATTAATCAGTGTCTTAATGCAGTAGTTATAATTTCTTATATTCTTAGTATACTTAATTCAGAGTACAACGGTTTTATTTTCTATCACCATTTATCCCCCCCATACCCTCTTCCACCTCTACCCATCCCACCCCCTGCAGTTACCACACTGTTGTCCATGAACAGTTTTCTTTTCAATGAACTAAATTTTTCAAAAAGCTTTCTTTTTTATTTTTATATTATTCATGTAACAGCCAGCTAAAGGAAACACTGACAAATCGGGACTGTGAGATAATCAGCCTTCGGCGCCAGCTGGATGCAACTAACAAAGAACTTGAAGAAGTAGGAAGAGCTAAAGAAATATCTTTTAAGGAAAATAGAAGATTGCAGGATGATCTGGCTACAGTGGCAAGAGAAAACCAGGTATGAGTACAATGCATAAACTTTGATAGCTTTATATTATACAGTTTTACAGTATATTTTTTGTTAAATCTTAAGCTCTAAGTATTTTTTTATTTTAATAATAACAACAAAAATAATTCTTTAAGGATAATGGTGTTTATGCAAGTATTTTAAAATGTAGTTTAAAATGCTGCTGTATATTATAGGGTATCTAATGGATACAGCTGTGGTTCCCTCACCATTTTAGTCTTTACTATAATGCACAGGTATCAAACTCATTTTCACTGGGGGCCACATCAGCCTCGTGGTTGCCTTCAAAGGACCAAATATAATTTTAAGACTATATAAATGTAATTACTCCTTAACAGTTAAGCGACAGCTTGGCATTGCCACCGGGTAAAAACAAGGTGCCAGGCCGGATAAACAAGGTGGAGGGGCGGATTCAGCCTGCCGGCCTTGTGTTTGCCACCTTTGCTGCAAGTCCTTCTAAAGCTGGTAGCACGGTGTTTATCCCTTGTGGCAGAAATTGTTGTCACCCTACTGGATGAGGACCTCAGCCTCACTTCCTGGGCAAAGTTGCTGTGTTTTAATTACATGATAGATTTTAATTACCTGTACTTACTTCCAGTGGCTTACTTTACTTAGGGGTATAAGGAAATTCATGAATATATATATATATATATATACAGTACATACACACACACACACATATATATATATAATCCTCACCTCAGGATATGTTTATTAATTTTACAGAGAGATAAAGGGAGAGAGAGGAGGAGAGAAAAACATTGATCAGTTGTTTCCCATCTGTGCCCCAGCTGAACATGGAACCCGCAACCTAGGTATGTGCCCTGATCGGAAATTGAACCCACATCCTTTTGGTGTATGGGATGATACTCCAACCAACTGAACCACCTGGCCAAGGCCAATTAATGAACATTTTAAGCGTCAAATACTTAAAGGTATTAGTTTTGTTTGTGCTGGTACCCAGAAAACCAATAATTTTCCTATTTTTAATATTTTGTGTTTTTTTAATTACTTTCAACATTATTCCGTGTAAAGCATATTGCTGATATATGAATTTCTAAAAATGCCAACCCTTGAGCCAGATACATGGTTAGGACCATTGTGAAAGATGTGTGGTAACATTTAGTTAAAAAGTCAAGAGTGGCCCTGGCCAGTATGGCTCAGTTGGTTGGAGCGTCATCCTGTCAAATGGAAGGGTCTTGGGTTCTGTTCTCCATCAGGGTATGTGCCTGGGTTGTGGGTTTGGTGCCCTGTTGGGGCATGTTCAGGAGGAAGCCAGTTATTGTTTCTCTCTCCCTCCCTCCCTCCCTCCCACTCTCTCTAAAATCGGTGGGCATGTCCTCTGGTGAGGGTTAGAAGAAAGTCAAGATCAGCCAGGAAAAACAAGTGCAAGTAACACTTAGGAACAGTTTTCCTTCAATCCTGCTCTCTCTTGTTCCCCAAATTCAAAAGTAGCTGTTCGAATAGAAATAGAACTCATTAGGTGCTCTGTTCATTTTAGATTTGCCTTCAATATTCTGATTTATAGGAAATCTCATTGGAATTGGAAGCAGCAGTGCAGGAAAAAGAAGAAATGAAGAGTAGAGTTCATAATTACATAACTGAGGTGTCACGATGGGAGAGCCTAATGGCTGCTAAGGTAAAATAACATTGTTTAGGTTGGTTAAGACTGATTTTTTTTTTTACTATGTTATATTTCTTTATTCTGCCTCCCCTGTTATTAACATGTGAGATCAGAGACCTCACCCCCTGTCTCTTTGTATTTCCCCACATGTTAGTTTAGTGTCTGAACAGATAGCTTATGCTTCCTAAATTAAAACAAAAATCCCAGTGTGTGTATGTGTTTCTGACATAGGTATTCCAGAAAGTGAGAGTTACTAATTTCGAAACAATTTACTTATGCTTGAACCAGGAAAAAGAAAATCAAGATTTGCTAGACAGATTTCAGATGCTGCATAACCGGGCCGAAGACTGGGAGGTCAAAGCCCATCAGGCTGAGGGCGAAAGCAGCTCCGTTCGACTGGAACTTCTTTCCATCGACACTGAGAGGAGGCACCTGCGTGAAAGAGTGGAGCTACTAGAAAAAGAAATCCAGGAGGTAAACATTTGTTTGTCCTGTGAAGACTTTGTTTAATAGAAAGCATTCCAAAGTACTTCATTTGAAATGAGGATTGAGCATTGGTAAAATCAAGTTTAATGTTCATCTTTCGTCATTAATTCTGATAGTTTGCTTAGGAGCCCCATTACTTTTTTTAATGTAGTGAAATATACCCAATGTCAAATTTACCCTTTTATCCATTTTTAAGTGTACAGTTCTGTGGCAGTCACTACATCTACATTATTGGGCAGCTGTCACCGCCCAGTCTGTCTCCAGAACTTTTCACCCTCCCCAGCCAGAACTCTACCACTAACACTACCTCCTCGTTCTGCGCACCCCCAGCTTCTGGCAGCCGCCATTCTGCTTGCTCTGTCTGTGCGTGTGACTACTCTATGTAGTGTCTCCTGTAAGTAGGATCATATAGTATTTGGTTTTCTGTGACTGGTTTGTTTTACTTGGCCGTAAGATTCACTCAACCTCAAGTTTATGAATGTTTTAGCGTGTGTCAGAATTTCATTTCTTTTTAAGGCTGAGTAATACTGCATTGCGTGTAGAAACCACATTTTGTTTATTCATTCATTCGTCAGTGGACATCTGGTTGTTTCCATCTTTGACGATTGAGAGTAATGCCTCTGTGAACGTGGTTGCAGAATGTCTCTGTGAGTCCTGGGTTTCTGTAGGACATACCTAGACGTGGAATTGCTGGAGTGTATGATTATTTTTATGTTTAATTTTTTGAGGAACTCTTACGCAGTTTTCTATAAGAACTGCACCATTTTACATTCCCACGAGCAATGTAAGGATTTCAGTTTCTCCACTTGTTATTTTTCTGGTTTTTTTTATAATAGGTAACCTCCAAAATGTATATTTAAGTCCTAACCCCAAGTACCTGTCTGTGAATATAATCTTTTTTGAAAATGGTGTCTTTGTAGTTATAAGCAGGTTAAAATGAGGTTACACTAGATTAGGGCAGGCCATAACCAATGACTTGTGTCCTCATAACAGTGATTTTCAACTGGGGTGCCACAAGAATTTTTAAAACATTGCAAAACCTGACTATTTAGTTAGGGGCACTAATCTCTTTTCCCTTAGATTGTCAAATAGAAAAATGACAGCAGCCAACACAATACCCATCTGATATGAATGAATCAATATTATACCCATTTTTATTTGTCCAATTGGCAAAAAATATGTTTTTTGGTGTACTACTTTTTAGTAGTTACTTTATGTGTGCCACAAGATGAAAGGTGTTAAAAATCACTACCTTATAAGATACAAGAAATCTGGACACAGAAGACACAAAGAGAATGCCAGGGAAAGATGGAGGCAGAGATCCAGGCGATGCATCTACACGGCAAGGAGCCCCAAAGACGGCCTGTCAGCAAGATGGGGAGAGGCACAGAACGAATTCGCCCTCAGAACCTCCAGAAAAAGCCAACTCTGTTGACGTCTAAATTTTAGATTTCTAACCTCCAGAATTAGAAGGGCATACGTTTCCATTGTTTTCGGACTCTGAATAATTTGCAGTGATTTGTTACAGCAGTCCTAGGAAGTGAACACACCATTTCTGGAAGCTTTCTGTTAAGAGTGTAGTGACTAAAGGCGTGTTCCTCAGCCCGCGGAACAGCTCTCGGGAGAAACCCCCTTCCGTGCTGTCGTCGTTCATGGCGTGTGGTGCATGAAGTTGATTTACATATTTATGTTGAGTTTGGGGAAACCTTTGATTTTATTAATTCATTCATATTTGGAAAATTCAAAATTTAGTTTTTCTTCAACTGTTGACATTTATTAAATATGTACACATAGTATTTGATTCTTAATGTTGATTCATTTCAGTAGAGTCATTCTGGATTAGTTCTCAAGTATGGACTTATTCCTAAACTCCAGAAGTAGAGTTTAAGTCAGTTTATATATAATACCGAAAATTTAAATTGTAAGAAATTGAAATTGCGTGTATTTCTAAGAAAAAATATCAGTATTTCAAAATTTGCTTATTATTTCAGTTATTAATATTTTATAAAGTACTATATTATTAAATATAAAATGACTTTAGGTATTTGGTTTTAAAGCAAACTCCATTTTTAAAATTCAGAAGTAGGTGTATAGTTGTGAGTACATGAAATACAGCTTATTCTTGTACTATTATTAATTATTGTATCATTTTCCATATGAACAACTGTGAACTTTTACCCCACCCTGTATATGTGTTACTTCTTGAAAAGGCATTATTATAACAAAGAATTTATGAAGTAAAATTTAACATAACTTCAAAGATCTCTCATATTCACAATACCCTACAATAATATTTTTTCCTGTCCTTATATGCTTTTATTTTTTTAATATATTTTATTGATTACGCTATTACAGTTGTCCCATTTTCCCCCCTTCCTTCCCCTCCACCCTGCACACCCTCTCCCACCCACATTCCCCCCCTTTAGTTCATGTCCATGTGTCATAAGTTCTTTAGCTTCTACATTTCCCATACTATTCTTGCCCTCCCCCTGTCTATTTTCTGCCTACCATCTATGCTACTTATTCTCTGTACCTTTTCCCCCTCTCTCCTCCTCCCACTCCCCTGTTGCTAACCCTCCATGTGATCTCCATTTCTGTGATTCTGTTCCTGTTCTAGTTGTTTGCTTAGTTTTTGTTTTTGTTTTAAGTGTGGTTGTTAATAATTGTGAGTTTGCTGTCATTTTACTATACATGTTTTTTATCTTCTTTTTCTTAGATAAGTTTCTTTAACATTTCATAAAATAAGGGCTTGGTGATGATGAACTCCTTTAACTTGACCTTATCTGAGAAGCACTTTATCTGCCCTTCCATTCTAAATGAAAGCTTTGCTGGATAGAGCAATCTTGGATGTAGGTCCTTGCCTTTCATGACTTTGAGTACTTCTTTCCAGCCCCTTCTTGCCTGCAAGGTCTCTTTTGAGAAATCAGCTGACAGTCTGATGGGAACTCCTTTGTAGGTGACTGTCTCCTTATCTCTTGCTGCTTCTAGGATTTTCTCCTTCATTTTTACTTTGGCTAGTGTAATTATGATGTGCCTTGGTGTGTCCCTCCTTAGGTCCAACTTCTTTGGGACTCTCTGAGCTTCCAGGACTTCCTGGAAGTCTATTTCCTTTGCCAGATTGGGGAAGTTCTCTATTATTTGTTCAAATAACTTTTCCACTTGCTGCTCTTCTTCCACTTTCTGGTACCCCTATGATTCTGATGTGGGTATGTTTAAAAGATGTCCTAAAGGTTCCTAAGCCTCTCCTCCTTTTTTTGAATTCTTGTTTCTTCATTCTTTTCTGTTTGGTTGTTTCTTTCTTTTTTTCTGATTCACTCCATTGATTTGAGTCCCAGTTTCCTTCCCATCACTGTTGGTTCCCTGTGCATTTTCCTTCATTTCACTTAGCGAAGCCTTCATTTTGTCTAATTTGCGACCAAATTCAACCAATTCTGTGAGCACGCTGATCACCAGTGCTTTGAACTGTGCATCTGATAGGTTGGCTATCTCTTGGTCACTTAGTTGTATTTGCTGTGGAGCTTTGATCTGTTCTTCCATTTGGGCCATTTTTTTTTTTTTTTTGTCTTGACACGCCTGTTACATATGAAGGGCGGAGTCTTAGGTGTTCACCAGGGCAGGGCAACTCAGTCACTGGGTTGTGACGCTGTATGTGGGGGCAGGGTCCAAGACAGAGCAATGGTGCTTGCTACACTCTCTGTCCGATTTCAGTCCCTTCCGCCACTTCCCCCAAGCAAACTGGGCCTTTCTGGTGCTGATTCCCATGTGGGTGGGTTTGTGCACATTCTAGGACCTCATCGGTCTCTCCAGTGAACTCTCTTGTGAGGCTGGGAGTCTCTCCCTGTGCCTCAATCCCCACAGGTGTTTTCAATCAGTGCCCCGAGGCTCTATTTCCCGGCGCTGGGACCCTGGATTGTGAGCAGTGCCTTGCTTCACAATCACCACCTTGCCGGGTCTGCCCCATTGCCACTCTGGGCCCAGGGTCTGCCAGCCGCAGCCTTCGTGCCCAGGGTCCACCTGCTGCGGTCTTGCACGCCCAGGATGCCTTACGCCCCTAGTCTCACTGCTTTTTGTGCCATGACCCCTCTCCGCCCGGCTGCCCTACTCTGCCCCTCCTACCGGTCTGGGTGAATGTGTCTATTTTAACTCCTTGGTTGTCCGACTTCCATGCAGCTCAGTTTTCTGTCAGGTCTGGTTATTATCTTGTTTCTAAATTGTTGCTGTCCTTATTTTGGTTGTGTGAGGAGGCACAGTATGTCTACCTATGCCTCCATCTTGGCCAGAAGTCCTACAATAATAATTTTTATTTTTGTGTTTTCTAAATCTTTAACAGGAAGTACTTAGTACTATGATGAATAATTATACACAGTTTATTTTGTTACGCATGAAATATGCTATCTTTAAATAGCAGGCAACTTCTTTAGAGTGTCTTAAATATGCAAATGTTGGCTTATGTTTTTATAAAGTGAGGTTGTAGCTGCACAGATCCAAGCCTTTAAAATTATTGGGTTTCTTTAACTTTCACCTGTTTCTGTTTTAATTTTCAGCACATAAATGCACATCATGCTTACGAAGCTCAGATCTCGTCAATGACAAAAGCCATATCTAGATTAGAAGAAGAGCTGAGACAGCAAGAGGATGAGAAAGCAGCAGTATTCAGTGATCTGTCGTCTCTTAGAGAACTCTGCATTAAGCTTGATTCAGGCAAAGACATTCTGACCCAACAATTGAATGCTAAAAACCTTGAATTAGAGAGGGTAAGCATTTATAAGTTATTGTCCTAACACATGGTTTTACTAAGCCCTACACTAATTATCTTACTTTATCATTTATTACCTAATATATTTGTTCCTCTTTGGATTAGTTACTTATTTAAAAAGATTTATTTATTTATTGTTAGAGAGAGGGTAAGAGAGGCAAACATGGATGTGAGGGAGACATGTGGATCGATTGCCTCTCGTATGTGCCCTGACTCAGGGACTGAACCCCAACGCAGGCCCGTGCCCTGACTGGGACCAAACCAGTGTCCTTTCAGTTTGCGGGACATCACCCAACCACCTAATCCGCACTGATCAGGGCTGGAGGAACTACTTTAGACTGCAGGATTTCGAGAACTACATTTGACTACTAGATCCTTTGCCAAGATTTCTCTGGTGCACATGGTGATGAAATTAGGTGCTACTTTAGAGTAGATGCGTGTTTAGGAGAATATTAGTCTTCTCATCGTAGCACGGGGGCCTATCCCAATGCATTCTTTCTCGGTTTAAAAGTAAGACTTAAATGGAAGAATGAGCACTTCACTGCTTCTTAAGTAGAATATTTTTCCTAATAAAAATCTCAAGGAATTTTAATCTCTAAAAGTCTAGTTAGCTGGAATTTCACATTCCCAGACTGAAGCATTACTTTAAACAACAGTGTGTGTGTTTTCAAACATCAGTGTTTTTAGGTTTCACTCATTTAGCATATTAGTTTTCAGGTACCAGCTTGACTCTGTAGTCAGAGTACACAGATTAAATAGAGCAGAAGGGCCTCCTTGCTGATAGGGTGTCATATTTTAAAATTTTATGGCGATGACCCTCTCCTGACGAGATAGTACTGGAAAAAGTAGTACTATCTACTGGTCAGAGTAGATCTCACAGCCAAACAAGTCCTTTCTAAAATAGCAAAGATGATTTTGAAAATAAGATGTTTTTCTTATACTGAAAACAGTGGTTCAGAAATCTTTAACCAATACCCAAAATGAAGGAATTGATGTCTGTGTTCATAGCCCTGCAGATAAATTTTCAGAGTAAGTCTGAAATTGTACTGAAGCAATCTTACTTTGTTTTTCTTGCAGGTTGTGGTGGAATTAGAAAATATGAAATCAGAATCAGAGCTGTTAAAAAAACAACTGTCAAGTGAGAGACATACAATTAAAAACCTTGAATCATTGTTGGCTACAAATAGGGATAAAGAATTTCACTCTCACTTAAACTCCCATGAGAAGGATACAGAAATTCAGCTACTTAAAGAGAAGTTAACCCTTTCAGAAAGCAAATTGTAAGTGTCATGAATCAATCCATGTGAGGAAATAGCTTCTCAGAAATATTTTTTAATACGAGTAAATTTTTCATAGATTAGTAGCATAAAACAAAGATTAAAAAACACTAGTGAACCCATAAAAATGTTTTTTCAAATTTTGGAGGGAGAGGATAATGGGTATATGAAGTGTAATAAAAACCAAAATATTTTACTGATGTGGCTGCTGCTTTCGGAAGTTTAGGGGTTTAGTTCAGAAGAGACATCATATTTGGAGATGTTGGTTTGTATATCTTCACCACAGAGGTGGTTCCCATGGAAGTCAGTGAGTGAACTTTGGGAAGATGCCTACATTGCAGCAAGGAGGAGAGGAGTCGGCTAAGGAGAGAGCGTTTACCATGGGAGTGTTGGCAGTGTCTCACACTGTGGGCTGGGAAAAAGACTTCAAAAAAGCTATGCAATTTGGCCCTCTTGTGTATTGATTACCTTTTAGGAGATTGACGATGGTATCTTTTTAAAATGGAGATGTTTTAAGCATATTTGTTGGAAGAAGAGAGGAAACCCAAGTAGATAGTACAAATCGAGTAATTAACCTTTTTTTTGTTTTTTGTTCAAATCCTCATACAAGGATATTTTTGTTGTTGTTGATTTTAGAGAGAGAGAAAAGGGGACAGGAGAGAGAGAGAGACATCAATGTGAGAGAGAGACATTGATCAGTTCTCTCCCATTTGCTCCCCAACCTGGGACTGAACCTGAAACTTATACATGTGCCCTGACCGGGATTGGAACCTGCAACCTTTTGGTGCATGGGAGGACGTTCCAACCAACTGCGCCAACTCAGCCAGAGCTGGAATAACACATTTTTAAAAAGAGTTAGAAATACTTCTTTCTGAGGCAAGAGTCAAGGAAGAGCCAGTAAAGATACTTTCCTACAACTAAATGTTCCAATCTGTGTCTTACTCAGATTTGTATCCCCAGCATTGCTACCACACCTAGCGCGTGGTGCAAGCTTAGTAAATGTTTATTAAGTAAGTGACGTGCATGAAAAAGTAAACTTTATGATAGAAGCTCCAGAAGTTTAGATAATTACAGTTGGAAGTCTGCACCTTCTCTTTTTTCCCCCTTAAGTGTTATCCTCTCTATATTTATTAATAACAAAAACAAAAATCTATAGCACTTAACTGTATAAAACAAAACATTCATTATTTATCTCTTTGACTTCTAAATTTTGTTTTTAAGAACTAGTCAGAGCCGGGAGAACACCATGCTTCGGGCTACAGTGGTGCAGTTACAAACTGATCATGACACCCTGAAAAGGCAGATTGCGACGGAAAGATACGAACGGTAAGAAAATTTTTTAGCATTAGACAGTGTTTTTATTTATTTCTTATCCCAGTCTAAAAAGGATTTAATGTGGTTTACAAATAGCAAACTTTTTTTTTTTAGCATTAATACTCAAAATAAATGTCTTCAGTAATTCTTCTTAAAAAGCAACAAGTGTGGGAAATAATGTGCCTTACAGTAAATAAAGTAGCAAGTATTATTTTAATGTTTCCCACAGCGTTTCTCAAGGCAACATTAGGGCATTATTTCAGAGGATGTAGTTAGCAAATGAACATGCTAGTAAGGATTCCACAAGAGTCAAACCAGTTTATTATTATGCCTATATTGTAGGAAACTGGGGTCACACAAATAGTAAATAGCAGAGTCAAGAATGAAATTCAGGCAGGTAATTTTAAAGCCTGTTCTCCTAACCTCTACAATATATTCTCTATACCTTAGTAATTTTTTAAAAGATTTTATTTATTTACTTTTAGAGGGGTAGGGAGGGAGGAAGAGAGGGAAAGAAACATCAATTCGTGGCTGCCTCTCTCATGCCACATGTGCCCTGCAACCCAGGCCTGTGCCCTAACTGGGAATCGAACTGACAATCCTTTGGTTTGCAGGCCAACACTCAATCCACTGAGCCACACCAGCCAGGGCTACACGTTAATAATTTTTTTAAAGATTTTATTTATTTATTTTTAGAGAGAAGGGAAGGGAAAGAGGAGAGAAACATCAGTCAGCTGCCTCTTGTAGGCACCCCACCTAGGGACTGAATGTGCAACAACAGGCACGTGCCATGACTGGGAATTGAACCAGCGACCCTTCAATTTGCAGTCCAATGCCCAACCAACTAAGCCACACCAGTCAGGGTACACCTTAGTAATTTTCATACTCACTTAAATTTTAGTTCATATCCTTCATTATGTTAAAAATTTTAATCCCCAAGTTTTACAATCAGGAATGACACCTGTTTTAACAGTTAAAATCAAAGTCTAATTTGCAAGTCAGCTGTCAGGTTTCTTCCATTACTTTTTCCTATTATATTAATGCCATGGATATCAACATTTCTGAGATTTAATTCTCAAATAATGTTCAAATAGCTTATTAGGTCAGTTTTTGAGTTCTCATTTTTATCCATTGGCATCAGTGATGTGCTGTTTGAAGTATAGACAGAATTTGCTAGGAATTCAATATGATTTAGTGAGAAATGAAGCCTGAGATTGCATCAGTGTCGTGAAAGGTGTGTTTTTTATCTCGTAATTTGGAAGACCTAGGTTCTTAAAATGTTAAACTGTACATATATAATTATTTCCATTTCTTCATGATAGATTCTTTCAATTCAAGGCTCCTAAGTCAAGTTCTCTATTGCCTAAGGTTATAGGCCCTCTTAGTTTCTCTCCTTTTTCCTTACCCCAATGCCCACAAAACCTTGACCTACATGACTATGTCTTTCCTTCTCACCATTCAACTAGATGGTGCATTCTTAGAAGGACAATATTGCCACCGCTCCATGGGACAAAACTGGTTCTTGGAGTAGCAGAAACCCTTAGGTATTACAGTATTTGATGGCCCTCCAGAGGGCCACAGTATGTAAGCAATGTACCTATGTGTTAAAATTTCATAGAGTGTGGAGGTAATGTGGGGCGGTCGAGGGTAGAATACCTATAAAAGTTTCTTTAGAGAAATAATAGTGGAAAAGAGTTAGATTGCAAATCCCCCAACTAGGTAGAAATCTTGGATGCTGAAGAACTCAAGACAGAAAAAGTCCCCAAAGAAGGTGGCAATGCAGTCCCCATGCTTCGTGGCACAGACACAGACACAGGGAAGGAAAGCATAACAAAGACCGGGTTACTTTACTTCTGACATTTGGGAGTTTTAAGGCAGGAAGAAGGCTAGATTTATATGCAAGAAGAGGTGGGAAAGGGAGGGGTAGAAGGGGAACCATACAACTTTTTGGAAACCTGTATTCAGAGGGGCTTTGCACAGTCTTTTATAATAGTACAATTCCTTTCATTGAAGTCTTTCTTATCTGCTACCTAAAAATCATATAAGGACATGGGATTTAAATTTAGTAGAAATAGAAATGGAGTAGAAATTATTTAATTAACAAAAACAACAGTGCCTTATGTTTGTGTAATCCTTTTTGGTATAATCTCTTATTTGGTCTTATTTGGCAGAGAACGAGCGGTCCAAGAGATGCGTCGACACGGTCTTCGCACGCCGCCCCTCAGCTCTGCTCTGAAGTCTCCTGTACGTTCCCCTGAGCACACCGGCTGACAGTTACCAGGAAGGTGTGTCTGTAACACCGCGGGCAAGCACGTGAATCTGTGGTTATAAAAAATCAGGACGTAGCAGTTAGGGGAGGTGGGAAGATTGCGTGCAAAAGCGGTCAGGGGATATTTCTGACCACCTTTGGTGGGAATGATGGAATGTTCTATTTGCTGGTAATGGTGACATGGGTATATATGATTGTAAAACCTCCATGACAGTGTGAGACATCACAGAGAAATAGTTTATGGAGTGCCAGGTTCAAGGTACAAATAACAGATGATAATATTGTAGACAAAGACAGGAATGTATGTGACACAATAGACTGAATCTGGTTGGAATGGCAGGTTGTTGGGGAATAATGAGGAATAAAGGTGTGAAGACAGCAGGATTTAGAATTATTTAATGTGAGACTAAATTAGAGATTGTAGACTTAACTATTCTATAAGTCAGGGGGAGCCTTTGAAGGTCTTCCTGTGTACAGGATGCAAGCAAGGGAGGGATTAAGATGAAAGAACTGTTCTTGGCAGATGAACTTCAAAATTGTATTTGGGTTTTATTGAGGTGGGTAGAAACCAGAGGCAAGGAGACCAGGAAGAGATATGAAATGAACAGTGTAGTCAGCTCGGAATCAATATAATAATATTGAAAGCTAGCAGACTTTTTTAAAAATTGATTTTAGAGAGAGACACAGAAACATCGGTTTGTTGTTCTATTTACCATACATTTGTTGGTTGATTCTTGATTGTGCCCTGACTGGGGATCAGACCCATAACGTTGGCATGGCAAGACCACGCTCTGAAAACTGAGCGGCCTGGCCACGCCAGACTTTAAAAATAACTTATACACACAGAAAAGTGTCGTGTCATGATACACAGCTCAGTAAATTTTATGAACTGGGCACACGCTCCTATGCAACCTGTACTGAGGGCAAGAAACAAAGCATCTCATTTGAGCTCCCTTCTGGTCATAAGCCCTGCTCTAAAAATAACCGTTCTATTAAAAGCATACATTTTTTGGCCTCTTTTTGGACATTTTAAAAATGAAATGATATATTTATGACTTTTTTGCCTCAACAGTACATTTGTGAATGAGATTCATCCCACTATTGTGTGCATTTGTAGATGGCTCAGTCTTGTTGCTACATTGCATTTCCATTACATGAATTTACCACGATCCTTATTCTTATTCTGTTGTTGATGGACACTGGTAGTTTCTAGTACAGGCTATGACAAAGAGTTATGACCATTCTATTGCCTGTATGCTGGTGAACAGAAGTGTGCGTTTCCTTTGGGCATATACTTCAGAGTGAAATTGTCAGGTCGCTGGGCATGCATGTTCAGGGCTTGTCAGGTTATGGGATACGCGTTTGAGCCTAAGCGGGCACAGCGGGACGGCTTTCCAGAGTGCTAGGACACGTTAGACTGAGGGAGTCAAAGAATGTGCCCATTCAGTGGAGATAGGAGCAAATGGGAAAGAAGCATGTGAGACCCAGGGTTTGAGAGGCAGGTGACTGTGAAAAGTACAGGCTCATTGACAGAAATGGTAAAGGCAGTTTTTCAAAAAAATACGCATTTTTTTGCTTCTTTTCATAGAAGTACATAGGAGATAATTAAGCAGTTCCTCAGTGCCTCAGAATCTCCTTATAACATTAGCTGTGTGCTCTGCTTTAACATACAGATGCTCCCAGGGCTTATTAGTGTTTGAAGGGCCTGTGTTTAAATGATTTCTGATTGCTGTGCTTTTGCTTTTACTTTTGCTTTTGTGTTTGTTTGTTTGTTTGTGTAAAACATTTACTTTCCTCGTCACTTTGAGGACCACTTCTCATTGCGGGCTGCAATCACTGTGTCCTTACAACTTCTACCTGCTGCATTAATTTGAATGTGATTAGGTGGAGGTTCAATTTCTTGTTATAAAGCTGTGTAACAGTTGTGACTAACGTTTTCTCATGCCTGATCCGCAGCTGCGTTTTACATCAGGGGTGGTAAGTTGGGGCCTGTGGGGCAAGTCTCCCTACTCCCTGTTTCTATAAATTAAGCTTTATTGGGGCATAGCCACACCATTATATATACTGTGTGAGACTGCTTTTCTACAGTAGCAGAATTACTGTATTTTTCAGACTGTAGATGCACTTTTTTTCCCAAATTTAGGAGGAATAATGGTTGTTAATGCTGCTGTTGAGTTCTGTTTACATTTATACTGGTGAAATATTATGTTATTTTGTTATTAAATATTTTACCACATTTTTTGCTTCAAAATTTTTTTTCCTATTTTCCTCTAAAAGCTAGGGCATCTTATGGTCTGACAAATACATACATAGTTGTGACAGAGACCTGGTGGCACACAAATCTAAAGTATTTACCGCTTGGCCTGTCGCATCACGTAGCCTGGGGGAAACTCCACAGTGCTCCTGGGAAGGAATGAGTGAGGATCCCGTGAGAGAGTCTTGGGGACTTCTTGGGGACTTTTAAGAATCACTGATACTGAACTTAGTGGATTCTAGCAATCTCTAAAGATGTGATGAATTAGAAAACAGTTTTTAATTGCAATAAAATATATATAACATGAACTTTGCCATCTTAACTGTTTTTAAGTGAGAACTCAGTGGCCTGAAATTCCGTGTTGTCTAACCATCACCACTATTTCCAAAACTTTTTCATCATCCCAAACAGAAACTCTGCGTCTGTGAAGCAAGAAAGCTTCAGTCCCCTGGCCTTACTTCCCCAGCCCCTGGTAACCTCTAATGTACTTTTCTGTTCCTATGAATTTGCCTGTTTAGGTTGTCATGTAAGTGAAATCATACAGCATTTGCACTTTGGTGTCTGCCTTATTTCACCTCAGATAATGCTTTCAAGGTTTAATCTATGTCATAGGGTGTCGTAGAACTTCGTTCCTTTGTATGCTTACACCACATTTTGTTTATTTATTCATCAGTTGATGGACACCTGGATTGTTTTCATTGCTTAGCTGTTGTGGATAATGCTGCTGAAAACATTGATATCGTATGCAAATTACTATCATATGGGTCGTGTGAAAATTCTATGTTTAACTTCTTGGGTACCCGACAGGCTTTTTCCACACGGCTGTGCCATTTTACATTTCCATCAGCAGTGCAAGGGCTCCGGTTTTTCAGATCTTGTCAACCCTTGTTATTTTTTATTTTTTTTATTGTAAACATGGTAGAGGTGAATTAGACTCTTATACAACCATTAACAAGTCCCAAGGTATCCTAATGACATTGTTAATTGGAACCCATTTCCATTCATATTTCCTAAATATTGTCACCAAAATTAGTTTTAAGGAATTTCCCCATAAGTACTAAAAGATGAATATGAAATAGTCATATCAGCTCATATTTACAGTATCTATAATGGTTAAAATATATAACCCAGTTTGGTTTTTACTTTTTTGATTATTATATCTAATACATGCTCACTGAAAAAAAAAAACACAAAATACAAAAGTATAAAAAAGTATAAATCAAAATCAGTTTCTTTACATTTTTATATGGAAAATACACATAACATTAAATTTATCATTTTAACCATTTTTAAGTGTAAATTTCTCTGGCAGTGAGTACATTTCCATTGTTGTTACACAAATGATTTTCATTATCCAACCTCAGAACCTTATCTTCTCCAACTGAAACCCTGTACTCAGCAACTGCTAACTCCCCGTTCTCCCATCGCTCCAGCCCCTAACCCAGCACCATTACAGTTTGTCTCTATGAATTTGCCTACCCAGAGCACCTCACGTACATGGAACCCTGCAGTGTTTGTCCTTTGTGCCTGGCTTATGGTACTTAGCATAAAGTTTTCAGGGTTCACCCATGTTGGAGCTTCTCTCAGAACTCCCTTTCTTCTTAAGGCCAAATAATATGCCATTGTACGTACACGCCACATTTTATGTGCCCATTCATCAGTTGATGGACACTTGGGTTGCTGTTATGAAACTGCTATTACTAACATGGATATACAAATCAAAATCGCTTTTAATCCTACAACCCAGAGAAAATAGCAATCAGCATTTTGATACACTTCCTTCTTGTATTTAATCTGTAGTTAACATATGCATGCACACATGCATAGACACCCATATGTAATTCTAACAGAGATCATACTTGAGTCAGTTTTTATCCTGTTTTTTTTTTTGTTCTGTTCCGTTCTTTGTGGTTCCTCCCCACTTCCTAGTACTGTTGTGAGGATTTATGGATATCATTAAAAGCATTTTCAAAAATGCCATTTTAAAACAGTGACCTAATTGGTTTATCACATGGATATTCTGGGATTTATTCATCATTCTCCTCTTATAGGACATATAGCTTGTTTCCCATTTTTTCTCTTACCAATATGTTTTACATCAGTATTAGAGAACATGTCTGTCTGTCTGGTAACATCCTCTGAAGTGTGTCTTCCTCAGTACAGAAAACAATTGCTTTCCAATGTTGCCAGTGTGGGATTTTTTTTTTCACGTTTTAATATGTGTGTTTTCATTTGGGAAGATGGTTAGATAGCACGTAAGGTGAAAATCTTTTGAAAAATATTTGCTTTCCGTAACATTTAAAGACTTAAACAACATAATTTCCAGTACTTGTGTACAATTTTATTTAACTTAGACATCATGTTACCCCTGATTCTGAGTGATTTTTCTCAGTTAACATGCCCTTGTTCCTATCTGTTACCACGTGTCATTCTTTTAGTCCTCATGTGTTTTTATGTGCTGTGGTAGTTTGAAGGGAGCATCTTCTCGAAGCAGAGAACAGTACTTCTTAAACCTTAAATATAATTTAATTGTAAGCAGAGGTTTTATTAGAGACTGTAATTTCAATGAAAACATTACGAATTTCAGTTTTCCGTGTACTGAGTAACCTGGTTGTTCATTTTTCTCTTAACCCACCTTTCCCTTCCCTGCTTTTTCAGAATGACGACTTTCAACGAGTGACTGTATGGACTTGTTAGAGGACAGAACAGTAATGATGTCTTTGAAGTTCCTGAAAATCATGAACATTGATACAAATTCTACCTCTGTCAACTTTTATTTAAATCAGTGAATATTTATGTTAAAAAATTGGTGTGAAAGAGCTATACCTATGTATATTTTCATACATATGACAGAAAATACATATTAATAGTGCTTACTGATGTTATATCTGTATTTTTATTATTCCTGACTTAAATTACTCCTCAAAGTGTGTTTATACTGTGAAATAATATAATGTATTATTCACATTATGCTTTAATAATCTTTTTATGAGCCATGATATTTGTATATAAATATTATAGTACTTGTTTTAACGTGTTATTAGTTTTCATGTGCTTATAACCCATAACTTCAACACATGCCCAAAGGATTATCAACTTTGATGTCATGCAGTCACGCTTAGCTTTTTTGTTCTGAATGTAATTTAATTACTTGCCAATTTGCTGTCTATCATTGAGGGGAATATATTCAGGTCTATTCTTACAATAGCAGAGGTCTTGAAAGATAATGATTACTATATATAATTTGTTACTGCCAACCAGAAGACCTGCGATGGAAAAGACACATTCATGTATTAAACACAACGTAATTTTTGCCGTCATGTGCACTCTTCACAAAATACAGATGTTATCAAAATCAAACTAAAGCTGTATTCAAAACTTTGTAAAACCATAGAACAGAAATTTGGGGCATTTTTCAGTAAATAAAATTCTTCACTATGTTAATCTAAAATTTCATAATATAAAGTATATTGGGTAAATATAGTAAAATATTTTTCTAAAATTTCAGTATACATTCAATAACATTAGATTTTTGTTTCTAAACTCATGTGTTGTAATTTAATCAGCCTTCCAGAATGGTATGTAAGCACTGAACTATGGCATATTAAGTAGAAAACAGCTTTTTACAATTAAATTTTAAAGTTTTAATTTTAAAGAATATAGATATATGCATAGATTAATAAAATAACAGTAGTACAAAATAGAAAATTGGATATAAAAACTAATCATGTTTGAACTATACATATTTGAAGAAAACCCTGTTCTCTAATAAATTTCATTATGATTGAAAAAAAACTTTTAACATAGAAAGTAAAAGGCCAATTATTTATGATACATTTTGTTTCCTCTTGTGGTTTAATAAAGTAGAGTTCGTGTGTGTGCATTTGTGTGGACCTGGAGGTGGGTGATGCTCTTTTTCTAAAACTACTGTGCCTTATATGTCTGAGTTACACCCTTCGCAATAATTTGGTCTGTATTGGGTGTGAAGTGCCTTACTTTGCCACCATATTTGTGATTTTATGTATTCCATCTCCTTTGTGTGAATCCATGTGTTATAGCAACATACCAGAAAAATGGACTATTTGCAATGTCTAATGGAAAATCTCTTAGTAAATACATGTGAATAAAATAAAAATATTTTGCCACCTTTTCCCCCAAAGCAACAGCTGTACATATTTTGTTAGATGTATTTTATTTTTAATGTTTTCTGTAATTAAAAATACATTCCTTGCCATAAATGTTGCTTTTATAACCATGATACTCCAGTTTTCTAAAATTAGTTTTATCATAAAATACTGAATGTTCTGAACTTTTGTAGGTGTTTTTAATTTGTTTTAAATTATGGAGCTTGACATAGATTTTCCAGTAAACATTCCAGTCACTTCATTTTCTCTTCCTTAGAACTAGTTTTTAAATAATTTTGGCAATAATGTTTTAATTATAAAATTAAGTAGTTTATTCAAATCAAACATTATCATGGTGAGATGTGGGGAATTCTTTGAACTTAGGTGCCAGGCAGTTTTGTTTCGTTTTGTTTTTTTTTACTGACTTTATTTTCAATCAGTTCAAAATATAAGAAATTAAGTTATAGTTTCTGTTTGAAATTCATCTACAAAATGGTTAAACAGGTTCATGTGGGCACATTTTTCTCTCTTACAAATGTTTTTTTGTTGAGAACTAGAATTACCATCCACTATGCCCCCTGCTCCCTCACCTGTTACAATTTATCACACATCTGATCTCATACCCCTCCCAATTATTAGAATAATTTAGTACCTGGTACACTGACTTTCTACCATTAATTGTATCAGTCTTTTTTTGTCAGTATTTTCTTGAAACAATGGTTATTGACCAAACATGCATATTGGAGTTACTTGGACAAATTTAATGAAAGACTGATCTCTGAAATCTACATCATCCAAATAAATCAGATACTCTGGGAGTTAGGTGTGGGTTGTTGTTTTCTCTCTAGGTGATTCGAATGTGTAGCAAGGATTTAAAATGCTAATTGAGGAACTGATCCACCAAATTAATGTCATGACTCAATAATGAAAACAAGGCTGTAAATCCTACAATTACGTCCAATATCTCAACTTCTGGCATCCTACTCACCCCTCTATGTCACACTGTATATTAATGCCTATTCCAACAATTCTTGACTACCAGGATCTCAAGTTGATTTCATCACCTACCCCTTGCCCGATTCCATCACTCTCCCTTTCCTCTTCATCTAGCAGAGGCCTCACTTTCCTTGCACGTACCCTGGATAATCTTGTCCTTCTGAACTGAACACTCAAATCTTGTTCGTTTCCAACTACTTTACCTACTCTTCATCTGCACCTAAACACCTTAACAGCTAAATGAACTTGGGTGGGGGGGAGGGATCTAACCATGCTGGGTCTTTTCACTTAAAATTTATAGCCCTGAAAATCAAGTGTCCACAGTACTATGACAGTCCTAATACATTTTAAACTCTCCCCAAGTATTTCACACCTTCTCTACTCAGAACTTCCCCAAGTATTTCACACCTTCTCCCCAAGCATTTCACACCTCCTCTTTACCCAGGCCTTCTAGCCTCCCTCCTCATTCTCAGCTTCTTTATTTTTTCACTGAGAAAATGGAAACAATAAGGAAAGAACTTTCTCAACCTTTGGACCTTTTAACACATCTGTATCCATATTATTTCCTTCCCTCCTATTATAAGATGAACCATCTCTACCCTCCAGTTATTCCGTCTAGTGACCAGTACCCATTCCTTGTACTAGTCATCCTCTTACTGCTTCCTATATACTGGCAGAAGATGTGAGACTACAGGGTCAGAGACAAAGCTCTTGATTTCTCATGGCACAGTAAACTGCATAAGCATGTTTGCATCGGTTCATCCTAATCTCCCCAATCCCACAGGAATATGGGGGTACCTAGATGAGTATGCATGCACACAGACGTTCACGTCACAACCTAGGAACACTGAGTTTAGGGAATCTGCCTCTCCTACAGCAAGCATCCAGTAAGCCCACCCTCTGTTCCAGAAGGTGGCACTGCCTTATCCCTCAAGGCTGCTCGCTGCAAACACAATGCTGAGAAATAACCTGGGTGAAGATTGATCAGGGTCTTGCATTCTTGGCATACCTACAACAGAAGTATACAGGGATACTCAAGGGTCCGTAGTAAATTGTCTCCCAAGGCTAATCTACCCTTTGACCCTGTAACATTCTTAACCAGACTTGAGTTTTCATATATTGGCCACCCTGCTTAATCTGGCCAACAGATGCTGGGGCCAAACCTGCTCAATTTGTTTCATATAGCATTAGTTAAGGCTAATATATCAATATATAGGGTTCCAAAAAGCAGGAAGAGGTCAACCAGCAGTACTGACCTCAATCATGACTTCTAGGTTCCCAGCCAGCCAGTTGTAACTGTCAAGGGTAGCACTCGGTGTTATTTTAGACATCCAGGATATAGTCTAAACCCAGTCTTTTTTTAAATTATTATTATTATTATTATTAATTTTATTTTGAGAGAGGAAGAGAAGGAGAAAGGGAAAGAACCATCAATTGGTTACCTCTCACACGCCCACAACTAGGGAGCTGGCCCGTACCCAGGCCTGTGCCCTGACCAGAAATTGAACCCGCAACTTTTGGGTTCACAGACTGGCATGCATTCCACTGAGCCACAGCAGCCAGGGCTAGAGCCAGTCTGTTATCCATTATTATTCATGCAGTTTAGACTGGCCTGCTACCTCTGGTGTCCTTGCCCAAAGCATCCCTCATCCACGATGGAGAAATAGTTCATGACTATCTCTCCTACATATAAATGGGTAGGTCAAGGGGTCACAAGTCACTCCAGTTTGGGAGTTGTTGTCAAACTTGACTTGGATCATCGTTACATTGGTTTGTTAAAGAAATCTGGGCCATGTCGCTGAGTAGTTGCAGCCTGGAGAGCTATACAGGGCATACCCAAGACTGCTCAGCAGCCAGAAGCATGTGCATTTACAATATCAAGAAGCATGTACAATATCAATCAAGTGTTTTAAAGCACGTGCTGGTCTTTGTGTTTCTACATGTGCAAGGCAGAGTCCATGCTCAGGAGCTGCCCTTGATGGTATTAAGTATAGCAAAATGGTTCCAAGAGGCCACGCCCACATGAGTTTTTCTGTTTCCATAGCACATGGACAGGAATGACAGAGCAGTCAAAATGCCAGCCACTGCAGTTTCTGGACTCCAGCAGACCATATGATTTTTGGCCGGCTGCAGTACAGGCTCATTGTAGGAGACAAAGAGAACATTCACTGCTATTGGTTTGGGCCCCACTCAGAGAATGCTGATTTGTGGATTAGTTGATATCAAGGACCAAACTGAATGCCTAAGTGAGGTGCGTACTGTCTCCAGTTCCCAAAAGTCCAAGGAGCTGAACCTCTTTTTGGGTGGTATGGTCCCAGAGATACAGCAATTTTTCCTGGGGTGCCAGAGGAATTGAATCTTGTGAATCTGCCCACGTAGTTCCAAGAAGCTTCAGTTGACAAGCAGGACACTGAATTTTGCTGGGGTGTTAACCGCCACCCCTGCTGCTCCAAGTGTGATGGTCAGGAGTTTTGAGATGGATGTTTCTGACTTGCCAATTAACAGGGCATCATCTGAAGGGTGAAAACTTTGAAGTCAGAGGGTAGAGTCAAACACACTGAATCCTGGCTCACTCACTAGTGACAAAAAGCAGAGAGTCTGTCCATCCCACTAGCAATCTCTACTTTCAGCCCCTCCCTGATGGGGATAGTCCCCTCTGACACAGGATGGGGTGTAAGCATCTAATACCGCAATTCCTATGCCTCATTCAGATGTACAAGCAACAATGCTGCTGTTGGATCAGTCCAAAAGGTCTCCTCATAAGGCAAAGTTAACTTCGTTGCCCCATTCAGAACCTTGTCCAATCCCCATCATTAGACCAGGGAGGATAGTGATTAGGTGCCAAGATCCTTGGGAAGCATAGGAAGTCGAGCCCCCCCACCCCTCAACTTACTCAGTATATTCATACAGAGTATGTATGGCCTCCAGTCTTTGGGGACAGAAAGAGACTTGGTTCCTTAAAGTATCAGGATTTTTTAAAAGTATTTATTTTATTATTATTTTTTTATTTTAATTGTTGTTTAGGTACAGTTTTCTGCCTTTTGCCCCCAGCCCAGCCCACCCGCCCCCAGCCCTCCCTACCTCCTTCCCATTTCCACCCCCCCTTTGTTTTTGTCTATGTGTCCTTTATACTTGTTCCTGCAAACCCTTACCCTTTTCCTCTGAAATTCCCTCCTGTCTCCCCTCGGGTCATTGTCAGCCTGTTCTCAATTTCAGTGTCTTTGGTTATATTTTGCTTGTTTGTTTGTTTTGTTGATTAGGTTCCTGTTAAAGGTGAGATCATATGGTATTTGTCTTTCACTGCCTGGCTTATTTCGCTTAGTATAATGCTCTCCAGTTGCATCCATGCTGTCACAAAGAGTAGGAGCTCCTTCTTTCTTTCTGCTGCATAGAATTCCATTGTGTAAATGTACCACAGTTTTTTGATCCACCCATTTACTGATGGGCACCTACGTTGCTTCCAGCACTTGGCTATTGTAAATTGTGCTGCTATGAACATTGGGGTGCATAGGTTCTTCTGGATTGGTGTTTCAGTGTTCTTAGGATATAATCCTAGCAGTGGAATTCCTGGGTCAAAAGGCAGATCCATTTTTAGTTTTCTGAGGAAATTCCATACTGTTTTCCATAGTGGTTGTACCAGTCTGCAGCCCCATCAACAATGCACCAGGGCTTCCTTTTCTCCACAATCTCTCCAACACTTGTTGTTTGTTATTTTGTTTATGACAGCCATTCTGACCATTGTGAAGTGGTATCTCATTGTGGTTTTAATTTGCACCTCTCTGATAGCTAACAATACTGAGCATCTTTTCATGTGTCTCTGGATAAAACCCCATTTGATATAGCAGCAAGAAAAAGAAAATACCTAGGAATAAACCTAACCAACAAGGAAAAAGACCTATACTCAGAAAACTGCACAACACTGAAGAAAGAAATCAAGGAAGACACAAACAAAAGGATTTTCTTGAGTTCAGGAAAGAAGAGGAAGGGGATAGCAGAGAACGCAGAGGGAGAGAGGCAGCCCCTCTTCCTCAGTGAGCAAAGCTTTGCATTGACTTTCACCTTCAAGTGGGTGATGGTGGCCCAGGCTCAACAAAGCCAAAATTCTGTATCCTTACTGCTGACACCATTTGTGTCAGTTTTGGAGACCCCCTTGCTCAGTAGCCATAGTTAAATCATCTTTTCACAGGGGTCTTGGGGCTTGCTATCCAATTATCATGATGATACCCTTTTCTTATCCCACATGCGGAGGAGAAAGCCATTCAGACAGCTCCTTTTAATCCCCCCTCTCATTGCTCAGCCTCTAAGTATTCATTAACAAGTAGGACAGTCGGGTTTCCCTGTTTCCTCCCCCTCACACTTGGGAGAAGGTATTCACTACTTCCCATGCAACCTTCTCATACCCCCTAACCTCATCCTCTTTCTTCCAGATAGCCTATCCTGTCAGCAGCCTATTCTTGCTGCCCAAACTCTGAGGAACTGTGAGCCATGTGAGATGTTTGCCCCACTCCCAACCTGGCAAGTTAGCCTGTCACCGGTTCCTGAGTTCAAGCAGAAGACAAGAGATTCTGGGTCAGAAACAAAACTCTTTATTACTACAAGCAGGCAGCATGAGTTTGCACCTGTTCCTCATGTCCCCAAATCCCGTGGGGACCATGCAGGTAGGCCTAGATGGATGCTGCGCATGCACTGGGTTTACATCACAGTTGAGGAACTGGATGCTCCCGGGTAAGGGACTTCCTGCAAACCTGCCGACCTTTGCCTTGGAGGGAGATGTTATCTTTCATATATTGGATGGCAAACAAATCTGCCTCCTGCTCTGGGGTGACGCTGTATCTCTCAAAGCTGGCAAACATCCTTGAACAGATAGTCCAGAACATAAATTGTCAGTGCCTTTGCTAAAAAGACACACAGAAATAAGAGCTCTGTAGAGAATTGTCTCCCAACACTAGTAATTTTTTTAATTTTATTTTTATTATTTATGCTGTTACTGTTGTTCTTGCTCACTTTTTCTTTCCCCTCTTCTCCCCACCCCTGGCCAATCCCCAGACTGCGTGTGTGTCCATCGGTTGCTCACAAATGTTAATCCCTTCACCATCTTTCTTCCCGTCCCCGCAGCCTCCTTTCCGACAGCTGTCAGTCTGTTTAATGTATCTAAGCTTCTGTTACTATTTTGTTTATTAGTTTATTGTGTTCATTAGATTCCACATATAAGTGAGATCATGTGGTATTTGTCTTTCACTGATTGGTTTAATTCACTTAGCATAATTTTCTCCGGGTCCATCCATGCTGTTGCAAAGTGTAAGAGTTTCTTCTTTTTTATTTCTGTCAACAGACAAGTGCTGGTGAGGATGTGAAGAAAAGGGAACCCTAGGGCACTGTTGGTGGGAATGCAGATCAGTGCAGCCACTGAGGAAAACAGTATGGAGATAGCTCAAAAAAATTAAAAATGGAACTGCCTTATGACCCAGTGATTCCACTTCTGAGAACATAAACCAAGGATCATGAAACACCAATACAAAAAAATATATGCCCTTTTATGTTTATATTAGCATTATTTGTAATAGCCAGGATCTGGAAACCGCTTAAATGCCCATCTGTAGATGAGTAAATAAAAAGATAATTTTTTAAATTGAGGTATTTATGTTTCTACATAAAATTTACCATTTTAACAACTTTCCAGTGTACAATTCATTGGCATTAAATACATTCACAACTATTAGTTATCTATTTCCAGAGCTGTAATATTATTTTAAATGCACTACTGGTTGGGATTTTCTAGAATCTTATTCAGATTTTTTATCTGTGCTCATAGGAGGGATGGACCACAGTCCTGTTTTGTGGAAAGCAGCAGCGCTGTGTGGCTCTGATCCAGCTCCTGGAATACGTACTGAAATTTCTCCTTTCCCAGACTCTGAAACCTTTTGCATTACATGGGAACTCCTGACTCTTTGAAAGTTTATCACTGACTCTTGAAATCACGTGGGTAAAGTATATTTTTTAGAGGAAAATATTTGACCACTTTTTCCATTTCTATTACAAATATTGATCTATTCAGAGTGTCTCCCCCTTCTTAAGTCAGTTTTGGTAATTCACTTTTTCTAGAAAATTGATTTCATCTAGATTTTTAAAAATCTATACCTTAGTCACTTCTTTTAGAAATTTTGATTTTTGTTTGTTTCTACACTGATTGACTAGGACTGGCCACTTTTTTCTCCTAAAGAATCAACTTTTTATTTTGTTGATCAAATCAGGTGTTTGCTTTGTTTTCTCTTTCATTAACTTCTGTTTTACTCCTTTCTTCTTTCTGCTTCCTTCGTTTTTGTTTTCCTTCTGGAATTATAAAATTAGTTTATTTTTTATTTATTAATGTATGCAATAGAGGCTACAAAACTTCCTCTGAGAAACTCGAGCTATGCTGCAGTTTTTGTCATACTTCTGTCATTGCTTTCTAACAATGTGGCTGTGGCTGTGACTGTGGATTATTCCTTAGCTGGGATCACTATTTGATTCATCACCTAAACTGGGCACTTTTGCCAATGAACTGTATCTTTTAGGTCAAGAAAACAGGTGTAAGCCAGGACCATTTTGGTTAAACCAGAAAGTATGGTCGCTCTACATTAAACACAAGTTATTTAGAAGGGAGTTTTAAATTTTTCACATAAGATTTTGTTGGAAATAGCTAATTTAGTGAATTTTGATAAAAATTGCGGTTTGTATGGATGTTGTTTTTTGAAATCTATTGAGGTTGTATTGTTTTTGTTTTTTGTCTAAAACTTGGTTAATTTTTTTGACTGTTCCAAATGGTTTTGTATAGAATAAATATTTTCTATTTGTTGGGTATACATTTCTTGATATCTTTTAGATAAACATCTTTGTTTTGGATAGAGCAACAGAGATTTATTTTTTCATGGCTCTGCAGGCTGGAAGTCCAAGATCAAGGTGTTGTCTCAGCAGGCTTGGCTTCTGCTGAGGCCTCCCTCCTCGGCTTGCAGATGGCCGCTCTCCCGCCTCTTCACATGGTCTTTTCCAGACGAACATCTTTCAGTTGCTAATTCTCCATTGGGTTCTCTTTGTCTAAGTGATATATCAATTTCTAAGAAAAGCAAAACAGTTTCCCATTATGAGAGTAGATTCTTAACTTTTCATTGTATTTCACTCTTTGGCTTAAGTAATTCAAAAACTCTATCATTAGATATGTAAAGTTTCAGGACTCTTAGGGGTATTTTTCAGCTTGTACCTTTTAGCATCTGATACTTTTGACCTTCAAATCTCTTTAGCAGATATTAATATTGCTATTTACACTTTCTTCTCTTTGTAAGAGCCTTATTAAGATATAACTTACATTTCTCCATATAAACACATTTGAATTGTATGATTCGATTATCGTTAATATATTCAGACAGTTGTTCAGCTATTACCACCATCAATTTTTGGACATTTCATCATCCCAGAAAGAAACCCCATAATCACATAGACTCACTCACCATTTTCCCCCGACTCCTCTCTGCCAACCACGAATCCAACTGTCTCTACAGATTTGCCTGTCTAGACATGTGCTATAAACAGAATCATATAACATGTAGCCTTTTGTTTTGGCTTCTTTCACTTAGCAGAGCATTCCAAGGTTTACCCATGCAATAATAGCATGTATCGGTACTTCATTGTTTTTTATTGCCAATAATACTTCATTATATGGATACACCACATTTTGTTTCATCCATCCATCAGTTGAGGGACATTCGGGTTGTTTCTACTTTTGGGCCATTATAAACAATGCGACTATAAACATTCGTGTATGTATTTGTGTGGACATATGTTTTCATTTCTCTTGGATGTGTATACCTGGGAGTAGAACTTCTGGGTCATATGGTAACTCCGTATTTAACAATTTTCAGAAGTGCCAGCTGTTTCCCCAAATGGCTGCACCATTTTACATTACCACCGGCAATGTCTGAGGCCTCCAGTTTTTCTGTGTCCTTACCAGACTTGCTATTGTCCTTTTTATTGTTGTTGTCCTAATGGGTGGAAAGTGGTATTTCATTATACTTCTGATTTACCTTTCCCTCACGGTTGGTCAATGGTGTCATGTACCTATCATTTGCTTCTTGGCCATTTTCATATCTTCCCTGAAGAAATGTCTATTGAGATCTTTTGTCCATTTAAAAATTGGGATGTTTGTCCCTTTAATTACTAAGTTGTAAAAGTTCTTTATGTACTCTGTCTACAAGTCCCTTGTCAGATACAGGATTTTCAAATATCTTTTCCCATTCTGTGGGTCATATTTTCACTCTCTTTATGGTATCATTGCAGCAAAAAAAAAAAAAAAGTTTTCATTTTGATGTAGTCTAATTTCATTTAGTTTTTCATTTGTTGCTTGTGCTTTCAGTGTCATATCTAAGAAACTGTTGTCTCACCCAAGGATATGAAGACTTACTCCTATGTTTTCTTCTAAGAGTATCAGCTCTCACCTTTAGATCAATGATCGATTTTGAAGTAATTGTTTTATTTGGTGTGATATACTGGTCCAGTTTCATAGTATTTTTCCCAAGCTTCATTTTTTATACATATATCTAGTTGTCCCATATGTTTTCTTTTTGATAGCATTTGCCTAGAATGCTTTCCCGTTACTTTATTTTTAGATGCCAGCATAACTTTGTAATTTAGAAGTAAGATATGTGAGGTACAACAGTTACCCCCATTTTCCAGATTTGAGGAAATGTCCGTGGTGAATTATCCAGGGGCCCTTGCTTAGGGACAGAAGGGCAGCACTATGGATAGGAAAGTTGTTCTCATTCTTTCTCACGCCGTCCCAAGAGCTACATACAGCCTGACCTATGAGCCACTTAAATAAGCCCACCTTGCTCACCTTGAACTCTGCTTATTCACAACAGCCTGTTGCCCAGAGCAGCCAGGAGGGAATTACTAACCTATGCCTGACTAACAGAAACTTTCAAAATGATGATATACTTCAATTTTCTCATTTGGAAGTCAGAGCTTTTGGGAAGGCACAACAGGGTTCTGAAGAAGCTGCAAGGGACAATGGAAACACATCCTATACCATAATATTTCTACTACTTTAGCTTTTCCATATCTTTTTCTCTTTATTATCCATATGGGTTTTTTTTTGCCCACTCAGTGTATTACTCTCTCCTCCCAGTGTGAGCTTTTATTGCTGCACTCCTTTCCTGAGCTCTGAAAATATGCCCTGCGAATACACAGAGACAGGGATGCCAAGCAAACCTGGTGCAGTGTAGACTCAAGAGGCTTTGCTAGTCTGTGGTCTGACTCAGGGTCTCTATTCCTTGTCATTATTGACGTTTTGATCAGTTTATTCTTTGCTGTGCAGACTGTCCTATGCATTGTACAATGTGTAACAGCATCTCTGGCCTCTACCCACTAGATGCCAGTAGTAGCATCTGCCAACCAGTCGTGATGATCAAAAATGTCTCTAGACATTGCCAAACAGCTTCTAGAGGACAAAATTACCCATACTTGAGGATGACTGTTTTAGCTATATAATTTCTTTCTCATATCCTTTCTATAATCCTCACAAAACACATAAATGGTTAAATATTTTTAACATGCCCAATGTTCTGCATTTTTCTCTTGCATTGTATTAAGGTCTCTGCAAATGTGTCTTAACTGAAAGGCAGTTAGCTATTTCAACAGTGGGCTGGTACCTGGTTTGATGAGCCACAGTTTTCATAGCCCCATCTGTAGCAACGATGAGCCAATGTGTTTGAAAAGTGAGGGAAAAACAGCCCCAGTCTAGAGTGGTGCTCTGACTTCTGAGGCCTGTGAACACAGAGTCTAGCTAGAAAGCTCTAATATGAGTTCTCTAGAACTCTTTCAATATTTCAAGGGTGTATAATTTGGGATACCTTGCCCTGCAAAATCAAAAGACAGTAGACCCAAACTTAATTTAGGTAAATTTTAATTTTTATAGAGTATGGTCTCTTGTAGTTGACAAATCTACATCAAGAAAAAGACCCCAGCTATATGTTCTGCACGGATTTAATTTGGGGCTTCGAGGAACGTCTAGTGCTTTGTATTAAATCAAAAGTGACTTGCCTAAACTTTATAAAATTCTTCAGTATTTTTACTAGGAATAAAGCAGACATACTTTAGGATATGTAAGCATTGAACAACTGATTGATACCTATATTCACAAAAATACACAACCATGTTTTATGCTAGTATTAATTTAAGTGTTTATCTAGACTGAGTTGGGTAAGGTAACATGCATTACATCTTTGCAAGATGGAAGTTGCTTCTTCTAAGTCATGCATCTACCTTAAAATTATTAGTCCTGTTTGGGGCATTGAGACATCTGGCTAAGATTGAGTACATTTTGGGGTTACCTTTCATCTTTTGCATCTTTGTCATTGAGATTTTTTTCTTTGTTTTAAATTTCCTGCTTAATAATGATGTTAAATTATTTTTAGCATCTTTGCATGAATAGTGAAGGAAAAGATCACCAGAAACTGATTTCCATTTAGATAGGACAAGTCTCAAGGTCTGGGCAGCTCTTTCTAAAAACTATTCTTGCTAAATGTTAAAATATAGCACAGAATTTTGCAGAAGCAGATGTTAACAGGATGAGCTTGACCTGAACCTAGGAACCCAACCTGACAAGTATAGCCAACTACAAAGAAGAAATTAACATGTAATTAACCAAACAGTGAGAAAGCAGACACTAAACCTCCCTTCTCAGAGACAGAGCTTTGGATGTGAATGCCCTGTCTCCTTGCTGCAAGCAAATGAAACTACCTAAGGACAACCACATCTGGTTCTTGACTAAAACACTCCAAGCCCCAAAACCCTTGAGTTTGGCAACACATTGAAACCCTTGAGTTTCGTAACAAAAACTATGGAGAAAAAGTCTCAGTATTTCCAGTGAGGCCAAAAAAGGAACGGATACATGTTTTCTCTAAAACATCAAAGTCAATATCTAATTTCATTGTGGCTGGGGACAATAATGCTGAATGTCACTGTCACTTAGCTCTGATGTACAGCGACTCAGCAAAGCAATTTCGAGCTTTTCTGTTTCTGTGTGGTATCTTTCAACTTGTTCGACTTTCAAGAGTCCCAGTGCCATTTCCCACCCTAAGGGCTTTGCAGGTCGAAACTCCCTCTGGAGCCCACATCGCTCCCGTTAGTCTCTGACTCATCCAGGTACCAAGGGCCGGATGTGCACCCCGTGGGGCTGGTGACTAATAGTCCAGGGTTTTTGTACCATGCAAGCCTCGCAGTGAACCCATGGTAACAACTTCAGAACCCACGCGTTCGGATGTCCCTCTGGCGGTCCCTTGCAGTGGTGGGTTGGGCAGTGATCAATCCCACGCCCTTCCCTGTGGACGGCTCCCGGTTTCTGGGCACCCTCTAGTCCGGGGCCGTCTGCTGCGCGCCACTCCCGGTACACGCCAGAGGAAACTCGGAGCGTCCAGTGCCTGGCGGCGGCGCCCCGCGGTCCAGGGGCGAAGCCGGGCGGGGCCGCGGCGCGGGTCCGAGCGCCCGAGGCGCCGGCGGAGCATGTGACCGCGCCGCGCGGGGCCGAGCGAGCACTGCCGCGCGGTGGCGGCGGCGGGGAGAGCAATGGAGGCCGCGGCCGCCTGAGAGGCGGGTGCGCTCCTGGGACTGCTGGGCGGGCTGCTGGTGTTGCGGGGCCGCAGCGGGCTGGGCAGTCGCGTCCGCCGCCCGCGCGGGACCGCTCCTCAGTGTCCAGCCGCTCTACCAGCCTCGGCGCCGGGCGGGGACCTCAGGTGAGCGCCCTCTCGGGCCGCGGCCGGAGCCAGACAATGGGGGCAGCGGGCGGGCTTCTCCCCTCCACTCGCGATCCCGGGCGGGGTCCCGGAGGCGCTCGGGGATTCCCGACCTTGACCTTGCCCTTGCCCTGGGAGCGGGGTTTGGCGTAGCCGGCCGTAGACACTCCCCGAGCAACCCGCGCGTGGCGTGCGCTGTTTAGGATCCCACTCGAGGGAACCTGCGGACGGGCAGCGCCTACGGGAACTTGCTGAGAGCGTGGGACCTTTTAATTCCCTCTTTCCTTCCCGCGCTGCGGGTTCCTGTCCTGGGGTCCCCAGCTCGGGTCGGGTGGCGGCGCAGGACAGAGCGAGACCTCGCCGTCTGGGATCTGAGACGCTGACCAGGGTCAGCCCTCTCCCCTGCAGGGGCTACATTGCTTTGTTTAACCTCTGCCAAGCCATTTCGCACAAACCCATGTTGCCCCAGTTCCGATGAGCCCCAGTTGGATGGCTGGAACCAGACAAAGGTTTTCCCTGTTTACTGAGGGCTGGAGCCAGGAGATTACACGTTGCCAGTAGTGTAAAATGTGTTTTCCTTATCTTCTCCCAGAGGTCTGGCTATGGTTTTCCTGGTTCTATAATCGTCCTTTCTTGCAGAGGTCTGTAGTGGCGAGATTGCACCCCCTAACCCTATGGATACGGTGGGTGGGGTACGGCCTTTATTCATGGTTATCAGTAAACAGAAGGGCTGACGTTCACATTTGATATTAGATGTTCTCAGCATAGAGACCTCTGAATCATTAACTGGATCCTGGATTTTAAGAGAGTATGTGTATATTTAAAGACATTTTGGTTCTTTGGATGCAGGGAGGGGGACAAAACCTAGGAACTATGACCATGTGTTGTGAAATTTTAATATGGTTTTATGAATAATAGCCGGGAAACTGATCTTGTGTAGGTGAGGGTGTGTGTGTGTGTGTGTGTGTGTGTGTTGGGGAATGGGTGGGTGATGGAGAGGGAGTGGTTAGAATACAAAGGATAAGGCAATTTTAGTAAGATTCTCGATAAATTTCCTGCAGCAAATTTTCAATTCATTAAGTTGTCATCAAATCATTGTGTCCCTGTAAAAATCTCCTACAGCAGTTGTTGAATTATATATAAATTGGCTAACAGCTATTTGGCATTGTTATGTGACTTAGGGATCTGAATAGAACAATCAGTTTTGAGTAATTTTAAAAAGTCAACAAAGGGAGGACACCTTCTCTGCTACCACCTTTACTCTGTGAGAAGACCAAATCATCGTTCAAGATATTCGACAGAAAATTGCCTGTAAGGAAATAAATTCAAAGGCAGGTTTTTAAAAGAAACATTTGGGAAAATGCCTCTTATAGACGACATGGTCGCGCTGTAGACTACAGATCAACTCAGGAATGGGAAGGGAGAACCATCACGCCGCCGCATCACCCCAGCCCAGCCTTACTAAAAAATGTATATTCTTCAGAACCCCATTTTTACAGTCACCTCTGACGTTGAGAAACTTCCCCTCTGCAGACGTAGCGTACTTGGCACTGGATTTGGAGTCAGGAACATAATACAGACTTGACTTATTTAGGCAATTAGTATGAGAAACAAAAGCTGCCATACATAAGTATACCTCGTTTTATTGAACTTGGTTTTATTGCACCTCACAGGTGTTGCTTTAAAAAAAAAAAAACAAATTGAAAGCAAGGCCCTTCACTTGCAAAAGGAAGTGGTGGTCTAGAACCGAACCTACAATATCTCCAAGGTATGCCTGTAGTTCTTACCGAATTATAAAGCACTATAATAAAAGTTATTATTGTTACTAGATGAGGAAGCTACATTTTACGGTTTTCTCTTACACAATTTTGGAAAAGTTCATTGAAATTAATATGAGATTTTCCAGGGCAAGGGATGGCCCTTTAGGTTTGTTTGTTTTGTTTGTTTTGTAGCCCACATTTCAATCTGGTGTATAGTAGGTACTCAGTTCAAAAGGATGAATTAATTAAAAATAAAATGCAAATGGATAAAACATGTATAAAAATCAAATTGGTTTACTTCTTTTAGTTTGATGGAGGCCCCCTGTGTGCCAAGAACTGTGTGGAGTGTTTCCACATAGTTTATAATGGCTCGCTGGCCTTCCTGTTTTGATCATATTTGATGTGTGTGTCTATGACGGATGGGGCCTCTTGGGTGGTATTAATGATCATCTCATATAACTGAGTAGCACAAAGGAACATTTCACTTGTAATATGTACATATACTTGCTCACAGTGGCCTGTGGGGAGGCAGGGCAGATATTATCATTCCTGTTTTGTAGGTGAGGAAATCCAGACACAGAGAGATTAAATGACTTGCCAGTTCCTCGCCACTAAAGCAACAATGCCAGGGACCAAAGCTGGCTCTCACGCCCAGCGCTTTCACCTCTGAATCACTCTGCCTTCTCCCAGATATGCCGTACCTCCAGAAAAAGCGCTCTACAATTAGGCTTCATGAAAAAGTCTGTCTTTTGAATAACTTTTATATAAGGAGAAGTTATATTCTATAACCTAACACTTGTGAAGTGGTTAAATGTGCAGGTTCTTTAGCCGGCTGAGTAAATTTGAACCCTGGATTTAGCAGTCACTAGCTGTGTATCCTCGGCAAGTGACTTAATCTCCCTAAGTCCCAGTTTCCTCATCAGTAAAGTTGGGGAAGTTATAGTATCTACCTTATAGGATCTGGGGGAAGATGAAATGAAACAGTGTATGTGCTTAGCACAGTGTCTAGTAGAAACTAAGAATTCAGTGTCAGGTAATTATTTTTATTTTTATTACAGCGTAAAGCACTGGTTTTAATTTTTTTTTTTTTGCACAGCAAGTGATATATTTTATTTTTCTATCCAGTATACAGATACATTACAAATGTGTTTAATTAAAAAAATATCGTGAATCAGTGCTGGAATTTTCTCTGTGCAATGCATTCTTATATTATTCTATTTTATTTAGAAAAGCTGCTTGAGCCCTGGCTGGCGTAGCTCAGTGGATTGAGCGCGGGCTGTGAACCAGGCATCGCAGGTTCAATTCCTAGTCAGGGCACATGCCTAGGTTGCAGGCTGTGGCCCCCAGCAACCGCACATTGATGTTTCTCTCTCTCTCCATCCCTCCCTTCCCTCTCTAAAAATAAATAAATATTAAAAAAAAAAGATTTAAAAAAAAAAAGAAAAGCTGCTTGAGATCCACTAAATGATTTCAATTCCATTAAGAATCATCACCTGCAGTTTGAAAAACACTAATGTAAAGGATAATACAGTTAAGTTCATTAAAGAAAAATGTTATTGAATTTTTATATTTTTCCTTCTAATGATTTACAACATCAGTTGGAATTTGAATATTAAATTATACTGAGTATGAGTTATTAAACACTTCTTAGTTAATTATAGCCATTTATTGAGTGTTTATGATGGTCTAGGTACTGTGCTGCTATTATATGTTTTCTAATTCAGTGCTCATAGCAGCCTGTAGTTGGGCCTTGTGTTTCCATTCGATAATTGAAATTAAGACTCAAAGAGGCTTTACGAACTTGCCCAACATCATAAAGTCAGTGAGAGGTGACACATCAGGAATTCATGAGTTCGGTTTGACCCCAAAGCTCTCTTCTTTCCTCCACACTGTGTTCTGATGTTCTCTCTCAGTAACTTCTGATGTATCATTTCTTAGTTTGGGTACATTTGAGTGGCAATATTCAGAAATTACCTATTATGGTACCTCTTTTATTGTTTCCTTTGAAAGAACACATTTGAAAAAAAATTTGAACTTAGTAAATAAAGTAAGAGAGTATACTAGGTAGAGTAGTAACTTATTATGACTTTGCTGGTCTTTAATGTAAATATTTTAAAATAGCTTCTCAGGTTTTTATGGTACAGTCAATTAATTGGTTGGTTTTACAGAGCACCCAAAGGTTTAGTATCTCTTCAGAAGAGACATGAAAACTATGTAACTGTAAACAGACTTCATTAGGAACGATCTCCAGCTTTTGTAAAGGCTCAAAATGAAGGCTTTCGAGCTACAAAGGGTGCTTTCTGGTATATTGATTTGTCCGAAAATCACCAGGCAGCGCTTATTTTGTAAAATAGTTGTACGAAACCACCACTAACTGTCCTATTAATTTTTGTTGTATTTCAGTTTTTGCAAGTGTTTCTTAAATTTTTAGCACTATTTTAATTTTAAATTTATGGCATCTCTTGGACTTTCCTCCTATTTTAAAAATATTGAGAAATAATTAACGAATGTTAAGGAAATATATTTTATTATAAAAACTACTTAGAAATACAAATAGATGGGTTAAGCTGATAATGGAGAGACGAATTTCACTGTTTCTTTCCAACTGTACCTTACAAGCTGACTGTCATGCCGTCTGGTTTGTATGTTGCCATGACATGTAGGGTGTGCCATACACAGACGATTATCAGGTGCTCACTTGTGCACTGCAGCTTCCGTGGCATGGAGCTTTACACTTGCCATGTGGTAAAAGAATTTATTTGTTGAGTTAATGTTAGTCTTTTCAAACGGTCAGTTTTGAAATCAGAGTTTGGGTAGATCATGATGACATTTTAGGCAAACAGCACTTTCATGGTTTATAAATGTGGTTTGAAAATCTTTTTTTCTGTTGGTCAACCATCATTTCATGTTAAGATGAGATAAGAATGAATGTAGTTTTCTTTATTGTTAACAGATTTCATGCTTAGGTTAGCCCTCAGAAAATCGTTTTGCCCCTAATGAAACTATGTGTATGAATGTAGTAAGCTTACATTTTATGTTTATTTTATTATTTTATTCCTTTTGCCTAAGATTTAACCCTTAATGGATTGGTATGGTTTTTGTGAGCACCAAAAAACACTTCAGTAATTAATTGTTTACTGTAGTTTGTATATTCAGGCAGATACTAAACTCAGTTACCATTACATTCTGTACTACTTTTATTCCTGATGTGGAAATTCTTAGAGATAAGAACAAAATCAATTTAGAGATTTACTTGTACAAGTGGCTTTGAGGCAGATATGTATGAATATTTTAGGTTTGTATATAGGTACGATTTCCACAGATATATGAGAAGTGCCAGATCACAAACTCTTAATCCATAAGTTAAAAAATTATTTTAAGTAACTTTGTGGAAATAAAAATAACAGTAAAAATCTCAAAGAGATGTTGAATGCCTTATAGTCATGTTATCAGAAATATTCAAGAAGTCAAATAGCACAACCATATGTAATAGCTTTTATGTTCTGGTAAGTTTGTATGTGGAAAAGTGATTTCACTTAAATTGTCAAAAATGAAAAGCAGAAATATTTTTAGATTTTATTTTATTTATTTTTATTTTTGATTGATTTTGAGAGAGAGAGAAAGGGAAGGAGAAAGAGAGGGAGAGAAGCATCAATGTGTGGTTGCCTCTTGTCTGCCCCCAACTGGGCACCTCACCTGTAACCCAGGCCTGTGTCCTGACTGGGACTCGAACCAGCAACGTATCAGTTCACAGGTTGGTTCTTAATCCACTGAGCCACACCAGCTAGGGCTATTTTCAGATTTTAAAATCTTGACCAGTTCTTTAATAAAGTGGTTTCTGAAACCAGCATGGTATTAATTATTAAGCATTTTAGGAAAAGATAGAGAAACTATGTCCCTGAAACACTTTGGGAAATATTTAAATTCAAATTAAGCACTCAGCTCAGTAGAGGCAGATTGTGAGAATAGAATTCAAGAGCATATAACAGCTGCTAAGAGGAATTATTTCCAATAACAAGGGAGGAAGAACAACTTGCTCAAAAAGGTGTTGTCTTATTACCAGGGAAGGTAAGAACAACCCACACAGAGCCCACTGTCTGGGCCCCCCTCACCTGGTGAGGGATTGGCTGGCTCTAAGAGGGAGGGGGGAGGGGGGCAACAGAGTAACTTAGTTATTATTGAAATCTAGGATAAGCTAGATTCAATAAATAATCAGTGACGATTCTTGCATACAGTTGGTAAGTAGCCCATGGTTTCTTCACTTGGGAGAAGTCAAAAGGAAAGGCCATGGTCCCAAGATCCCTACTTTGAGAAGAGATCACAACTCCATTGTCAAAGCTGTATATGGTCTCAGTTGGGGACCACAGCTGATGTTCTTAGGGAACCTTGTGACAGATTGAACAGAGCTGATAAGATACTGCTGATGAATTCCAGGCTGCCCTAAATGATTGCATTTTGGGTTTTCTTCATTGTGAAAACCTTTAAATACATTCAGTGACTTTTCGTCTGCCAGAGTATCATCGTGACAGACACAGTGAACTTTCTCGGCACTTGCGATGAAGCTGTCCCAGCCATATTTGTGATGTGTTAACTGCGATCTACAGTTAATGAGGTTGGGGTCACGGGTTCAATGCCCAGGAAAGCCAGTTAGCTTAGCTTTGTTTTCTATGGTACTCTTCAGCCAGACCAGCCATCTGGCCTGGGCGGATCACTGATCACAAAGGGACGAGTAAGTGAGACGCTGTGGGGGAGCAGCATGAATCTTTCTCAGTAGATGTCAAGTAATTGGGAAAACAATTCCAAAAGCATGTGCAAATTGTGTTTCTTACATTATCTTAACATGTAGAAGATAACATAGTTGTCAAATATTTTTGTCAATTCTGTTAAACTCTCGTTTTGACAGTTGTTTTTCAAGTCAGGATTTTTTGGAAGTCTCATTCATTCAGCCGTTGCACATTCTCCTGAATGGTCGTAGCCTCCCTGGAGGTTTGTAGGGCAGCGGCTGTGGTGGGAGAGCAGGGTGAGTCTGCAGGTCGGAGATCAAACCGCCTGCTCAGCTGCTCACAGACCCAGCGCCACAGAATTTTTAAAAAGTGAAAAAAAAAAAAAAAAACAACCAAGGGCCATTTTGAATGAGAATAGGTACACTGAGAATCTTCAGGGATGCATTTTATAGTTTTTCTAGCTATTCCTGATCTACAAATCTCGTGTTCCTTTCATTAAAATTATTTTTATTGTTGAGGGAAGTGTTGGAGGTCATCTAGACCTGTGCTGTCTCCTACGGTAGCCACTGGTTCCATATATATATGTATTTTTTGTACTTGAGGAACATGGAAAAGACATTTATTACCAAACTATAAATTAGAGGTGGTGGGCAGAGTGGGGCAGGAGGAGCAAAGCGGTCACGTCTGGGGTCTCTGCTCTTTCTCTCTGTCCTTCTGCGCCTGGATTCGGAGTTCCTCCTGAAGGCGCTCCTTTGCTCAGACCATCTGCGACTTCAGGTAGAAGGAGTCGCCCACAGATTTATCGTTCACCTTGAATAGGTGTTCATAATTCTTCTGGATATCCTTGGGGTTCAGCTTGGAGACACTGAGGATCTGCGGTGCCTCCTGGAGGCTGAGGCCAGAGAGGTTAGAGGCAGCTGCAGACTGGTGTCGGGCACATCCACTGGGGTCAGCTGTGGCCTGGCTGGCTGCAAACTCCTGCCACAGAGCCCAGGCAAAAGCCCTGCCCACCACCCGTACCCCCATCGCAATGATCTGGGCCAGGCACTTGGCCATGGTGGCCGCTCTAGTTCTGGTTCTGGTTCTGGCTCCGGCTCTGGCTCCGGCTCCCAAGCCCCCAGGCCCTGGCTCAAGGGCGGCCGGCAGGTCAAAGCCACATTGAAATATGGCTTGTGAACATTGAGATGTACCGTAAGTTTTAAACGTTTGGTATGAAAAGGAATGTAAAATATGTCATTAATTATATTAAAATATTGATTACATATTAAAATAGTGTTTTAGCTATGTTAGACTGAGTAAAACATTTTTTAAATTAATTTTACCTTGAACTCTTTCAAATATGCCTACTAGAAAATTAAAAATAATGTATGTGGCTCACATTTGTGTTTTGCATTGTATTTCTGCTGGGCAGTGCTGTCCTAGACCAACCCCTCATTTTACAGATAAGAAAGCTAAGGTTCAGAGGTTAAGTAACTGAGTCGAGTTCTTTCCATCGCCTGTAATCTCTCCCTGCTAATGGGTTAGGTGCTCAGGAAGATGGATCTCTGAACCATTAAGGACCATTTAGTGCATGGCAGTCACCATATGTTGCAAGCTCTGTGCCTGAGTCATTGCATATTAGGTGTGATGCCGATTGGGGTATGTGCGTGTGTGTTTGTGTGTGTGGGCATATATAGGAGTGGGAGTTTGTTTTGTTTGTAATATTGATGTTTAGGTGCAGTTTTACCTCCCTATATAGGTCAGAGGCCCTACAGCTTTATTTACCTCTAAGAAAAGCACATTAAAATATTAGACACTAATAGTTATAACTCTGAGATAAATAAGATATGCTGCTCATTTTAATGGATATTTTAATATGTATTTCTTATTACAAAGAAGATTTCATATGGTTTTAAATGAACCTTGATCGAAAAGCAGCAAGGTTTTCAGGCTGTATGTCTTTAGGATGGAGGAGGGCTGAGTGAAGAGAGATTGCCTAGCCTGGTTCTGAAGGAGATTATGAGCAGTTAGTTACTATCTTTTAACCTTGGATGCTCTTGATGTTCCAGTACTGGGCTCGTGCAAACCCAGAATGTTGTCAGTTTTGTGAGAATTATGGTCTTTACTTGGCAAAGATAAGAAGGAAGAAAACCTCAGGACCAGATTTGTTGTTTGTTGTTTTTAGTTGAGAGTTTTGTTTTCCAAATCAATAGGGGTAGCTCAAATTAACATCTTTTTAAAATATATTTTATTGATCATGCTATTACAGTTGTCCCATTTTTTCTCTCCTTTATTCCCCTTCATCCTGTACCCGTCCGTTCCACCATCATTCCCCCACTTTAGTTCATGGCCATGGGTCATACATATAAGTTCTTTGGCTTCTCCATTTCCCATACTATTCTTAACCTCCCCCTGTCTATTTTGTGCCTACAATTTATGCTTCTTATTCCCTGTACCTTTCCCCTATTTCAAATTAACATCTTAAAGATACTTCCTTTATGTAGCTTCAGATCTAGTCTTTCTTTTTTGGCCCACGCAGAGTTTTAAGTCATTCTGAGTCTATTGTTAGTGACCCAATGACTACTAATGAACAAGGACTTTGTAAGGCAGCCTCTGGTACTTCAATTAATTTCATCATCCATACTAGATAGCAATATGTATAAATTTACTTTTTAGGAAGGGTATTTTGGAGGTTCAAAGAAGATAAGTGACTAGTTCCAGAAGAGTGGCTTATAAAAACATTTCCAGATTATCATTTTTCTATGCTTTTTGTCTGTTACAAACAACCCCCATTGATCCTAGGTACAGAGAAACAAAACAGGTAGCAGTTTGAAGATTCCTACAAAGTTAGTAGGCCAAAAAAAGTAATTGTCCCCTGTGGCGTGAAATTTAATGCGAAGTACCATGACCCCCCACATTCCACCCAACTGAGTTGGCATGAACCCAGTTTATGGCATGTCAGCACACATGTACCAAGCACACACATGTGCTGGGCACTATGGGCATGGCACGAAAAGAACAAGGGTGGGGGAATACAGAGCATTTGAATACGACAATAGTAGATCTCAGACCAAAGCATTCAAAACTCTTGTTGTCATTTCTAATCTGGAAAAAGAATATAGCATTTTTATAGAACAAATTTTATAGAAGCATTGTTGTACAACAAATGCATTTTGATTAATATTCTGTAATTCATTAGTGATTTCATGTGCTGTCATGTTAAATGTCATGTCCCATTTCTAGCACTCACTGAGTTTTCCCTTCAGGTCATTGGGACAGTGAGTTGGGATACTGGGATGCTGGCCATCCCATTGGGAATCTCACTGAACATGGCAGGGCAGCACATGTCCCCTGTTTTCCCTCCTTCTCTTCTGGTTCCAGCTGTTTGTACCAGGCACCGTGGAGCTGGCAGTGAATATGAGAATGAAGGACTCAGAATCTAGTAAAGAAGAAAGACACAGCAGAATGTAGAGTGTGCTGTGATAGGGGGTCAAAGCGCTGTGGGACCTCACAGGAAGGAGTGAGTATTCTGGTGAAGAAAGGTAGAATGAAGACAGATAAGGAGGAAACTCACAGAGGAAGTGACATTTGAGCTGGGTCTTGAAAGATGGGTAGAATTTTGGCAGGTGGAAAGGTATTCTAGAGGTAGGGAACAGAGTGAGCAAAGATCTGGAAGCATGAAAGCCTTGCTGAGGTGCTGTGGTGGCAGGAACATGGGGCATAGAAGGGAGTGGCAGGAGACAAGACTAGAAAAGTAAGGCAAAATTTGGAGAGCTTGAGAGGCAAAGAAGACTGACATTTTTTAGGCAATGGGGAACTATCAAAAGCAGGGAGTGGCATAATTGCGTCTACCTGGGAAGGGTGACTGGGAGTTAAGAGGCCTGGTTCTAAGATCAGCGTTCCCTCTAGCCTCATGACCTTGGGCAAGTCAGTTCACTTCTCTGAGCCTCAAATAATCTCATGTGTAACATAAAAGGTTTGGGCAAGAGTTACTCAGTCTGTCAACAAACAAATACAGCAATACTGAGGGCCTGGTCTGTGCCAGGTGCAGCTGTAGGCGCTGGGCTGTGGGAGCAAACGCAGGCCCCTGTGCTGTGGAGATGATCTTCTGGTGGGAGAGGCAGACACTAAACAGTAAACAAATAGGTGTATAAGAGCATGTCAGGCCGTGAGAAGTGCTGTGAGGAAAGTAAAGCTGAGTGAGTGGAGTAGAAAGTAGTGCTGTTTACAGACAGAGTGGCCCAGGGGACTTTGAATGAGGTGGAAGAAGCCTTGGAAATATTGGGAATCTCTTCCAGATTTCAACTCATAGGTATAATTAACTGAAAAGCTACGGGAGTTCAAGCTCTTCAACATTGATTTAGATGGATTTCCATATAGAGCTTGTTCTTACTGTTTCAATTAATTCCACCAGTATGGTTATTGATGGGACAGAATGTTTTTAGCACTCCACCTTTTATATGGGATTTGGCTAAGTACCACAGACTCTCATTTTAGAAAACAGCTTCTTTGGTGTTCTGGAAAAATGCCACTTGTGTTGGTAATTTGAATCCTGCCTGTCTCCCTCAGTACATTATCCATCTCAAATCTTTGTGGCTTTGGAAGGGAGAAGATGCTAACCTTTACCCAACCAGATTTGGGCAGTTGCTCAATATATTGAATATCTCTTCTAAGTTATTTTAATATAAATTAAAGTTAAGTGGGAGCTCTGGGATAGCCCTGCTTTAATTAGAGTTGGAATGCGTCTTAGGAGACCATTTCTGCCAGTTAAAATTGTAACAGTGGCATTATGATTTTTAAAAAGAATCATTAATAAGCTGGATCTTTCCTGAGCTCTTAAAGTTTGGCGTGTAGATGATTCTTGTCAAATCAAGTGAAAGACTGAAGAATGCAAACATTCTTCTTTGGCCCTAAACTGTTTTCTTGGAGATGGTAATCAGCAGGAGAGTATGCCTAAAACTGACTTGTTCTATATCTGAGACACTAAATTGGGAGATCTGGACTTACATTTATTGAGGACCATTCCCAAAGAGTTTTAAATTGATGTCCCACAAATTGTGTCTGCAGGTGGGGAAGCTACAGTGGAATGCTATACTTCTAGAGATAGTATAAGATATGATCCCTGACCTTATGCTGGCATGGAATCCAAGCTACGTTGCTGTGTTTCCTTGCCTAGTAGTTTACAGCCAGTGGAGATGGCCCTGCCTAAATTATGTAAATCATTCTATGGGACTTACAGGGGGCTGTTATAGAACTACGTGACTTACATGTTTGGGGTTTACGCATGTATTTTTGTTCTTTCTTCACTTTTCCTTTTACTGAATATAAAAGTATCTCCTGTGTCTTTGGTTCTGCCTTCTGGTTTTTTATAATCCCTGACCTAGATTACTTCATTCTGCCAGTCCCTGGTGTTATATGATTTATCTTTTAAAAATTAAATTCTCATTATAATTCCCTCATGCATCTGTCTTACTCAGAGTGTTTAGCTATTTGGTATAGAACTGAAGGAAAGAAAGGAGGAGGGGAGAGAGGGAGGAAGAAATCTGTTGAGACGCTAACAGATCATGTTAGTATTTGATTTACTTATATCTGAATGTTTAATACTCTGTTTTTCCTCAAATATTAAAATGTTTATTACAGCAAAATTTATATATTAATAACAAAGTTTACCATTTTAACCACTTTAAGTGTACAGTTTGCTGGCATTAACTGCATTCAAAGTCACACAACCATCACCAGCCACAACCCAGTTCCAGAACTTTTTCACCATTCCAAACAGAAACTCTGTATCTGTTAAAAAAAAGTACTCGTTTCCCCCAGTCCTGATTCTATTTTCTATGAATTTGCCTGTTCTAGATACCTTATATAAGGGGGATCGCACAGTATTTGTCCTTTGTGGCTGACTTATTTCGCTTAGTGTAATGTCTTCAAGGTTCATTCATGTTGTAGTGTATGTTAGACCTTTATTCCATTTTATGGCTGAATAAGATCCTGTTTTATGTATATAACATTTTTTAAAAATCCGTTTATCTGTTGTTGGACACTTGGGTTGCTTCCCTGTTTTAGATATTGTAAATAATGCTGCTCTGAACAAAGGTGTACAAATACCTCTTCAAGACCCTGCTTTCCGTTGTTTTGAGTATCGAAAAAAAGAGAGGTGGCTGATCATACAGTAATGCTATTTTCAGTTTTTCCAGGAACTGCCATACTGCGTTCTGCAGTGGCTGTTTTATATTTTACACTCCCCCCAGCAGTGCACAAGGGTTCCAGTTTCTCTAGATCCTCCCCAACACTTCCTCTTTTTTTCCTTTCGATAATAGCCCCCTGACAGGTGTGAACTGGTGTCTCACTGCGGCTTTGATTTGCATTTCCCTAATGATTAGTGATATGGACCACATTTTTATGTAGTGATTGGCCATTTTTATGTCACCTTTGTAGAAATGTCTATTCAAGTCCTTTCCCCTCTCTTAAATTGGATTTGTTTGGGTTTTTTTGTTATTGAGTTTTAGAAGTTCTCTGTGTATTCTGGGTATTAATCCCTTTTCTGATAATATGATTTGCAAACATTTTCTTCCATTCTGTGGGTTAGTTACTCTGTGGATAGTGTTTTGATGCATAAAATTTTTATAAATTTCAATTTGTCTATTTTTTTCTCTATCATCTCTGCCTTTGGTGTCATTTCCAAGAAATGATTGCCAAATCCAATGTCGTGAAGCATTTGTCCTACATTTTCTTCAGAGTTTTATTGTTTTAGGTCTTACATTTTGGTCCTTCACTCATTTTGAATTAATTTTCATATGTGGTGTTAGGTAAAGGTCCCACTTCAGTTTTTTACATGTTGATGTCCAGTTTTCTTAGCGCCATTTGTTGAAGACTGTCCTTTCTCCATTGAATGGTCATAGCACCCTTGTGCTATCATTTGACCATATATGTGAGAGTTTATTTAAGGACTGTTTTCTTCCATCAGAAAACATGTGTGTCTTTATGCTAGTACTATACTGTTTTTTTAAGTATATTTTATTGATTGTGCTATTACGGTTGTCCAATTTTTATCCATTTTATTCCCCTTCTCCCTGAACTGTCCCCCACCCTCCGGCATTCCCCACCCTCCCTTAGTTCATTTCCATGAATTGTACATATAAGTTTTTTGACTTCTACATTTCCTATACTATTCTTAATCTCCCCCTGTCTATTTAGTGTCTACCTATTATGCTTCTTATTCCCTACACTGATTCCTCCCCTTCTCCCCCACCCCCTCCCTGTTGATAACCCTCCATATGATATACATTTCTGTGATTCTGTTCCTTTTCAAGTTGTTTGCTTAGTGTTTCATTTTGTTTTTTAGATTCAGTTGTTGATAGTTGTGAGTTTGTTGTCATTTTACTGTTCATGATTTCTGATCTTTTATTTCTTAGATAAGTCCCTTTAAAATGTCATATAATAAGGGCTTGGTGATGATGAACTCCTTTAACTATACCTTGTCTGGGAAGCACTTTATCTGCCCTTCCATTCTAAATGATAACTTTGCTGGATAGAGTAATTATGGAAGTGGGTCCTTGCCTTTCATGATTTTGAGTACTTCTTTCCAGCCCCTTGCCTATAGGGTGTCTTTTGAGAAATCAGCTGATAGCCTTATGGGAACTCCTTTGTAGGTAACTGTTTCATTTTCTTTTGCTGCTTTTAAGATTCTCTACTTATTTTAATCTTGGTTAACTTAATTATGATAAGTCTTGGTGTATTCCTCCTTGGGTCCAATTTATTTGGGACTCTGAGCTTCCTGGACTTCCTGGAAGTCTATTTCCTTTGCCAGTTTGGGGAAGTTTTCCTTCATTATTTGTTTAAATAAGTTTTCAATTTCTTGCTGTTCCTCTTCTCATTCCAGCACCCCCATGATTCAGATATTGGAATGTTTAAAGTTGTCCCAGAGCTTTCTAAGCCTCTCCTCATTTTTTTGCATTGTTGTTTTTTCATTCTATTCTGGCTGGATGCTTATTTCTTCCTTTTGTTCCAAATCACTGATTTGAGTCCCAGTTTCCTTCCCTTCACTCTTGGTCCTCTGTATATTTTCCTTTATTTCACTTTGTGTATCCTTCACTTCTTCCTTCATTTTGCAACCAAGCTCAATCAATTCTGTGAGCATCCTGATTACTAGTGCTTTGAACTCTGCATCAGATAGGTTGGCTATCTCCTCATTGCTTAGTTATTTTTCTGGAGTTTTGATCTGTTCTTTCATTTGGGCCATATTTTGCCTTGGCACACCAGTCTTGGTGAATGTTTCTTTAACTCCTTGGTTGTTGGATTGACATGCAAATGATTTTCTGGTAGTTCTTTGTTTTTAAATTGGTTGTTATCCTTCTTTTGGTTGTGTGAGGAAGTGAAGCGTTTCTGCCTACACCTCCATCTTGGCCAGAACCCTATACTTTTTCGATCGCCATAGCTTTGTACTAAGTTTTGAAATCAGGAAGTGTGAGTCCTTCAGTTTTGTTCTTCTTCAAGATTGTTTTGGCTCTCGGGGGCTGCCTGATAGTCTATGTGAATTTTAGGGCAAGTTTTTCTGTTTCTGTAGTGCAAATCATTAGGATTTTGATAGGGATAGCATTGAATCTATAGATTGCTTTGTGTAGTATTGATATTTTAACAATATTCAGTCTTCTAATCCATGAACATGGGATATGTTTCCATTTATTTATGTCTTCTTTACTTTCAGCAGTGTTTTATAGTTTTCATGATATAGGTCTTTCACTTTTTTAGTTAATTCCAAGTATTTTATTCTTTTTTATGCTGTTAAAAGTTGAGTTATTTCATAATTTTCCTTTCAGGTTGTTTATTGTTTGTGTATAGAAATACAATTGATTTTGTATGTTTACTTGGAATATTGCTGCTTTGGTGAATTCATTTGTTTTATTAGCTTCTTTGTGGAGTCCTTGGGGTTTTCCACATATAAGATCATAATCATCTGTAGACAAAGATGATTTTGCTTGTTTCTTTCCAATTTGAATGCCTTTTATTTCTTTTTCTTTCCTAATTGCTCTGGCTACACTTTTCAGTACTATTTTTAATAGAAGTGGTGAAATCAGGTATCTTTGCCTTTTTCCTGATCTGAGAGGAAAAACTTTCAGTCATTCACCATTGAGTATGATGTTTGCTGTGGGTTTTTAATATATGGCTGGTATTATGTTGAGGTAGTTTTCTTCTATTCCTATTTTGTTAAGTATTTTTATCATGGAAGAGTGTTGAATTTTGTAGTTTATTTTTCTGCACCAGTAGAGGTGAACATGGGGTATTTTCCTTCATCTTGTTGTTATGATGAATTACATTGACCAATTTTCATATGTTAAATCATGATTGGATTTCAGGAATAGATTCCACTTGGCCATGGTATATAATTGGTATATAATTATTTTAATATGCTGATGAATTATGTTTGCTATTATTTTACTGAGTATTTTTACATCAATGTTTCTAAGTAACATTGGTCTGTAGTTTCCTTTTCTTGTGGTGTCTTTGTCTTGCTTTGTGTCAGTGTTATGCTGGCCTTATAGAATGAGTTAGGAAGTGTTCTCCCTTCTTTTTTTTTTTTTTTGGTGTGGAAAAGTTTGAAGATTGTATTCTTCTTTAAATGCTTAGTAGAATTCACTAGTAAAGCTGTCTTTGGGAGATTTTAGATCACTGATGCTATTTTCTTTTCTATTCAGATTTTCTATTTTTTATTTCTTTGTGATTCAATTTTGGTATGTTTTGTGTTTCAAGGAATTTGTTCAGCTCATCTAGACTATCCAATTTTTTGGCATATAATTGCTCACAGTACTCTCTTCTATTTCTCCTTTTTACTTCTATAGAATCATTAGTTATATTCCCACTTTCATTTCTGATTATAGTAATTTGAATCTTCTCTCTTTTATTTCTTAGTCCATCTAGCTAAAGGGTTGTCAATTTTGTTGATCTTTTCAAAGAACAAACTTTCGGATTCACTTATATTCTTTATTGTTTCTCTGTTCTCTATTTTACTTATTTCTGCTCTAATCTTTATTATCTACTTTCTCTGCTAGCTTTGAGTTTCATTTGTTCTTTTTCTCCCTAAGTTGTAAAGTTGTTGATTTGAGATCATTCTTGTTTTCAATATAAATGTTTATAGCTATAAATTTTCCCCTTAGCATATGTTTTGCTGTGTCCCATATGTTTTGGTATTTTTTTTCATTTTCATTTGTCTCCAAATATTTCCTAATTTTTCTTGTGATTTCTTCTTTGATCCATTGGTTCTTTAAAAATGTATTGTCTAATTTACAGAATTTTGTGAATTTTCTAGTTTTACTTTTTTAAATTAATTCATAACTTCATTCTATTATGGTCAGAGAAGATACTTTGTATGATCAGTCTGTTTTTTAAAATTTACTAAGACTTAATTTGTGGTCTAACATATGTTCTATCCTGGAAAATGTTCCATGTGCAGTTAAGGAGAATGTGTATGCTATTGTTGAGTAGAGTGTCTTATATATCTTTAAAATTTGGTTGTTTTATTATCATGTTTAAGCTTTCTATTTCTTTACTTAACCTCTGTCTGGTTGTTTTATGTATTATTGTGAGTGGGGTATTGAAGTCTCCAACTATTGTTGTAGATATGTCTTCCTTTGGTCTGTCAGTTTTACTACATATATTTGATGGCCTCTCATTAGATATGTTTTTTAAGATTTATTACTATTTTTATTGTTGTTCAATCACAGTTGTTCCCATTTTTCCCCCCATTACTCTCCCCCGCCCTACCCGCCCCCACCTCCCACATTCAGTCCTTCCCCTCCCCCTATTGTCTTTGTCCATGGGTCCTTACTTTTACCCTGTTTGCATCTTTGGATCTTGTTGATAGCATATAGTTGGGTCATGCTTTTTTTTATCAGTTCTGCCAATCATTGTCTTTTGATTGGAGAATTTAATTGAATTACATTTTAAGTAATTACTGATAATGAGGGATTTACTTTTGTCACTGTGCTATTTATTTTCTTTATGCCTGGTAGCTTTTCTGTGTCCCTCGTTTCCTGTATTACTGTATTTTTGTGTTTAGTTGATATTTTTTAGTGAAATGTTTACTTTTCTTTCTCATGTCCTTTTGTGTATATTCAGTAGTTACCTTTTGTGGTTACCATGGGGATTATATTTAATATCCTAAAGTTATTACACACTAATTTGATTTTATACCAGTTCATGCAGAAACTCTGCTCCTTTAGAGGTCTACCCCCACCCCTTTCGGTTGTTGTTGCAAAATTATATTTTTATACATATGTGCCCAAAAGTATAAACTAATAATTCTTGTAAATGCATTATTCCCTAAATTGTATAGAAAACAATATTTGGTGTTATATGCCAAAGATACAGTAAATCTAGCTTTTACACTAATTTTTTTTCTTTAAATATACTGGTCTCTTAAATCATGTAGAAAGCAAACAAAAGACAACTACAAATCACAGTTACAATAATACTAACTTTTAATAATTGCCCATGTATTTAGCTTTGAGGTAGAAATTTCTCCATACAGTGTTGAATTTCTGTCTAGTGTCCTTTCATTTTACCTTGAAAAACTCTCTTTAGCATTTTTTGTAGGGCTGATCTAGTGGTCATGAATTTCCTAAGCTTTTGTTTGCTGGGAATGTTTTAATTTCTCTCTCATTTTTGAAAGGCAGTTTTGCAAGTTATAGGATTCTCGGTTGACAGTTTTTTCTTTTACTGCTTTGACTATATTGGCCCACTGTGTTCTGACCTCCAGAGTTTCTGAGAAATCTGCTGTTAATGTTATTGAGGATGCCATGCATGTGATGATCCACTTCTCTCTTGGTGTGTTCAAGATTCTCTCCATGTCTTTTTAAAGTTTGATTGTAATGTGTTTCAGTGTGTATCTCTCTGAGTTCTAATTATTTAGAGTTTGTTGAATTTCTTGGATGTTTATATTAATGTATCTCATCAAATTTGGGAAGTTGCAGCCATTATTTCTTCAAATATTCTCCCTGCTGCTTTCTCTCTTTTTTATTCTTGGATTTCCATGAGATATGTGTTGGTCCACTATCTTCAATGTCTTTTTTCTACTTCTCAGCATCAATAATTTCCATAGTCCGGTTTTAAAGTTCACTGATTCTTTTTTTTCCTGCTCAGATTTGCCTTTGATTCTATGTAGTGATTTTTAAAATTTCTGTTGTGCTTTTAAAGTTCTAGAATTTTTTTTTAGGTGTTCTTTTTTTTTTTTTTTAGTTGTTTCAATATTTTTTCCCCCAATTTTATTTTAATGATTGTTCAAGTACAGTTTTCTCCCCTTTACTCCCAATCAAGCCCACCCACCCCCCGGTTTTCTATCTGTATATGAATAGTTTTATTTTGCTCACACATTGTTCTCTTGGCTTTCTCCACATCTCCCTTTAGTTCTTTTAGCATCTTTGAGACAGTTGTTTATAAGTCAGTGTCTAGTATACCTGCCATTGGGTCTTTTTTCAGGGACAGTTTGTTGGTTTATTCTTTTTCTTTGAATGTGTCATACTTTTCTGTTTCTTTGTGTGCCTTGTGACTTTTTTGTTGTTAAACACTGGATCTTTGAATCTAATAATGTGATAATTCTGGAAAACAGATTTTTCCTCCTCCCCAGGTTTGCTTCGTTTTTTTATTATTATTATTTTTGTCTTTTTGATTGTTGTATTTGTCTCTGTGCTGAGGATTAGCCTTAAATGTAAATTTAATGTCTTCTCAGCTCTTTTGTGAGACTTCCCTTGGGCATGCATGGTTACTTTCTGATTTCCTTGCATATGCAGTCATTTTTTTACATATCTTAGTCTTTAATGTCTAGATCCCCAAAGAAGAAAGAGGGAAAAATGGAGGGTGGAGGAAGGGCTTTGGTCTTTTAAATGCCCTGGAAGTCATTTTAACCAGAGGAGGTGGGGCTTGCTACAATGGGGTAGGTGCAACAACATTGGCTATTAGCTTCTTTGTCTGTACTTCTGTGATAAGACACTGTAATCAGAGCAGACACCCCTAGTATTTGGAAGACAGAGTTCTTTTTCCCACCCTGGTTTCCTCAGATTGTGTGCATGCTGCGCCAGGAACCAAGCACAGCTGCCTGCCATTTGGCAGAGGTATGCGTAGGTATAGCTGCCTCTGTGCTAAGAGCTGAAATTGGCTGAAATTAATCACAATTTACAGTCTTCCAAGTCTTCCCCTGGAAGTTGTAATCCTTCAACAGACTGCAGAGTTCCAAAATAGTTATATCAGGCAGCTTCTGTTACTGCAGTTGTTTTCTAGACGGGGAGGCAGATTCCTGGTACTTCCTACTCTGCCTTCTTCCCCAGCATTCTGTCCTCTTAGCCCATTTTTGAAGTTGGATGCTGGCTTTTTTGTTGTTGAGTTGTAGGGATTCTTTATATATTCTGGATATTAAGCACTTATCAGATATGTGATTTACAACATTTTCTCTCATTCTGTGGGTTGTCTTTTCACTCTCTTGATAGTATCCATGTGCTTTCTTAACTATAATAGTTACACATGAATAGGAAAAGGAGATTAACATAAAAATCAAGCAGCAAACACAAACCTACCTGTTTAAGTAGATGGGAATGCTGGTGCTGTATGATGAAGGCTCCCAGAAGACAAGATGACCACAGTTTCTTAGTGACAGTCTGATCTCAGCTTCCCGGAGAGTTTATACCTGCTGCCCCTGGGAAGCCAGCGGGCAAGGCCATGAGTGAACCCTGAGAAAATGTAGAACTCCTTAAAGTCATGGCTCTGACACAGAGTGGAGTCAGGTATGTTATTTATGTATTTTTCCTCCACGGTCCTTCCCAGATGTTGCTGATGACCCTCATATTTCAGTTTTCTTATATTGTGCATCTCTATCCTCTTTGATCAGCACTGATATTCTGTCCATGGCGTTCACCTGCTTTTCCCTGTCAAAGCTCCCTCTGTGCAAAATTCACATTTTGCTAACTGTACCTTTGTCCTGACGTGCCATAGTTCATTGGTGAACTACTTACTAGTTCACTGAGTAACCAGATAAACTTTTACTCTGGTTATTTCATTTGGGATGGGATTATGCATTATAGTTCCATCTTAAACATGTTTTTCATTATAAGTCTTATGTTTGCAGTGACTATATCCAACGTTCTCAAGAATTTGCCTTTTTTACTGGAATTGTTCTTGTTCGTTTACAACTTGAAGCTTCAGTGGTATGCTTATGCTTTTCACTGTCAAGCTGAAGAAAATTGCCTTTACTACTCTCCCCAAACCCATACTTAGGACAATGGGAAGAAAACACCAGTGTATCCTTACTGGCTCTCTCAGTGTGGCAAGTACTTCTTTGTGGTGATATATGAAACTGAGTAAGTAAGCAAAAAACTTGCTATACATACTTTCAGGAAATCATCTCTGCAATGTGGTTGATGGAGAAACAGCACGAAGGAATAGCATAAGTGTTTAGTACATGGTTCTTTGTCTTTAATTCCAGTAAGTACAATAAAAACAAAACAGAACAGATTCTTTGGAGAATGGAGGTCATTAAAACATTCAGAAATAGTGATGTTTTCGGACAGGTCTCTGCAGAGGTGCAAAGATACTAACCTCTATGGTTCTGTCTTTAGTTGATAAGAGAGGTTAGTAGAAGAACCCACTTTCTGTGTGTGAGATTAACTCCAAGTACGGTGAGCTCTAGAATTATCATTGACAAATAGGTTGACATAAACCAAAAACAGAGCTTTTAATCATGTCCTGTTTCCAGTCCCAGGGTACCGTATCCGTTTTGAAGAATGGATAAGTTTCATGGCCCCAGTATTGCACTAATAGGTTTAGTCAATACAGAATTGGAGGATTGGGGACTTCTGTCTTGTTATAAAAGAACAAGAGTTCTTCTCAGATACAGTTGAATCTGTATTTTTATTAGTGGACTAATATTACAAAGCTGCTCTTCTGGGATAGTTTTATGGTAACTGAACTTCTGAGGTATATAAATGTGTGTATATATACCTATGACTTAGTTTTTGTACAATCTTATTTATAAATAGTTTCTCAAAATGTAGTATTTGAACTTGATTGGTTAGAGAGACAGTATCTTTAGAAAGGTAATAAAGGGAACAAGTATTTCCTCAGAGGATGTTTCAGAGTTTTACGGCACTGAGTAATGTTTCAGTATAAAAGAAACGAGCCATTTCTGTACATAGCTTCAGGTTATACTCTTGCAGTATTTTTGGCCCCCTTGCTTCAGCTACGACGAATGTGTTTGCATTTGTTCCAGAGCTAAGAATAGTTAATTCCATACCACCACCATCCTTGCAACAAGAGACGAAATAAATAAGGACTTTCCCCTTCCAGTAGAGTGAAACTTGCAGACCCTGGCCTTGGCAGATTTTATTTCACCCAACATCTCTAAATATCTCTGCGCTGTTTAAAGGGTGCAGACAACCAGGATTCCTGATTGAACTATGAGCTCATAGGTCTCATCGCCACCTACCCGGATGCTGGGGACTTCCCGCTCCAAACCCAACAGACTGCAGCTCTCCTCTCAGACCACAGTCTTCTTGCCTTTCACTTTCACCATTTGCTCAGAGTCATAATCTGTCTTTTCTGCCTTGATTATGACTTACCCCTCTTTTCTCCCCCTTCCCATTTCCCTAGCATATCAGTCTTCCAGTTTTATCTACCCTCACGTCCAGCCTAGACCCCACAAGCCATCATTTCAGCAACGTCAGTGCCTTTCTAGCACCCTTAAACACCCACCCAGAGCCCCAGCTGCTGCACACCGTGCACTTCCCTCTGCCTCCAGCTCTCCTCACTGGCCCCGTTACACCTTTATGTCGCCTGTCCTTGACTGAGCCGTCACTGTTTGTGAGGACTAAAAGGTTTCCGATAAAATACTAATTAAAATGACAATGACTTATTATTTTATTGCCCTTCACTCCTTGGCAAAATTGTCAAAGCAGTTATTTCAAAGCTTTCCCACACACTTCAAATCCTCCTTCGTTTCTGAGTGACTTAATCTCTCGCTTTTCTTAGCGAAGTCAGAATGAACTTGCTTTTCTTCCTTCCCTCCTCAAGTATTTCAGCTCCTATAGCTACTTCACTATCTTAGGGTTTCTCTACAACTCAGTTATTTTAACATATATATTTTTTAACTTATTGATTTTTAGAGAGAAACTGGAGGGGAGGGAGGTAGGGGGTGGAGAAAGAGAGAGAGAAAGACAGAGAGAGAGATTGATTGATTTGTTGTTCCACTTACTTATGCATCCATTGTTTGATTCTTGTGTGTGTCCTGACTGGGATCAAACCTGTGACCTTGTTGTATTGGGATCACGCTCTAACCAACTGAACTACCTGGCCAGGGCTTAACAGATACTTTTTTCAGTGCCTGCTCATTGATACTTGGTAGGTGCTGCATAATAATAACTTATATTAGAATGGATCAGTACACATTACTAGGTATTTGCATATACATTCTCTCACAAAATCATTAGCCAAGCTCACCTCCTATAGTGTTTCAGAAATAAAGCTTCCTTTTTCCAAAACCAAACTTTCTATTTGTTCTTTTAACCTTATTTCCCTCCTCCTCAGAAACATCGGTCTTAGATGATCTCCTTCCTTCCAATAGTTCTTTTCCTTCCTGATATAAATACCTTTGGCAGGGGGGCTGTTATTTAAAAACAGACACACAAAAAAAGATCCCAGGGCTTACGCCATCTTTGAGCCATTCTGTCTTTTTTCTTCCACTCAGAGATTTTCATAAGTATAGCTTCATGTCTCAACCTTAACTTTTTTTTAAATTTAATTTTAATCATTGTTCAAATACAGTTTTCTCCCCTTTAATCCCATTCCAGCCTTAACTTTTAAATTTCCCACTAATTCCTTGTCTTGTGAATTCTGGCTTCGTATTCCCATCTTGAACTAGACTGCCTTTTACTGATTCACCAAAAATATCAACCATAGTCCCCCAAAGAGCCCATTTTATAATCTATGTCCAATCGCAGGCTAGTCACAGGCGTATGAAATAATTCTTCACCTTGAAGTCATCCGAGGTTTTGGCATTGCGGTTCAGGACGCCAAGTGGCGGGTCTTGGGCTGTGGGTGAAGGAGACAGCCAAATGCAGTAAGTAGGCTGTCAGGAGCTCTCAGATCCTGAAGGAGGTGATGAAATGCTTCTGGAATCTCTTGATGTGAGTCTTTATGATCACACAGGTGACAGGGAACCATCGTTTCCTGTGATTCATAGCCTCCCTCCTGTAGTTGCTTGCTGATGGGATGAGGCCACTGGCAAAAATATCTCTGTCTTTTCCTCCTGTGCCTACAAGTGAGCCCCAACTCCTCTAGAACACCTGCAATTCCAAGGGAACTAAAGCACAGCCAGTTCATCTTCACTCTGAGCGTGTGCTGGCCTGTGCTGGGCTCATGGTTTTGAAGGCACCATAAGATGCAGACCAGGGACTGCAATTCTCCACAAATACCGTAAGGCAGCCACTGCAGTCGGTTCATTTTGAATACCCTATCCAGATATAAGAAATTAGACGATTCTATTTTCATCCCCATCTTTAAGTTATCTTAGGAACATTGTTAAATACATATCAAAGCTCCAAGGTTTTGCCTGAGGAATTTTCCACCTAATTTGGGGATCAGTAGTGTGTCTTAAATTTTCATTGCTGTCATCATTCCCAATGGTGTGTCTCAGGTGGCTAACAGTGATGGTTACTCTCTTGGTGAACAGGATTGTTTTGCTCTGGTCCTATACGTATAGATGGAACACACACACACACAAACTCACACTCTCACACTATGGGGAAGGCCTGTTATGGTGCTGTGTGTGCATTGAAGAAAATAAGTAAGTAGCTCATTGAGTTAGTGCATAAAAATAAATGAGCCCATGAGGACTGGGAGTGCCTGGGTGTTCCAGCTGACTGGAAAACAGCATAGAGGAGGAAAGGAGATGGTGATAAATAGAGAAAAAAGAGAAAAGTAAATGGGGTAAGACAAAAAAGAAACAGTAAAAATTAGAGCCAGATGCACGGAAAAGAGATACAAGGAAGTTCGAATTAGCCAAAGTGGTTCAGGTGGAAAGTTGCAAAATACCATAGAATTAGGATTGGCTGGGTCACAAGATTAGATATGATGGTTGGATTTTCAGGAAAGATTGGGTCTTCATCCATGGGAAAGGTAAGGGGATGAATCTTGTGGATGGGGAGCCAACACCCTGCCCTTGTTCAAGCCTGCAGTAGCTACTAGTGCGACTTGGTTTGCTGAAGACTTGGCCTGTCCCCAAACGTGCCTTGTCATACCTCAAATTTCCATCATTTGCTTTACCTCTTTGGATCTGCATGTCTGACTCTAAAGGGGTCCTCTTAGAAATGAAGTTCTTTGCGTGGGAGGGGTAGCCTGTTATCAATATGGATTAATGTATTTAATTAGCATAAATTGCTTAACAGAAAAAGAGGTCCTGGTTCTGCAACTCATTGTGTGGCAAATTTAGTTCTCTCCCCCTCATGGTTCAGATCAGATAGTTGAACTGGATTCCTCCATACATTCACAAATAGTTGTTGAGTGGCTGCTACGTGCTAGACATTGTTTTAGATCCTGGAGCAACAAAAGTGAACAAAACACTAGCCGCCCTGCCCTTGTAGAGCTCACATTCTAGTGTGCGTGTGAACAGGGCAGGCAGTAAACAGACGGACAAGTCAAACATATGGTAGTTGGGTTCACGGTTTAAGTTTGGAGAAAAAACCGGGAAGGAGGATGGGGAGATGGTGGCGTTGGCACTTTTAGAAAGGGTGGTCAGAGACAGCCCCTCTGAGAAGCTGCCCCTTGAAGGAGGTGAGGGAGCAAGGAGCCATACTCATCTGGAGGAAAAGCATTTCAGACAGAGGGAACAACAAGTGCCATGGGCCTGAGGCAGAGCCTGCCAGGCATGTCTGAGGGAAGGAAGCGAGAAGTCCCACAGCCCTGGCTGAAGGAAGGGAGAGAGTAGCAGGAGAAAGGGTCTGTGGAAAGCTGGAGCAGACTCTGCATGGCCTTGGGAACCATTGGAAGGCCTTTGGCTTTTATTCCAGTCGAGATAGGAAAACACTGGAGGGGCTTATGCATCAGAGTGGCATGACTTTAGGAGAAGAAGGATAGCAGCAGGGAGACCGTCGGGAAGGTTAGCAGTCATAGCTTGGACTGGAGTGGTAGTGATGGAGAAGTGTCAGATCCTGGGTATATTTTGGAGAGAGAGGACACTGCACAAGGGAGAAGACCATAAGGAGGTGGAGGCAGGGGTCAGAGTGATGCTGCCACAATCCAAGGAATGCCAGGAGCCACCGTAGCTGGAAGGGGCAACGTAGGGTCCTCCCCCAGAGCTTTGGGAGGACGTCATGACCCTGCTGACACCTCGAGTTCAGACTTCTGGCTCCAGGACTGTGAGAGAATAAATTTCTGTTGTTTTAAAGCAGCAAGTTTTTATGTAGTTGTTGTGGTAGCTCTAGGAAACTCATACTAATGCCTATCAGACATCAGTGTGGAGATGAAGTGCCCAGTGAATTTGGATTTCAGGGGAAAGATCTGGCTTGGAGATATAAAACTGTGAGCCTTCAGTATGGAGGTGATGTTTAAAAGGAGAGTGGATGAGGTCCCAGAGAGGAAGTATCCTGAGAAGAGAGCGGGTCCAAGGACCAAGCCCCAGGGCTCTCTCAGGTTCAGAGGCTGGGCAAGTGAAGAGGATTTAGGAAGAGCAGCTGGTAAGCTCACTTGGACAGAAATATGGGTGGGCCTGGGGGTGGGGAGGGGACCCTGAATCTTCTCCCTTTCTGAGTATCAAGGGAAGAAATGACATATTGCATTAGAGACCTCCTACTTCTAAGGTGTTCACTTAGCATTTGTTCTATGCTAAGTTCAGATGTCTTCCACCAGGGGACATTTTACATCAGGGGAGGACAAAAGGCTAGGGAGGACCTTCTATCCTGTTCAAGAATGTGTGGAAAGCTGCCCGCATATTACTGGAGCAGCAAAGAAGCTATGTCTTCAGTCCTTTTCTCACTCCAAAAGAGGGAATATACCAGATCAAAGGAGGAATTAGAATCAATGAGAGATATGCAGTCTTTCAAATAGTCATAGCAGGTTGAGACTGGAAGGGGCTTAATTAATGTGATAGTGTGTGTACAGGCTCAGCACACAGCTCTACATATAATAGTGAGCAACTTAATGCAATTATTATTAGTTAATAGCTATTTCCTAATCCTAAGCTTTCATTTTACAAATGAGGAAATTGAGATCCAAATATTCAGGAATCAAAAGTAATTACCTTAAGCTGCACAGAAAGAAAGGGAACACAGCGAAAAGTTCTTAGTTTGCCACGCAAAGCCCTCTGCGGTCTGGTTCCAACTCCATGCCCGTCCGCTCAGTGCCTCCAGTCCCCGCCTGTCGTCTGTGAGCAGCACCAGTCCCTCTGGATTCCACGCTTTTCCCACGTGTGCTGTGCCTGCAGTCCCTTCCACTTCCCCCCTCCGTGTGCACAGGTCTGTGCTCATTTTCACAGCTCTAACAACCCCTATGAGTTCTTTCCCGACCTATCTAGCCGTGTTACTCTCTTCTTTGAAATTCTCTAGCGTGATTCCCAGGACACGAACTGGGTGCTGCAGGGGCCATGCAGAGTGTGTGTGTGTGTGGGGGGAGGGGGGGGAGAAGCAGCCCAGGGGCTGTGCAGTGTGCGTGTGTACACCTTTGGGGTCTTGGGCACAAGCAAAGAACCATCGTTTTTTGCTTGGCTGCTGCCCTGATGACGCTCTGCTAACAGAAGTTTGTGTTGTGTCTGGCATGGCCTGTGTGACATTTTGCCATTATTTATTACCTTGTTGTGAAAAGGCCTTATAAGGCTTTAAACTTGGACCCCTCTCAGAATATTACCAGAATTAAAATAGCTAGCATAGTAGCTCTTCTTTAAAAGGATAATTTCTAATAATCAAATAGCTTGCTTCTTTTGATAGGACTTGTATTCTCTTAAAGTTTTTGCACTAGGATAAACTTAAGATAACCCAGGAAAAGAGAAAATTGATTTCCTGCAAGAAAGGTACTGATAACAGTGATATGCACCCACGGTAACCAGAATCTTTTTACATAAATGCTTTCTTGCTTCAAGGGCAGAGAAATACCAAATCAGCCTTGGTGACAGTAATGAAGAATTTTTACCTTTGCTCTTCTCTCTAAAATTGTATTTACCTTGTCGTTAGATAATCTAAATTATTTTCCTCTGCTTTAAAAGGTATGATAGTAACAATTAATGTTAGGACAAGTTGTACTTATTTTTATTTATTGATTTTAAAGAGGGAGGTAGGGAGAGGGAAAGGGAAAAGGAAGGAGGGAGGGGGGGAGGGAGAGAGAGAGAGATTTATTGTTCCATTTAGTTATGCATTCATTGGTTGATTCTTATATGTGTCCTGACTGGGGATCGACCCTGCAACCTTGGAGTATCAGGATGACACTCTAAGCAAGGGAGTCATCCAGCCAGAGCCTATTTTTTAAATTCTTAACAAAAGCTGCAAAATTGGAGTATCTGGGCCCAAATTAAAGTCTGAACTCTGACTAAGGTTCATAGTATAAGAAACATAAATTATACTTCTGTTTATAGTTTCACTCTCATAAATTCTCTTTATATCAGACATTTCATCTTGTGTTCCATAAAGCTGTTCATTAAAACTTTGAGTAAATGGATCATAATTTTATATTTTTATATAATGAACATGTGTACAAGTTTTTAGTGGATGTATATTTTCAATCTCTTGGATATATTCCTAGGAGTGGAATTTCTGGATCATATGGTAACTGTATGCTTAAAATTTGAGAAGCTGCCAGACCTTTTTCCAAAGTGGCTGCACCGTTTTTTGTTCCCACCGGCAGTGCATGAGGGTTCTGTTTTCTCCGCATCCTTGCCAACACATGTTATTATGAGTGTCTCGGATTATAACTGTCTTAGTGGCTGTGAAGTGGTGTCTCAGTGTGATCGTGATTTGCATTTCCCTGACGGCTAATGATGTAGCGCATATTGAATGTGCTCAGGAGCCATTTGTAGATCTTCTTTGGAGAAATGTTTATTAAAGTCCTTGGTCAATTTTTGAACAACAATTAAAATAAAATAAAGAAAGGTCCTTGGCCAATTTTATATAGGGTTGATTTTTTTAAATGTTTTGTAAGAGTTCTATATATATATGATAGGTACAAATTTCCTTAACAGATATGATTTGCAATTTTTTTTTCATGCTGTGGGTTGTCTTCTTTCTTTCTTGATGGTATTCTTTAAGCACAAAAGTCTTAAATTGTGACACAGAACAATTTCTTTTGTCATTTGTGCTTTTAATGTCATATGTAAGAAACCACTGCCTAATCCATGGTCATGAAGACTTACACCTATGTTTCCTTCTAAGACCTCTATCGTTGAACCCTCACATTTAGGTCATTGGTCCACTTGGGTTCATTTTGTATGTGGTGCGCGCGAGGGCTCCAGCTTCATTCCCTTGCACGTGGCTGCGCAGTTGTCCCAGCACCGTCTGCTGAAAACAGCTCTTTCCCTTGTGGAATTGTCTTGACACCCTTGTTGAAAATCGATTGACCGCAGATGCGAGGGTCTATTTCTGGACTGTGAAATTTTATTTCTTTTGTGCTATGTACGTATCCTTATGCCAGTGCCACATTGTCTTGATTAGTGCGGCTTTACTCCTCTTCTTTTAATACTCCCATTACAAAAAAAAAAGTGTATTAAATTGTGGACAGTGGAGTTGTCTCTTACTGGACTCGGTATTAAAGCCGGTTGGAAAGGCACAAAACAAACCCAGGTGCAGTTACTCCTGAAAATCCTTAGGTGCAGTGTTGGAGAGGAAGCATGGATTTTAGTTGGTTCAGTGCAGCCAGTTTTCACTTAGTCGTTTCTGTGTTTGAGGACCAGCTGAAGGAGTTGACTTTCATTTAGGGCCTCTGCTATTGAAAAATACTTACCTGGAAACACAAGAATTTCAGTGCACACAGAAATTGGGTCCAGACTGATTCACATGCCTTTGCCAAGCCCTCACTGCATGTACGCTCACTGACCGGAGGCTCTCAGAATTGCTTATGTCATTCATTTCTATTGCCCCTTCCCCCCCTCTCTCCTACTCTCTCCTCTCTTCCTTCTGCCCCTTCCTGCTTCCCTCTCCCTTTTCCCCTGTCTTCCCTCTTCTTCTTTCCCTCCTCTTTCTTCCTTTTTTTCTCCTCCCTCTTTCTTTTGGTTCCCCTCCTATCCTCCAGTACACTTTGCTGAATTTCTGTATCTTTCTGTGGCTGTGATATAACTTACTATAACCCCAAATTAAAATGTATACAAAATGAACCGACCTTTGTCTCTGATAGTTTTGATTTTAACATTTAATGTGTCTTTGTAGTGAGCAGTTGGACATGACTTTAGCCTGTAGGGATACTTCTGAGGGTTGCAGCTGCTGCTGGCCAGGGCGGGGGAGGTGATTAACCGACCATCTGGTACTGTTAAAGAAACAAACCTTAGGACCTGCGCGCGTGTGTACACACACACACACACACACACACACACACACACGATGTGCTAATGAGGGATTGCCCTTCTCCAGTCCCACATGCATCTCCCCATCTGCCTTTGGGTGACTTCTTACCAGTCAGTGGCCTTCTGCATTGGCCTTGGAGAGGGTAGGGCAGGGGCAGGAGTGCACAGTGTGACCGCTCTGTCAACACAGCCCTTGCGAGCAGCTAGTAAGCAATCTTCTTTACTCGAGTAGTTTCCTAACACTTAGTTCAGTCCGGTCACTACTGTGCTGGCATTAGATTACCAAGACCTGCAAGAAGATTGCTGGCCAGTGGTAGATGGAGGAACAAATGAGCAATAATTTTTTTAAAAAAGCATGTTTGATTATTTTCCCGATAGAAAAGAATGCAACTGAATCATTGTAAAACTATGAAACTCAGAAAAGTATTAAAAGAAATGAAAAATTATTCTATTATTCTGTTAGCTACATTGGGGTCACATGAAATTTTAGTTCGGAGTTATTTAATATCTCATGCCCTTGACCTAGAAGTTGATCTGGTTCGGTTCTGAATGTGGAGCATGCCTTCTCAACAGAGGTGATGCTGCCTGCACGGGGGACGAAAATGGATTCTTGGTGGGGCGGGCGGCAGTCTTTGATAGCCTCCACTCCTCCAAAAGGCCACAGTGCACAAACAGATATTTAAATGTCATGGGGGAGGAAAGTTACTAGGAAAAAATACCTAACAAGGCTCCTTGTGGGGAGTGCTTCCCCCTCAAATTCACATGTTGAGGTCTAAAGCTCTAGTACCCCAGCATGTGACTGCATTTGAAGCTGGGGCCTTATAGATAAAGTGGGGTCTTGGGATGGGCCCTAACCCAGTAGGACTGGTGCCCCTGTGAGAAGACAAGATTGGGACAAAGACGAGCGTAGTGGAGAGACCACGTGGAAACGAAGGGAGAAGGCGGTCGTCTGCGGCCAAGGAAGGAGGCCCCAGAAGAAACCAGCCCTACGAACACCATGATTTAGGACTTCCAGCTTCTAGATCTCTGGAGAAATAAGATTCTGTTGTTTAAGCCAGCCAGTCTGTGGTAGTTCATTATGGCAGCCCTAACGAGCTACTAGAGGGACTGATAATGACAGAAAGGTGGAGAAACACTGATGCAGAAAAACTTACTCCCTTTTATGTTATGTTCACTTCAGGTCTATTTCTTCCTGATTCTCCATATTACTGAGAATTGGAAAACTGGTTTTCAATTTTATAATCTTATTACTGAGCACCTTCCACATCAATATCTAATTTGAACCTCAAAATTGCTTTATATGGTGATTAGGTATTAAGTTTCCTATTTTGTAGATGCCTCTGGACATTTATACACGTTGCCCTCTCTCTGCCGAGAAAGACACTTTCTGCTCCTCACACGGCACCCCTTTTCTCTGCTAACTTCTTGCAGCACACAGATTCCCTCAGGAGGCCTTCTGTGGTCCTCTGACCACAGTGGCTCCCCATGGTGGTGCCAGTCGTCCTGCACAATAAACAGTTGTCTGGTTATTGTCCATTTCCTCTCCCACCCCGGCAACCTGGTGAGGAGGAACTCTTGCTTTCAAAACTGAACTTCCAGCACCCAGCAGAGTGCCAGGATATGTTGTTAATGGGTGAATCAGATCCTGTAGCTAATAACTTGAACTTAGTTTTTTAGCATCTGCAATCAGTTTTCTCTGTGATACCATGCTGCTTCTCCAATAATTCATCTGATTTGTCCTAATGAACATGGTTTTGTCTGAGTACGAAAGGATGCTAGTGGGGTCTGCTGTCTGCACTGTGCTCCAGGCCTCTCTCACATTCAGGCAGTGTGGCATGTATGCATGCATGTATGAGTACACATGTAGGTTAGTGCATAATGGACTCAATCTTGACTGTTCCCCAAAGGATTTCACGCTCCCTACCACATTCCAGACACCTCCTGCTAGTCCTTTTGCAGTATCTCAGTAACCTCTTATTGGAGATTGGGATACAGATTCCTTCTTCTTTTTGGCAGTTGCCAGACATGGGTATTGGACAATGTTTAGTGTGTATCATGAAGTTAACAAAGCTGGATCCAAATTAAATGCACACCACAATTGTAATTGTTTTCTTCCTTCTTTACACATAGACCCTGCTGGTAATGTGTTAGGTCCTGGGATATAAAGGTGACTCAGCAAGGCCTCTGCTTGCGTGAAGTGTACAGTTTCATTGATGAGCCATGGGAACAGATGAATTTCCCTGCAGCAGGGTTAGTGCTACCACAGAGATAGGAACAGGACGCCGTGAGGCCTGACAAGCTCAGCAGCTGCTCTCTGCCTGGAGGTATTTTGGGAAGGCATCGTGTGTGAGCTGGACTTTGAAAGGAGAGTAGGAATTTGCCAGATGAAAAGTGGGAAAGAAGTACACAAAGGAACCAATCTATGGAATATCTGGTTTAAAAATGAGTATGTATATGGCAAAAAAACTGAAAAGGAATATCCCCGAATGAATAGTTGAATTGTTGGTGTTTTATGATTGTAGAATTATAGGTGGGTTTTTTTCCCAGAAAATTTTAAAAGCTTTTATTTATTTATTTTTAGAAAGAGGGGAAGGGAGGGAGAAAGAGAGGGAGAGAAACATCAGCGTGTGGTTGCCTCTTGTACGCCCCCTACTGGGGACCTGGCCTGCAACCCAGGCATGTGCCCTGACTTGGAATCAAACTGGTGACTCTGGTTTGCAGGCCAGTACTCAATCTACTAAGTCACACCAGACAGGGCTTTTTTCAGAATTTAAAAAAATATTGCTGCCATGTTTTTTTCATAACTAAAAATGAAATAAAAGCTCGTGACTATTTTATCAGTGAATCGATGTATTTCTTATTGCCTATATTTGTACTTAATTTAACATCCAGCTTAAACTAGCATTGCCTAATTGACTAAATTGTTAGTTAGTTAGTTTGTTTTTTTAGTAGAGGGCACAGAACAGGATACAAATTGGTTCCTTTTTTGATAAACAGACCCGAGTTTCCTTTTCCCTTGAGTTTCCGTTGACTGGTTCTCATCTGGGAGGCCAGGATAGGCCTGGTGGGAGTTCACCATTTGCTGAAGTATACGGGTGTCTTTTAACCTGGTTGAGCCGAGTTTGTTCACCCTGCATGCGATTAGTGGTGTGCGCTCAGGCGAGAAGGTGGTCTCACCTTCTCACCTGAGAGGGAGGTGAGAAGGGTGGCTGGGAGGGCCCTTGGAGACGGTGGACTGTTTTAGTTAAAAGGGAAGAATCCACAGGTGGAACACTCAGAGGGCACCTCAGGTCCAGAGGATGGAGGAGCAAGAAACACGGCACCAAGAAATGGCATGACCATTTCCTGTGAAGTCGGGCTGCACAGGAAACTGAGTTGGCCGACACTTGGCTGGTGGTGGAAGGCCCCTTTTATGTGGAGTCCAGCGTGTCTTGCGTGCCAGGGCAGGGGAAGTCACTGAAGGGCACCCTGCCGGCGCAGACACCAGGCCTCGGAGGTTTTCCCAAAACAACTCAGAGGCTGAATAGGCTTCTCTGTTTGCTGTGATGCAGCGAAGGTCACGACCAGCTCTGAAGGTGTGCGTGCAAAGAGGTCTCCTCTCTGATTTTACTTGTGGAAGGGAGATGTTTTTAAAAGATTGAAAATTACTTTTACATTATTTGAATCATCACATTTTTCCCCCTTCAAAGAATGTTTTTCTCTGTCTCTTTTGCCAAACAATTGTTTATTTGATCTGGGTCAAAACCAATTTTATTCCTAATGTCTTCCTAATAATTAAAAATTTTTTTCTCTCCTTTAAAAATATAAAAACTTAGACTTTGTGCAATAACAGGTTAACCTTTTCCCCACCAATGCAAGGCAAGCATAGGTTTTCCACCAGGAGAGTTGCATCATGCGAACGATGAGAAATGAGTGCCGGAAGGGTGGCATGGGGTCATGTAGGAGACGGGACGAGGGAAACTGTGACTTAGAAACACCGTGTTCTAATGGCCTTTAATTTGTGTCATTAGCTGAGTATTTAATATATTAAAATACCATTTCAGAACTGTGTTAAAAATGGTGCTAATAACATCATGGTAAGCTTGCCTGGTGACAGATGATTGCTAGAAATAGTGGGGTGATCACATTGTAAGGTATTAAAATGTCAAATCACTGTCTTGTACACTGGAAATGAATATAATTGATACAATGTTGTCTACCAACTATACTTAAAAAATTAAATATTTTTTAAATGGTGGTAAAAAAATGAGAAGAAATTATCCAAAGTGGTAACATCTGCTGAAAATACGGTTATGTGTTCTGGTCCATAAAATACTACTTTTTTTTTTCAGAGATAGTGTAAATGGTTGTAGATTTGATGTGTATAAACCATCTTAGGTTATTTGTAGGCAGCCAAGTACACTGGATCTGTATTAAATTGCACCAGATTTTCACTGGTCTTGGGGCCTGGTGTGGCTTAAGTCCAAAGATCAAATATCACCTCTGCCTAAGGGGTCCTACATAACTTTTTAATCCTTTTCACTGCTGTCTCAACACACATGCACATGCATGACTGTACGGGTGACTGAAGAATTCTTGTTCATCACACAGTCTCTGATTATAAACTAAAGGGTGGCTCCCACTTTTATGGGCCTTCCTTTGAACTTGAGTAGTGCACATGCGTGACAAATAGTGGTAGCTTGCCAGCTCATTAGTAAGGTCAGTTTTCTAGAAGATACAGTTGCAAAATAAAGGCCCCTCTCTCATCAAGAGATTGTTTCAGTGGCAAAGTCAAGGTGACAAGACTTAAAATATTTATGACTTTCAAAGGCACCTACCCTTTAGAGACCAGCAACCCAGGCACCAGACCCTCATTAACAAAGACATCGGGTATGTTTAGAGTCGTGATGGCCTTCCCTCTAAAAGAAAAAAATTCTAGAATGTACACGATGCAGTACGCAGTGATCCACTATAGAATTATACACTCAAAACCTATATAATCTCATTAGCCAATGTCACCTCAATACATTTAATACAATTAATGAAATGTATCATTTCTGAAGCTGCATTAGATCTATCCACTCATTTTCTCTTACCCCAATTATCTTGTTACTTTAGACCAAATTAGACACTTGCTTGACAGTCCTTGGTTCAGATACTTTTTTTCTTTTTTCAAAAATATGTTTTATTGAGTATGCTATTACAGTTGTCCCATTTGTTTCTACCCTTTATTCCCTTCCACCTTATGCTCCCCTCCCACCATCATCCCCTACCTTAGTTCATGTCCATGGGTCATACATATAAGTTCTTTGGCTTCTCCATTTCCTATACTATTCTTAACCTCCCCCTTTCTATTTTGTACCTACCATTTGTTTCTTATTCCCTGTATCTTTCCCCCCATTCTCCCCACCAGCCTCCCCCCAACCCTGCTAATAACCCTCCACGTGATCTCCATTTCTGTGATTCTGTTCCTGTTCTAGCTATTTGCTTAGTTCATTTTTTTTGTTGTTTTTGTTTTTAGGTTCCATTGTTGATAGTTGTGAGTTTGTTGTTATTTTACTGTTCATATTTTTTATTTTCTTCTTTTTCTTAGGTAAGTCCCTTTAACATTTCATTAAATAAGGGCTTGGTGATGAGGAACTCCTTTAACTTTATCTTACCCGGGAAACATTTTATCTGCCCTTCCATTCTAAATGATAGCTTTGCTGGATAGAGTAATCTTGGATGTAGGTCCTTGCCTTTCATGACTTTGAATATTTCTTTCCAGCCCCTTCTTGCCTGTAACATTCTTTTGAGAAATCAGCTGATAGTCTTATGGGTTCTCCTTTGTAGGTAACTGTCTCCTTTTCTCTTGCTGCTTTTAAAGATTCTCTCCTTATCTTTCATCTTGGCTAATATAATTATGATGTGCTTTGGTGTGTGCTTCCTTGAGTCCAACTTCTTTGGGACTCTCTGAGCTTCTGGGACTTACTGGAAGTCTATTTTCTTTGCCAGGTTAGGGAAGTTCTCCTTCATTATGTTTTCAAATAAGTTTTCAATTTCTTGCTCTTCCTCTTCTCCTTCTGGCACCCCTATGATTTGGATGTTGGGATGTTTAAAGTTACCCTGGAGGTTCCTGAGCCTTTCCTCATTTTTTTTTTAATTCTTGTTTCTTCATTCTATCCTGGTTGAATGTTTATTTCTTCTTTCTGGTTGAGAATGTTGACTTGAGTCCCAGTTTCCTTCCCCTCACTGTTGGTTCTTTTTATTTCACTTTTCATAGCCTTCACTTTTTCCTCTATTTTGCAACTATACTCAATCATTTCTGTGAGCATCCTGATTACCAGTGTTTTGAACTCTGCATCTGATAGGTTGGCTATCTTGTCATCTCTTAGTTGTATTTTTTCTGGAACTTTGATCTATTTTTTCATTTGAGCCATACTTTTTTTGCCTCAGTGTGTCTGTTATATTGTAAGGGGTGGAACCTTAGGTATTCGCCAGGGCGTGGCAACCCACATAGCTGCGTTGTTGTGCTATAAGTGGGGGAGGGGTCCAAGAAGGAACAATGCTGCTTGCTCAGCTGTCAGCTGGCTTTCAGTCACTTCCTCTGCTACCCACAAGCAAATTGGGCCCTTCTGGCACTGATTCTGGGTGGGTTTGTGTACATTCTAGGAACCTGTGGGTCTCTCCAGTGAACTCTCCTGTGAGGCTGGGAGTCTCTCTCACTGCTCTGTTTCCTCTATCTAAAACCCTGGGTTGCTTGGTCTGTCTCTGTCCCCAGTTGTTCCTCATGGTTTATCCCCATGAAAATGTGCTACTACCCGTTCAGCAAGCCGCTGCCTCGCCTGCACTAGTCCTCCAGCTGCTGCCTTACCTCGAGTCCTCTCCACCCAGCTTCCTTTCTCTACCCCTCCTACTGGTCTGGATGAATGTTTCTTCTTTAACTCCTTGGTTGTCGGACTTCCATACAGTTTGATTTTCTGGCAGTTCTGGTTAGTTTTTGTTTTTAAATGTGTTGTTGTCCTTCTTTTGGTTTTGTGCCTTGGTATGTGCTTTTTTGGTTTTGTGAGGAGGCAAAGTGTATCTACCTACACCTCCATCTTGGCCAGAAGTCTCCAGATTCTTTAACATCAACAACACTTTGTATTTAGCACCACTTTGCCTAAGACCCAGCTAGAAGTCTGACAGGGAATGTGTCACATGCAGTTTTATTTTTAGTGAACTAGGTACCTGACCAGAATGACACCCAGAAATATAAGGATCTGATTGAGATATAATGCTCAGGTAAAAGAGCTAATTAACTTTCTGATAAAAGCATTTTTTTGCTTCCTGTCTTTTTTCATTCAATGATAGGAGGTACATATTTAATGGTTTTGGTTGATGATGATGACATTGTGAAAAAGTAAATAAGATACCTGAAGCATCAGCATAAGAGATGTAGCAAGACATTAAGAGCCAAAATGGTGCTATGAAGTCATAAAGGAAAAATAACATCATAGGCCAGAGTAGGAAGAGAGGGCTTTGGGAAGACTGGTATTTTTGTTCATTCATTTATGGAAAGTTTGTTTAAAGCTTACTAAGTTCCTGGAACCCCTCTAGGTATGGGGCATGCAGCAGTGGACAAGTTTTCTGCTCTTAAAGTGTTTACTTTCTGGTAGGAGAAGACAATAAATTTTTTAAAAATCTGTTTAATGAGAAACATCTGATAATGACCCTGTAGAACTTTAGTGTAGGGTGCTATGATAGAGTGCTTCAGAGGATATTTTCGATTGTTGGTCCATGTTGTCTGCTTTGCAAGTGTGACATTTGAGCTGAGACCTGGATGATGAGAAGGAGCCAGCCCTGCAGTGACCTGGGCACACCGGGCCCAACCCTCAGGCGGGAAGGAGCCTGATGTGTTAATGGGAACAAAAAGTTGAAATCGGAAAGGTTGGAGAAACGAAATCGTGTAGGACTTGTTGGGTTTTTTTGATAGTTTGGATTCAATGCTGATTGCAGCAGTAAGCCACAGGATGGCTTTAAGCAAAAGAAGACCATGAGCTGATTTCAGTTTTAAAATTTTGTTCTGATCTCTGTGTAAAGAATGGATTTAAGCATGGCAGGAGCAGAAGCAGAGGTACAAATTAGAGAGTGACTATAGAAGGCTAAGCAAGAAATTATAGTGTCTTTTCCAAGGAGGATAGTAGGGTGGATGGGGTGAATTGCATAGATTTGGGATGTGTTCTGGGTATAGATCCTACAGGACCTGGATTTGAAATGGGATGTGAGAGAAATAGAAGTCAAAGATGACTGTAAATTTCTGGTTTAAGCAACTGGACAAATGATGGTGATCTCTGAAGAAAAAAAATATGATTTGGAGAAAAGGAGCCAGGAATCTTAATTATAGAGGTAGGAAAAGACATGGCTTATGTGGTAGACTTTTAAGATTTTGTAAAAACAAAGACTTTTTGCCCTGGCTGGTGTAGCTTAGTGGATTGAGCATGGGCCTGCAAACTAAAGGGTTGTTGGTTTGATTCCCAGTCTGGGTACACACCTGGGTTGCGGGCCTGGTCTCCAATAGGGAGCGTGTGAGAGGCAACCATACATTGATGTTTCTCTCCCTCTCTTTCTCCTTCCCTTCCCTCCTCTCTAAAATTAAATAAATAAAATCTTAAAAAAAATACCAAAGACTTTTCAGTCAGTGCTATTCAATTCTATTCAATAAATTAAAAACATTATAAATAAATAGTACTTTCCTATATGATGGGCCATTAGGAGAAGTAAATGAGGAAGTTTGGGGAAATGAAGAAAGAGTGTAAAATAGAAACAAGAGGAATGAGCAAGTCAGAGAAAGACACAGAGATGGAGAGATACAGAAAGGAAAGTTACAGAAATAAAAACACTCAAAATTGAGACACAAGGACATACACACAGAATGAGTATTCCCCTGCATGCTACACTTAGAACTAAAGAGAGATGCTAGAGGCAGTTGTAAGGAGGTCAGGACATTTTTTTCTTTATTGTAATTAACTGTGGAAGTCATACCAAGAGACCAAGCAAAGGCAAATGAGACCAAATCATTTTCAGAAGTAGGAAAATTGTCTTGGTTTTATTCAATTATTAGTGAATGATCTTGCACCCTGAAATATTTCCAGGATGAAATGTTTTTTTCAATTTGTTATTAGCTAAGCAATAGGCTCAAAAATGACCTGAAAAATATATCAGTAGCAGTGTACAGTTATTCATTTTGTAAAGAAAAGATGCTCTTGACCTTGCCAGTGTGGATCAGTTGGTTGTAGTGTTGTCCCGTGCATCAAAGGTTTGATTCCTAGTCAGGACACATACCTAGGTTGCAGATTCGATCCCCAGTTGGGTTACATATTGTAGGCAACCAATCGATGCTTCTTTCTCACCTTGATATGTGTGTGTGTCTCTCTCTCCCTTCTCTCTTTCTAAAATCAATAAACATAAAAACAAAGAAAAAGAAAAGAGGTTCCCAAAATTGGCTCTTTAAAAATGGTTCTCACTCCTTAATGGAAAGAGGGAGAAATGAACCATCCATTAGTAGGTAAAGTTGAGTTGCAGGAATAAGCACGTGAACGAATGCACAGCAAATACATTCATACATCCCATGCCACACTGTACGATACCCCAAATCCGCCTGAGTTTTCCGACAGAATAAATAGGCTCCATTTAGAATGGAAAAACACTTTGAGGGCTTTTTAAAAAATTATTATTATTAGATCTACATCTATCCTAGAACCATTAATTTTCTTAAAAGTTGGTTATTGGTTAAAAATGTGATTGCTAGAAATACATAAGAACCTACAAATAAATCCATTTAACAGGGAGACACGAGGAACAAGATTTCAGATAAATGTATTATTAGAAGACCAAGAAGATTACCAATGCACTGTAGGAGGGGTATGTTATTGGGACCTCCACTCCGTTTTACCCCAAAAGGCCAGTGAAACTCTGGCACAGATAGTAAAAATAAATTTTAAAAAATAATTGAGAAAGTTTAAAAGCTATGGAACTACATTGGGCTGAAAAGTCAGGACCGACGTTTGGTTGAGGATTCTTCTTTTTATCCCCTCCCCTCTTCTCCCTCCCTCTTTCCTTTCTTCCTCCTCTTTCCTTTTTTATTTTTATTTTTAAATTCTTATATGACATTTTCTTAAAAGGACATGGAAAGAACACTCAATTAAGACATAACACCTCAGTTCTGTTATTTATGATTATGTCGTAGTATTTATGTGAAAAACTAAACTAGATTTTTAAAATCTATTTTAATTTAACATTCTAATAATAATTCTTATATGGAATTTGCATTTGTCCTGGCTTCTTGCCTTTCAGGCTACTTAACGATGATGTTCATCACACTGTTTCCCACCAGGGTCAGCCCTTGCCGGCTCCAGGACAGAACGAGGCCACGGGCACTGAGAAATGTCTGATAAAATGACCAGGGATTTGTTGCGATTTATAAAGACAGAAAAATTACCGCTACTCTTTCTTAGTGATTGATACTAAATGGCTGCCACAAGAGGAGCTGTTTATGAATGGCCATTCAGGATAAAGAGCAGAGATGGAAAATGGCCCGGTTAGCATGGCAAGCTTTTTGCAGGAAATATTACCCTTTGAATTTTCCTTGGAGGTTTCAAGGTGTGACGAAGAATTACCGCCCCGGCCATCCCGCGGTATTCATCTGGACTGCGGATGTTCATTAAACACGCGTAATACACAGAATTTAGCATAATCCTGTGAGGATACAGAGAACATGGCTACACCCTCTAGTGGGGAGAGCCCCGTTCCTGTACCCCAGTGGGTTTTTATTGAGAAAGTAGACTCAGTTTGTGGATTCACAGTCTGGCAGAAAGGATCAAAGGGGACAGGTAACTTGCAAAGATGCTAACAGAATTCCTGTTGTGATTCAGGGCAGAGATTGGAGTTTTATCATATGAAAGGATTACATGGTTCAATGGCCTAGTTTTGGTTTCCTGTCTGTGCCTTCAAATTCTAAGTTAATAACATCCTCCAGCAAACAGATCTCACAGGATCTTGCATATTCTACGTCCCAGGCCTGATTACCCCGGGGGTCCGCTGTCTCCAGTCTGAGCTGCCCCTTTGGCTATTTGCTTAGCCCTGAGAAGGGCAGAAGACAGAGGCAGCCAGGAGACTTGGATTTCTCACATCTAAGTACAAAGACTCAGGCTAAGAGGGGGCAGGGGTTGATGTTGATCACCCCTTCCTTTCCACAGCCCCTTCATTTATTTCCACAGCCTCGTGAGTCTCATTCCAGAGGCCTTTATGTGGTCAGCACCTGTCTTAGGTCCATTCTCTATCTTAGAGAATTGTTTCCCGTCATTGGTTAACTGATCAAGCATTAAAGGCCAGGCACAGAACAGGTAGCGTTCATGCCAGGGGAATAAGTTTTGTCTCCTTAGTGGCACCTGGTCTGGAGGTCTCTCACTCAGCCTAAATTACAGGGGGTCACAGCTTCCTGAGACCAGGCAGGGCGGTCGCCAACAAAAGTGAGTTTTGATTATTACTTATAACTTCTTCAAAGGGTTGGGTGAATGGATTACATGTGAAAGTGTTTTAAGTATTAAAAGAAACATTTTGACCTGGATTAGCACTTAACCACATGAAAGTCTTTTTCAGGCATAACTTTCGCTGTGGGCTGTGCCTGTAGGTTGCCACATGGCTGCACGGTTTGCTTTTGAGTGTGGGTGCTGGGCCAAGACAAACTGTACTTCCTGACGTGCCTTCTCTACAAACATTCCCATCCAGGTGACAAAGAGTAGATTTCAGGAGGCACTTTAAGAGGAAAAGAGTAGAAAGGGAGAGTTTGAGATGTGTGTAGCCCATCATCACTAAGTATTTTCTTCCATTTTATGTCACTCAGCCAGGAGTCCTTAAAAATATTACTTTACTTATGTAGCTGCCTCAGAAACCCTAAAGACTTCTCCCCCACCCACCCAGCCACCCATCTTCAAGTGGGAATCATCACAAGTCTGTGTCTGCCTGACAGTCATCAGCGCTGAGTGTGGTGGCTGGGAGAGGGCCCTGCACTCAGAGCTGAGGCAGTGATTCTTGTGTGAGCGCCACCTCCCAGCCCTTCCCTGCTAATCTGCTGTGTGGTCTCTAGAAAGTCTGGACCCTGCTGGTCACCAAAGTCTTCATCTGTACCAGGAGTTGACAGCCTGTTTCTGGAATGGACCAGAAAGTGAACCTTTCAGACTTCCCAGGCCTCGTGCGTTCTCTGTGGAATAGTCTCCTTTGGTTTTACATGTTTGTTATAACCCTTAAGAAGCAGAAAATCATTCTGAGCTCCTGGGCCACACAGATGCAAGCTGTGGGCTGGATTTGGCCCCCTTGCCTTTGTTTGATAACCTCTGATCTACACAGCAAAAAAAGGAGAGAAAAAAGTAAAAAGGGGGCATTCGAACCGACAGTTTTTAGACATAGGACGGTGATGTCCTCTGAGGAACAGGAGGCTAAAGGGCAGATTCTGGAGGCAAGGGTTTTGTTTGTTTGTTTTATTTTAAATATTATCTATTCATGATATATAGTTTCTTTTTATGATTTCCTGGATTTAAAATTGCATTTCACTCTTATCTCCTGTTCTTCTTCAACTCTCCAAATATACTGCTCTTTACCAATCCTGGCCCCAAACAAATTACCACTGGAAGCAAACAGGGAGGAATGGCTTTCTTTACGGTTGGATATGTGACCTTTCACTTACAAAAAAGAGAAAGTCATTTTATTGCCCTTGGAGCCCTAAGCAAAGAAATGATCATTAAACAGGCCAACTTCAGGAACTCTGAATTCTGGGAGGCAGCAGGGAATGGCAGGGGGAGGCGGGGAGTGAATGGTAAGAAATACCTCAGTCTTTGCTTTCGGGTAGCGTCGAATCCTGTTATCCACACTGAACAAATGGCCCACAGCTCTACTTAAAGAGTCTCCTTAGCCAATATTGGAATGGGCAGCCATTTTACTTACCTGGAGGACTAGACCCAGAAGAGGGCGCTGTGGACCCCGCCCAGGTCTTCCTGCACCTAGACACCCAGGTCCTGTGCCCCCTCCTGGGTTTCTCCTCTCTGCCCCTCTTATCTGACTTCCATGGCAGTCAGGAACTGCCCATCCACATCACTTTTCCAGCACTGCCCGTGGGTTTCTTCCTACCTGGTCCACTTTCCTGCTGGCTGGTATAGTTGTTGAATCGGCCTGGCCCCCTGAATGTCCTGGGGTCTTGTTACAGACTTTGGGGCTTTGATTCCAGAGCCACTTTGCACACTTGCCTTCTGTCCTCAGACAGGCACATTTGGGAAAGAAGCCTACACTCCACTCTCCCTCCTTCTCTTCACTTCCCTGCCACAAAAATGTGGCACTCGCCTTCTCCACTCCACAAACATGCTCTCTCTGCCTCTTTTTCCTTTTGGGAGGCTTACTGCTGATTTTGGCCTTGATAAATGGAAGGGACACTTTTTCCTTCCCTTCCTAACTGAACGTCTTTGTTGCAGAGACACTGTTGGCCATTGACGCACCGAAATGCTCGATTATCGAGTTTCTTGGATCCTTCCAGTGCTTCTCACAGCCCCTTCTGTCGTCTCCTCTCTGGGCTCGGGCTTAGCCTCTGCCCACTGTGTTCTCAAAACCCTCTTCTCCTTCATGCTCTCTTCAGCTGGGTCCATTCATTCTTGAGGTGTTAACTGTCACCTCTATGTTTGTGGCTGCTCAAATGTTTGGGCATCTCAAACCTGACCTTTACGCCTAACTTCACACTCCTTCACCCCAATGCCTGCTGAGCGACTAGACGGATGCCCCAGAGACACATAAAAACCAGTATATGTGAAACTGACCTCAATACTTCTCCCCCCAAACCTGAAGCTCCTCTTTTCCCAGCTCAGTTACACAGGTCACCCAAGCCAGAAGCATGAGCATCTTCCTACACCTCGAAGTTTCTCTGTTTACACCCTCCCCACCCAATCACTTACCAAGTTCTGTTGATTTTACCACATAACCCCTTCTCTTCTGTATCTCTCCTCTGCTACCATGTCATTTTTTAGAATTTATTTTTTCAATTACAGTTTCCATTCAGTATTATTCTGTATTAGTTTCAGATACACACTCTGCTGCCACATCATTAATTCAGGCCCTCATCATCTCTCTCTGCTATCATTTTCTCTACTTCTGTCCATAAATCCATCCTTCGCTCTGTAGCCATAGCCAAAATTCAAACCTGTGACGTGTCACACGCTTTCAGATTCTTCAGTGTCAACCCGTCACTAACAGAATGAAACCCAGATTCTGTAGTTCCTACATGCCTCTTTCTGATCTGGCTCTCCACCTCTCCAGACCCATTTCCTGGCCTGCTTTGTCCACTCTACCTTCTGGTAATACCGTGTTCTTGAGTTCCTGGAGCGGTCGCTGCTCCTCCATGCTCCTGTGCCCTTTCCTGTGCTGTTTCTGTGGTCCTGGCTCACTCTGCGTGACTCAAACTCAGCTCAGGTTTGCTGTCACACGTCCTGCATCCCTCTCTCTCACCACTTCTTGTTCGTTTGTTATCTGCCTCCCTCACAGACTGTGCACTCCTCCAAGATGGAGGAGTCTTGTCTGCTTCTCACTGAACCCAAAAGCCTCCCCTAATTTAACTCTTACGATGCCCCGTGCAGTTGACATTGTTATACTTAGTCAACAGGTGAAGAAACTGAAGCTCAAAAGAAGCTGAATAAACATCGTGCTCAATGTTGTGTAGCGAGAGCGCTGGGGTTTTGTCAGTATCGGCATGTCTAGTCTTATATCGAGAATGAAACAATAATTTACAGTTGTAAATTTAAGAAATACTCATTTTTACCCAAACCATGTTTTGATTTGAGGCAGTAGAAAGAACAATGAATTTAGTTTCAAAGTCCTGGGTTGGAGTGTTCTTTTGGCCATTGCTAGCTAATCTGACGCATGCCAAGTTACTTATGCCCTCTTAGCCTTTCTTGTCTTCCAAAGGGGCATAATAACAACTGAACAAACCGTATGCTGCCTATGAAAGTGCTTTTTGTAAGGGCTGTGCTAACATGACTTATTACTCCATTTCTCATTTCAGTTTACGTATGTGGGTACACCTCAGAGACCAGATTCCAGCAATTCTTTGAGTTTTTTCACAGTATTATGCCTCAGTTTCTTTACAAACCAGAGATATTTTGTTTTAAATTTGAGTAAATGAATCAAGTATGTAATGCACCAGTGATGTGCACTCTTTAGAACACCCTATAAAAGTTGGGGAGTACAAATTTACATGCCTTGAAGAGTTCCTACCTTAACCCGAAGTGGGATTTCCTGTGCCAGCTAAACTGGGTCACGTTCTGCGTGAAAGGAGCTTGTGTTGCTCCTGTCAGAGGGCTTCTTATCCTTCCTTTTGTGAAGCTGTAAACACGATGCTTCCCTCTCCCTCTCTGCTCTGCTGCTGCTTTTGTTACCCGAGGGTTCACTTTGCGGATTTTTTTTTTCTGAGCCCTATCACTTTTCTTGATAGAGTGTCTGCTGTTAAGTTGCCGCCTATGGGCATCACTTCCCGGAGGGGACCTCGCTATTGTGTATGCAGGGGTCATCGGACAAAGTCGTTTGGTGAGGGTATTTTAGGATTTTATGGTTTTCAATACTGGATCTCCAGTTGAATTCTCCAGGTGCCTACCTCTGAAGGAGGATTTGTTTCATGGGTGGATAGAGTTTCAGTCTATCATTAATGTATTAAAAAGTTCTTGATGAGTTTTACATTTACTATATGTCTTCACCTTAAAATTTCATTTTAAAATTATTTCCACTTGTTTAACAGAAGTATCTTGAAGGGCATCTATGAGCCAGAAGCTACTCCCTGTGAGAGGTTAGAATAGAGACCAAAAGAAACATATTCTCCCTCCCTTGATCTTACGGCTTAATCTGAAAGGTAAACTTCAAACAGGTGGTTACACTCACAGGTGAGGAATATAATGAAACTGGAAAGACACAGTTTAGGGGAGTTGTGATGGACCGCAGTGGGGTCCTCTGCCTGGCACCCCTTTTCTAGGAATCACCCCTTATACCCAGCTGTCCACATGGTTATTGTTAGCATAACTTGAACCAGTGCTGGGATCACAGGTGATTGCTTCAAAGGTGGGTGCCTGTCCAGATTTTAAGAATTTTTGAAGTGGAACAGAGGCAGGAAAGCCAAGGAATTTCTAGGTGTCTAAAAAGTGGTGTGAAAGCATGGGAGCTGTTAGGGTCACCACCATAGACCTGGAGCAGGGGAGGAAGCCCCAGAAAGAGAATGGTGGCAATGAACTCAGTACTCAGAGCTGTGGGTACCAGAGATGGAGAGATAGGTCTTGGCAGCGTTTGGGCTTCTGGTTAGAGAATTTCATGAGACCCAATCAGTGTACTGTACCCAGAATCTTTGCAATAAATTTCTCATTCATTCATTCATTCATTCAGTTTTGATTAAGGTAGTTTGGGTTGAATTTTTGTTGTATGACCCCAGAGCAGTTATTTTTCCAACACAGACAGGTATAGCACAGGGACCTGACCTAAATTAAAGAATCAGGAAAAGTGTTAACTGTTTTACACAGTGTTGTAATTGTTGGTTGGATTCTCAGGATAGCCCACAAATGATCATTTAACCCTCAGTGTAGTTGGAATCGATTTCTGTGTCTCCTCAGAATGGGTTCTTCCATTTATATTGAAGGCCCGCCATGTTCCTGGGGTTGTACTAGGCACTGGGGAAATGAAGGTGATTACAATGCACGGGGCCTTCAAGGAGCCCCTGTTTTCTACGAAACCACTTGCTGACATTGTCATGTGCTGTTAGCTGCTCCTAGCTTTCAGTTACATTATGGATTGAGTAGATTTTAGGGATCTAATCTGGGAAACCAACTTCCATATAACATTGTTTCTATGGCAAATGCGTTTCCCAGTTGGTGGAGAAGATAGTTTTTGCCCCTTAGATATAGCAGTTCATTAATACAACAAATAGTCTTTGAATACCTTCTATCCATTTCAGGTACTGTTCTAAGGTTTGAAACAGTGATGAAAGACACAGAAAAGGCTATGTTGTCATGGTTCTTAAATTTTAGGGGGTAAGACTGGCAATGAACCATGAAGAAATAAACGAACAGATAATTTATTTAATGATACAGGCCATGAAGAAAAATAAAAGGATACTGGGGAGGAGGGTGACTGGGGGTGTGGGGGAGGAGAGTGAGTTCAGGGTCAAGGAAGGCATCACTGAAGAGGGAGCTTTCCAGGTGAGATGCACCTGACCCAGGGAAAGGAGGAGACACGGTGCCTCCAGGATGGTGCCTCTCCACACCTCCAGCTCCAAGGTGGAGAGCTCCAGTAAGAACTGGAGCTTGAGGAACAGTCTCTCTGCTTATGGGGGTCATCAGTTAGAGACCTGCACCAGCGTCTCGCTGTGGCCAGTAGCTGTAGTGGCAATTGAGCACTAAAGGTGGCCACTCCAAATTGGAAATAAAAAGTATACATTTTGAATAATTTTTATATAGATTATATAATGAATTGATAATATTTTGATATGTTGGTTATATAAAATCCATGGTTAAAATAGTCACTGGTTTCTTTTTACTTTTTTAAAAATCCTTACTCAATGATATTTTTTAATTGATTGTAGAGAGGGAGGGAGGTGGGGGAGAAAGGAGAGAGAGAGGGAAACACCAATGTGAGAAACATTGATTGATTATTCCCATTTGCCCCAAATGAGGCTCAAACCAACAGTTTAGGTATATGCCCCAACTGGGAGCTGAACCTGCAAAATTTTTAGAGCACCAGATGACACTCTAACCAACTGAGTCACACTGCAAGGGCTCTTTTTACTTTTTAATGTAACTACTAGAAAATTAAAAGTGTCTGTGACTCGTGTTATGTAACGCTGGATAGTGCTAGTGGAGATGAGTTAGCCAGAACTAGACTCAGACTGATGGGACTTGGAGTACTTACCGGGTTTTGTTGTGGTCTCTGAATTTGTTTTACTGTGGACAGTTTACTTAATTCTCCTCAGTTTTGTTTGTTTGTTTGTTTTGTTTTCATCCATCAAAGAGGGCTAATTGTACTACACTGCATGTTGTTTTGAGGATTAAATCAGGTATGGTACAGTGCCTGTTGTATGCTAGGCACTGGAAAATCATGCTAGCTTCTCATTTAGAAATGTCACTTCCTTATGTGATGTAAGTTAGTCATGCCTGGGAATGTATTTGGAACCAAGAGAGTGACTGTGTTCAGAAATTGCTGTGCAGGTTCATGACACTATGTTAATTTGCATTCTTGCCTTATCCTCTTCAAGTGGAGTTTCTGAGGTCTTTATTGTAAAGTGAAAATAATTATGCCTATTTTTTAATTTATTAATTTGAGAGAGAGACAGAGATTTGTTGTTCCACTTATTTATGCATTGATTGGTTGATTCTTGTATGTACCCTGACCTGAGATCGATCCTGCAACCTTGCCTATTGGGACAACACACTGTAACCAACTGAGCTACTCTGCCAAGGCTGATCATTGCCATTTTACAAGTAAAGAGATTGCATTGTATCCTGAGTGGCCCTGTGGAGTTCCCTGGGCACACAGAGCCTGGCCTCCTGTATCCTGCCTCCAGGCTAACTTCCCTTCCTTGAAATGTTATAGTCTTTCTCCACAAGGTAGGTGAGTCCTTCCCTTGGAAGCCCTGAATAGGAATTCTGGTGCCAGGTTCCATGCCAAACTGATTGATGCCTTATCTCCTGAATGTTTTTGATACTCTTGTTCTACAAAAGTGACAATATCAGAGTCCTGAAGAACTTGTTTATGGTTTAAGAGATTGGGTAATTAGAGGCCCTCTGGCCCAAGGCCATCTGAGATAGCAATTGGTTGGAAGAATATACTGATGCTTTTCATTTTGGCAGAAGCACAAAGGTCTTTCCTTCTGAGATGTGCGCCGTGGCTGGCAGTTTCTGGGCTTCAAACTGGGACACTGGGAGTCTTGATCATTTGGTTTAAATAAGGAAACTTTAAAGTATTTGGAGGACTGATTTTGGCTCCCTGTTCAGATGGTCACCAGAAGTTGACATGATAGCATGGAGAAGTTTGCTTGAATTTTAATTTAATTCAAAGAACATTTTGTCCCATGTTGGAAAATTGCTTGATGTTTTATTAAATATCTGAGGGGTTTTAAAGTTGTGTTTGAAAGAAAACTGTTCAAAATACAATGAAAACTGGGTTGGTTTACATATCTTTTTTTCCGGTAGCTACTTCTTTTGAATCCTGTGTCTCAAGTGTATTCACCTTCTTCCCTGGTAAATCATGATGATGTCTGAGACTAGTCCATGGCTGCTGCAGTCGTTCATTTGCAAATGTAGGCACAGGAGATTACAGAAGGAATTTGTAGAATGACATACATGATTTCATTTACGTGGCTTCCATAGTTCCGTGTACACTGATCTATATACATTTATCAGAAATGTCTATCAGGAATCTTAAATACATTTTTTGTAATAAAAGCAAAGAGATATAATTTATTTTGTATACCAGTTTACACGCCCACTAGAAAAGTATGAGTTATATCACAATTCTTAATCACCACTCACTGTTGACAGATAGTTCTATGTTTTTTGTCCATTTTATTTGTATAAAATGGTATTTCAGAGTTGTTTTAACTTCCATTTTCTGGACAGCAGTGTGGCTGGCATCTTTTCTCAGGATCAATGACCTGTTAAACCTTTTCTTCTGTGAACTGCCTCATCCTATGTTGCCAGTTACTTAATTATATTTTGTTTTTGTCTTCTTTCTTTCCTATTTCAAGGAGATCTTTGCATATTTTGGGTCTTCTCCCCATCTGCCCTTTGCCTTTTAGTTTTGTTTATATTGTCTTTAGTGAGGAAGAAATAAGGAAACATTAATTCCTTCCTTCGTGACTTGTACTTTTTGTTTCTTTTCAAGGAAATAGCATAAAGCTATATCTGAGACAAAAAGGGTTTTTAAAACAAGATGTTAAATGCATACCTAATAAACAAAAATATTGATATAGTAACTTACATTAAAATTTAAAACAATATATAGTTTTAATCATATGTGTTCATTCTTTCCTTCATTCATTCAATAATATTTATTGCTTACAGTGTGCCAATAGCTCTTCTAGGCTCTGAGAAGGTACTATTTTAAAAAATCCCTGCTTTCCTGCATTTACATTTTAGTAATTGAGACAGATAATAAACTAAAAATCAAGCACATACAGGTTATTAGTACTATCAATACTAGGACAATTAGTATTGTATCAGAGAAATATACAATGACCTCCATTGAGAAAAAGCAGGGGGAAAGACCTCAGAAGGTAACATTTGAGCACAGAACAGAGGTGGCAGCCTGTGGCTATTTTAGGAAAGAGTGAATCAATCTGAGGACAGAGCCTGTGGGGGGGCTCTGAGTGGGGGAGTGCCTGGCTTGTTCAAGGAACAGTAGGACCATGTGGCGGGAGTGGAGTGAGTTGGAGAAAGAGCAGTGAAAGATGAGAAAACCTGGTACATTTATGTAAGACCTTTGACTTTTACCTCAGAGGGATGGAAAGTCATTGGAAGATTCTGACAGGGGACTGATATAATCTAACTTATAGGGGTCCCTCTGGCATCTTTGTGCAGAATAACAGTGAAGGGGCCGAGACACCAGGTAGGGGACTCTTGCTGTTCATGGTGGAGTAGTGAGAAGTGGTCAGGGTTTAAATAGGTTTTAATAGATTTCATATTTTTTCAAAAGAAGAACCAACAGGACTGGATAATGAATTGGATGTGGGCGGTGAGAGAAAGAGGAGTCAGGGGTGACTCTTCCATCTGAGAAGTTTCCCATCTGAGCCATTGGAAGGATGGAGTTGCTGTTTGTTTCCTGGGGATGATGTGGAAGGAACAGATGCAGAGAGGAAGACCAGAAGTTCAGTTTAGAACTTATAAGTTTGGGCTTCTATTAAACATCGGAGTGGACATGTGGAAGAGTCAGAGGGATATGCGAGGCTGGAGTTCAGGAGAGAGATCTGGGTTGGCAATATATACATGGGAAACATCAGCATGTCGTTGGTATTTAAAGCTATGAGATTGGGTGAAGTTACCCCCCTAAAAAAAGTGAGTATAAGTCACAAAAAGAAGAGGTTTAAGGACTGATCTTGGGAGCACTTCTCTCTTTAGAGGCTTGGGGTGTGAGGAGGACTCAGCAGAGACTGAGAGAGTCTCCAGTGAGGTAGTGATGATGAAGTTCTGGAGCCAAGGGAAGACAGTATTTCAAGAAAGGAGGAATAATCCACTGTCTTCGATGCTGCTGAGAGGTCAGGGATGAGGAGGCCTGAGAATTGGCCGTTGGGTTTACAGGTATGATCATCAGTGACATGAGTCAGAGAAGTTTAGTGGAATGGTGGTGGTGACAGATTGATTAGAACAGATTTAAAGGATAGTAGAAAGAGTTGAATTGGATACAGCAAGTAGAGATAACTTTTTGAGTTTCATTGTCATGTGGAGCAAAGAATGGGACAGAAGCTGTAAAGAGAAACAAGGTTCAAGAGGTTTTTTTAATGAGAAATATAGCATGTTTATATGTTCCCATATATACCAATGGGTGCTTAAGTAGAATGGGGAGTCACTGATGTAGGAGAAGTGGGGAGAATTGCTGCAGCCTTCCATGTGAGTGGATGAGAGTGGATGGAATCTAGTGCACAGAGTGGAAGGGTGGGCTTTGTGGAAGCAGACATCCGTAGTAATAGGAGGAAAGAGAGAATACCGTACTTGGGCCCACCTACAGGTAGGTAAGTAGATGCAGTGTGAAGGCCTTGGAAGTTCTCTTCCGATTCCCTCTGTTCCATTAGCTGGGAGTGAGGGTGTGGGAGCCTGTGTTGGAGGTTTGGGGAAAGAGGGGCAAGGTATGGAACAGCTGTCTAGGATGGTGGAAGAATGGATAATACGGTAATATGGATATATCCAATTTCAGTATTGTCTGACCACACTAGGGGCTCTGCTGTTGAGGTTCATGATCATGAATTGAAGATGTGACCAATTAGTCTAGTTGAGTGTGTTTCTCTAGCCAAGTTCAAAAACAATGGCACTGTCGTGGAAGAGATAAGGATTGGGTTTAGCTAGAGTTAGTGTTTTGGTTGGTGAGCAGGATGAAATGAGAAGAGGGCCTAGGGAGGTGAAGGCGTGGACCGGGAAGTGATTATTGTGATGGGCCCTGCGTCTCAGCTGCCTAAGAAGAAATTTGAGTATAGGAAAATAGTGACAGATGAAAACATTATAGGTCAATGACTTGCAGGTACAGTGGGGTCAAGGCATTCTTAGAGATACTGGGAGGGAGAAAAGGAAGCTACAGAGAGCTGGATGGAGGAGTTGCTGTTACTGATAATTTTAGAGAAGTAGCATTCTCATATTTAATCTGACTTTTACTTGGTGGTTATTTTAAAGAATTGTATTTGTCTAACCTATTCTCACCCCAGTTGTTAATATTCTATGAATCAACACTTAAATTTTTCCAAAGGAACTCTAAAATGAAAAAAAAAATTTTGTATGCACGTTTAGTTTTCAAAAAAAGTTTTTCAAAACCATGAATGTGTTTTGCTGGTCCTTTAAAATATTTTTCAAAATGCCTTTGGCAAATTCAATGAATTTAGACTTTCTTGTTTGGAGTTCTGGTGCTTTAAGGTGGCTTTGCACACTGACTTGAATGTTTTACTGCAACACATGAGGCTGCATAGTAAAGTTACTGTGAAATTGAAGTGGAAGTAGCTGGCACATAATGCGTATTGTGAAAAGTGTGAAGGACGTAAAGTTTCTGGTGGAGCAGTGTATTAGATGCTGCTATGCGCCGTTTGTAAAATCTGCCTCGATTTTTCATGTTGAAATTTTTTAAAATTTGTTTTTTTAAATTTTCACATATGATGACAATGTTAACTCCTTACATGTGCATAGATTTATGCTACTTTGGTAAAAATGTAAGTAAATATTATAGTCTTGGGAAATTTTGCAAAATGTGGTCAACTTTAAAAAAAAGTATTTAGGCTTATCCTGACTTACTCTTTAAGAAGAATTTTAGTTGTCACTGATTTGGAGCACGATTGCTTCATTTTTAATAACTGATAATAATTAGCACTTCTTCCACGTAATAGTAAGAACTTGAGGTGTCAGTAGGATAATTCCCAGGAGTCAACGACCTGTTTCCCAGGAGGTCTCCGGGTTTCAACTTGACCCTGCCCCCAGCAGCTGTTCTTTGGCGAGGTAAACAGCACCAGCCTCTGCTGAATTCCTGAGTGTTAATTACATTAGAAACAGCATTTGGGTAGATTTTGCTAACTATTCCTTGAGGAGCAGTGCTTATTTAGTTTCACTTGAAGGGACAGGTAACTGTGGGCCTCTGTCTGAACCATCAAAGTCTGTTTTAAGAACTTGGACCATCGTGTTTCAGGAGCATTGTGGGTGCCTTTAGAGTCAACATGGAAAACTTTGGGTAGGCTAGACTTGTGTCTGTCTGCTGGTGACTACACTATGCAAGTCAGTGCCGTTTTTTAGGGCTAGGATCCGACATTAATATTTGATGTTCTCTGTTTCCTCTGGCTCCTTTATTTTTTTCAAATGGAGTCGGACCTTATAAATACCCGTGCTTTGGGGACATGGCTTGATGATGTGCTCACCTGCCTTTGGAGAAAGGTGTGATTTGGCCAATACCACAGGTTTCCCCAAGTTAAAAATAGATGTGTTTCTGGCTTGAGGAACAGTATCTGTCAGCTGCCCTCGAGGGGCATTTTAGGTTTTGGCATATTGACTGTTCCGAAATGGCCAGTTTCCATGATTCCCAGTGTCCTTTGATGGTTTTGCCCTAATGAGACCTGGCTGTCTTTCCTATGACTTTCGGGCTCAAGAAAGGCAGCTCTGTGTGGGTTAGCAGTCATTGGGACTTCCGCAGGCCAAGCCAGCACAGTTCAATTTGTCACTCACTGGGCTAAATTGAGTGAGTAGCGTTCTGGAAGTGGGACAGACTGGCCAATTGTACATCATATTATACCTTATGTGTTGCTGCCGACTAACTCCAAAATGGCCATGTCTCTCCTGTGCAAAGCCTGTTGAAATAATGTGCCAGATAAATCATGTATGTGCCACTCTGGCACCAGATGTTTGTCCTCGGAAACCAGTTGTGTGGTATTTTTCCAACCAGATTATTTCTAGAAAATGAATGAGTTTTTGTTAAAGGAAAAAGCATCATTATTTAATTTCAATGTCAGAAAGCATTAGCCTTGCTTGAATAGCATAAATAGCTAAATCTAATCATTGATTTACTCAGTTTTAACCAGCCTTACACATAAATTGTCCCTAGGTTAATTATGAAAAAGCATGACAATTCATGATAAGAAGTAAACAGTCATAGAGTTAGAGTGGGTAATAAGTTTAAATTAGTAATTAACTTTGCCACCTCCTTCCACAAGCCTATCAGAGATTTCGGGTTTTCCCTAAAAGATTTAGGGTTTTCCTTTGTTATGGATTGAATTACATCCCCACCAAAATAGGTAAGTTGAAGTCCTACCCTCTTGTTTCTCAGAACGTGACTGTATTTGGAGAGAGGGTCTTCACAGAGGCACTTAATTTAAAGTAAAGTTATGCAGGTGGACCTCACTCCAATATGACAGATATCCTTATAAGAAGAGGAAATTTGGACACAGACACACAAATGGAAGATACTATAAAAACACATGGAAAGATGGCCATCTACAAACCAAAGAAACTAACACTCCCAACACCTAGATCTTGGACTTCAACCTACAGACTTGTGAGACAATAAATGTCTGTCATTTAAGCCACATAGGCTGTTGGTACTCCATTATAGAAGCCCTGGCAAGCTAGTACGGGAACCAACTGTGAACAAGAGAATAAAAAGATAATGTTTTATAGGTAAAGGTAAATGGAAATTTTAAAACCTTCATGGGGTTACAAATGAGTTTACCAAACCACGATTTAGTCCTTCTGTTGCCAGTTGCCAGTAAGGAGGTGGACTACAGGAGGAAACCGTGTGCCCTTAGACCTGGAAGGACCTTAGACATCATCTGTTGCACCTCCTTGTTTATAGAGGAGGAAACTAACCCCTGGAGTACTTCAAGGATTCATCCAGGGGCTTATGGTTAGTTACTGGCACATCTCCACCTAGAAACCAGGTCTCTCTCTTTCTGCTTTGAGGTCGGACCCAGCCCTTTTTCTTCCCAGGGCTGTTATCTATATGTAATTAGGTTCTGTTGTTTTGGCAAAGTTAATTTACAGGAGCAACCTGTATTTCTTCCCTCCCTCCTTCCTTTTGATGTTAAGAATATTTTCCACATACAAAAAGACATGAAGAATAACCTGAGTACCCACCATCCACTTTAAGCTATTAAAATATTACAGATTATTTTAAAATCCCTTCCTTGGTCATATTTCCTTTCCACCCCCCAGAGGTAAGAATATCTAGAGTTTGGCATTTAGCTTTCACGTATGTAGTGCCCTAGTTGAGATGGGCATTTATTAGTGGGAGACAAGAAGTGTTATTCAGAGGGGTAATATTACAGGCCATGGGGATGACACATTTGTATAGGAACTCTTTTCTCCTCAGGGAGGCACCTACATTTTTGTCTAAGTTGGGATTCAAACATTAGGCCATTGCTATCTGCCTGCCAAGTTCCAGTGTCATTTGACAAAGGGGACAATAAACATAAACACTGTGTAAGTAGATGTCCAGACTGTGTCAGAGCTACAGATGCTGAGAGTCTTGTTGCCTGGAGAACTACTTATTTCTGAAGTTTTCAGAGGGAAAAAGTCTTTTTCTTTTGTTTTGGATGAAGTGCATGAAAAACAGTAACTAGTTAACCTACAGCAATTAGTTTTGGTTAAAAATGGGGTAGTTAGCTTAGTTGCCTGCCTGCCTGTTGCCTTTTCTTCAATTACAAAGGGAAAAACATATTTACAGTTAAGAAACATGGCAGACATCACCTTAATTAAAGCAGTCAAAATTAACACCGCTAACAATACAGTATGTTAATATGCCCCTTCTGACGTACTGTGAGGGAGACGGCATCACAGTATGTAAGAATGCATAGCCTCAATACAATCATGAGAAAACATCAGACAAGTTCAAATGGAGAGGATATTCATGATACTAATAATTGGCCAGGATTCATCCAAAGTGTCAAGGTCGTGAAAGATAAGATTGAGGACCTGTCACAGACTGGAGAAGATTAAGGAGCCATAACAACTAAATGCAGTGAGGAATCCTGGTTTGGATCTTAGAGCTGAGGAGGGTCATTAATAACTGGTGAAATTTGAATAAGGTCTGTAGTTTAGCTAATAGGATATATCATTGTTAATTTGCTGGTTTCAATAATTGTGCTATGGTGATATAGGTTATTAACATTAAGGAAAGCTGAGTGAAAGGTATATATTAACTTGGTAAAATTTTTGCAACTTTAATATACATTTAAAATTAAATATTAAAAAAGAAGGAATTAAAATACCATAGGCAAATTTTTAAATGTCATAAAAAGGTTTGGAAGATAATGTTGAGGAAAACTCCCAGGAAGTGGAGGGAAAAAGACAGATAGAAAATACAGGAAAATTAGAGTATCAGTACTGGAGGACCAACATCTCAGTCACAGGAAATCCACAAAGGAGAAAAGGAAGGGAGAACGTCATCAAAGGAATCAGTCAGTACAGTCACAGAACTGTAGGCATGAGTTTCCATAATGAAAAGGTCCATTAAGCTCTCAGCACAATATATGCAAATGGACCTACACTGAAGCTTAGTGGTATGGCATTGCAAAATATGTGGGACAAAAAGTTTTCAGAGAAAAGGGAGATAATAAACAGGTCACATATCCAAAGCTAAGAATCAAAATGACATCAAACTTAAAAAAAATTTAATTAAATTTATTGGGGTGGTGTTGGTTAATCTAATGTAGTTCCAAGTGTACATTTCCATGATACGTGATCTGTACATTGCATTGTGTGCCCACCACCCAAAGTCAGATCATCTTCCATCGGCATATATTTGACCCCCTTACCCTTTACTTACCCCATCCTCTTCCCTCTGGTAACCACCATTCCATTGTCTGTGTCTGTGAGTGTCAGTTTCATATTCTACACATAAGTAAAATCATATGGCTATTTGCTTTTTCTGACTGACTCATTTTGCTTAGCATAATATTCTCAAGGTCCATCCATTTTGTCACAAATGACAGTGTTTTATCTTTTTTATGGCTGAGTAGTGTTCCATTGTGTGTGTGTACGTACATACGTGTGTGTGTGTGTGTATGTATATATATATATATATAAATATATAAATAAAATACCTTCTTTATCCAGTCATCTGTTGAAGGTGACACTTTGGTTGTCTCCATGTCTTGGCCACTGTAAATAATATTGCAATGAACATAATGAGTGCATATATCTTTGTGAATAAATGTTTTTGAGTTTTTTAGGTGGATACCCAGAAGAGGGGTTGTGGGTCATAGGGTAACTCTATTCTTAATTTTTTGAGGAACTGCCACACTATTTCCCATGGTGTCTGTACCAGTCTACATCCTTACCAGCAGTGAATGAGGGTTCTTTTTTCTACACTCTTACCTGTCTTGTTGACAATAGGCCAGATGGCATCAAACTTGAAAAACATAGACACAGTGAAGCAATAGAAGAATACAGGAACGAAACGAACCAATGTTTTCGAAATTCTGAGGGAAGTATTTTCAACGTCAGATTCTATCTTTAGGCAAATAGTATATGAAGGAGGAATAAATACATTTCCAGACATTCAGAATCTCAAAAATTTTACTTCTCAGGAAGGTACTTGGAGATATGCTTCATCAAGGAATGTAAAAAAGAAAGAAAGAGCAAACATGGAAAGCAGGAAATAGTAGATTTAACACAAAAGTGAGGTAAAGGAAGTCCCCAGGGTGATGGTGAAGGAAAACCTCAAGATGACAGCTTTGCAGTAGCCTTGGGGGCAAGATAGTCCAACTTTGAGGTTAGAAATTTTCAGAGGCCCTCTATCCAAGAAGATGAAATTGACAGAATTTTTTTACTTAATTTAAGAGGATTAAACATTTTGTGGAAATTTTTCAAAATAATTGGTGTTAAATACATAAAAAACTAAAAAAAATGTATAAGGCAATTAGTCACTCAGGATGGGGTTAGGGTGATGATAGGATTGTTCAAGAAAAGAAAAATAATCCTTAATATAGACATGGCTGAGCAATAAATAGTATTTAAGTAGTAACAAGATAGGCATTGAATATAGGACCACACAAAATGATGATCTCACTATAGCGGGAGGATGGGAAGTGTGGGCATGTGGGTATGGGTTGGGGATGTGGCGACTTTCATAATGGGAAGTGAAAAGATAAACCTTTGTAACTAAAAAATCAAGAGTAGCAACATGACCCTGGCTGGTGTGGCTTAGTGGATTGAACACCAGCCTTTGAACCAAAGGGTCACCAGTTCGACTCCCAGTCAGGGCCCATGCCTGGATTGTGGGCCAGATCCCAGTCAGGGGTGCATGAGAGGCAACCATACATTGGTGTTTCTCTCCCTCTTCTTCTTTCTCCTTTCCCCTCTGTATAAAAATAAATATATAGCAACATTCCATTTGAAGATATGGTGTCAATGCCAAAAGAAATAACTAAAAAGACTGCAGTGTGGCTCCCTCTGGGAAGTGGGAAGGCACTGCTGTTTGGCATAATGAGCCACATAGAACTATTTGATTATTTAAACTACTTGTCTGTACAACTTTGGTGTTAAAGGAAACATAACATAAATACGAAAAATGAAAGTGAGTAAATAAAAAAGCGAAAGCTAATTCCCCAAATGTAAGTCATTTGAAAACTCTTAAATATTTAGTTTACGCTAAGAAGTGAATTTTTTATGGACCCTACCAGGTAAGAGACAGAGTGATAAAAAAAAAAAGCAACTGAAGGATTTACGGTTAGAGGAAGCACCAACTTTGCACACAAGACATTTTCCCAGTTGTCCTTGTTATCCGAAGCTTCTCAAGAGCCTTTTGTTTTCTTCGAGGAAAAAAAGACGCTCATGGGCTGAAACAAAAATTTCACCGAGACCATATTACTTCCAATATGTGTTTAACACAGTCCTTCTCTCTCTCTCTCTCTCTCTCTCTCTCTTTACCATTTCTTCTGGCTAGTTGGGGGTCAGGCAGTGGTAGTTATTTGTACTGGGTTATTGGTTTTTTTAGGTTAGTTTCAATTTCAGCAATTAAAGTATTAATTTTTGGTTTGCAGATATGGTCACTGCATTTAAAAGTGTTGCGTCCTAGATCAAAAAATAAGTAACTGAAATACTTTAAATCCCCAATAGTAGGTCTGCCTGTCTGTCTGGTGCTCATGTGAAATCACTGCATTGTGGTCAGTCTCATCTATATGTGGACTTGGCTCCAATAGTTTGATTTGATTAATTAAGTCTCCACATTAATAAAAATCAACCTAGTCAGTATCTGTTGTTTTGAATTTTTGTCTTTTCCTCTTTATCTGACACAATTTACTGTCTGATTGTTCTAGACTACTGTCTTTATTTTGGTGCGTGTCGATGAATAAAAATTATCTTTGTTGATCTTTTCAAAGTGCTAAAATAGAAGTCAATTAACACCCACAATTGCACCACTTTAACTGACAATGAAAAATAAATGTAATGTGAGATGACAGGCAGTAAGTCTTCTAGTTTGCAGAAGCTATTTCAAGACTTAATTGAAAAAAATGAAATTCTTTCCCATGGGATATTTCTAGTGATCATAGAAGGGTTTCATTGGAGACCATGGGAAGATATTTTTCCACGTTATTCCATTAAAAAATGATCCTTTTAAATACACTTTTAGAGGAGAAATGATTTTGCTAAGATGATTGAAGACAATTTCCTAGTTTTAGTTTTGCCTTGACTAGTGTGGCTAGGCTGGGCATCTTCCTGGAAGCAAAAGGTCTCCCATTCGATTCCTGGTCAGGGCACGTGCCTGGGTTGTGGCACAGGTCCCTAGTTGGGATGCATGCAAGAGGCAATGGATCAATGTTTCTCACCCTTTCTTTCTCCCTCCCTTCCCCTCTCTCTCAAAAAAAAATATATATATAAATAAAGTCTTTGAAAGAAGAGAGAAATTTCCTAGTTTTTATTGCCTGTGACTCTTTAAAAGGCATGTGAATCCCTTCTACCTCATATCTGATCTCCCAGAGTGCCCTGACCGCACCCTCCCGTAGCACCCATCTCACAGCGTGAGACAAGCCTATTACTTCTTTCTTCTCGCACCAGTTTGTAAGGCTCTGAGAAACAGGGGTTGGATTCTTTTTATGGAATCTTCAGTGACTAGCACTGTGCCTGGGGATGGAATTAAATGAACTCATGATTAAAATTTTTACAAAGAGAGCTGTTTTCTGTGATCTGATCACTGGAGGCATTTTCTATTCTGGAGATCGCCAAAGCCTTTCTTGTATAAATAAAAGCATCTGTGGCTCTCCAAAATAAATTTTAAAAAAGCTGCCCTTCTTCTTTTAAAAATTTATCTCTCATGGAGGATCATTGTGTCTAAACATGTTTATTGAGTATAAGGTCAATTTGATCAATATATTCAATTATAAGTAATTGAAAACCTAACAGTGGTTTAAGCCAAGTGAGGGCTTTGTCTCACATAATAAAATGCCTGGGGTAGGCAGCCCATGGCTGACCTGGGGGCTCCATGAGGTCATCATGGATTTAGGCTTCTAGTTTTTCATTCTTCCTGGAAGGCCTTGTTCTCATGCTTGTCAGTAGATGCCTGTTGTGCCTTCAGGTGTTATCTCTATATTTGAGGCAAGAAGAAGGGAAAGAAGGACAAAGGCAAAAGGTCATGGCAGGAGAATCTAGCTCCTTTAAAAGAAGCTTTCCTAGAAAATGCTCCCATGACTTCTGCTTACCTTTCATTGGCCAGAAGTAGGGCCTGTCTGTGCAGAGCTGCGAGGGAGCCTGGGGTGACAGATACATAGCTTGTAGCATCTGTGGGAAGGCGAGGAGCAAGTAGATTGTGAATGACTTTTGGGTAATCAAACTATGAAATGAATTTCAGGAAATCTTCCTTTAATGTTTTCCTTTTCTTTTTAAGTAGCTCTTCTGGAGCGCTGGTTTTCAAACTGTAGAATGAGGCTTGGAGGTTCAGAAACATCAACCTAATCAGTTGCTGCCATTATTTAAGAGAATAAAATAGAGTAAAATCAACTAAGAGTATATCTTAATTTATCATGGCAAATATTTTGTGAAACACTTGTTTCATTTATATATTTATATTTATATGTAGTAGACAGGTACTGGGTCACAATGTAAAATATTTCTTACCTGTGTGTTCTAGCTAAAACCTTTGAAAGCCATTGTTCTGGAGAAGCATTGATTTTATAAGTATTTATTCTTTCAAGCAATTTGGGGGTAAATGACAAACTTACAATAGAGGAGATAAAACATGTGCAATGCATGTCTGTAATACAGGAAGAAAGCTGTAGAGAATACCAATAAAAAGTGCTGTGGAAGGTCAGTGGAGCTGGATTTATAGTAACTCTAACAGGGAGCAGAGGTTTGGAGAGGTCTGTGAGGGGGTGGCATTTGACTGAGACTTGGGGGATCAGAGGGCCCTCCCCTTCCTCTGCCCCTGTAATGACCATTCACATCTGTGTTAGAGCTAGCTGATTGTGCCCCTCTCAGAACCCTAAGTTACCTCACATTCAAGATGTTTTGGAATTATAAAAACTTTAAGAATATCTTGATTTTATTCTAGACCTATTTATTTTGTCTCTTCTAAACATGACTGCATTTTCTAAATCCCAGAATATCAGAGTGACTTTTGGGCAAATCATCTTTGCCACCATTTCTCAAATAATAATTGGTGTTCTTATCTTACGAGAAAAATAGGGTCATACATGTGCTTCATTATTCTACCGGTGAGGTAATGGCAAAGCTATACAGAACTATAAGATTGGTGCTGCCAATAGAGTGAAACAAAAGCCTTTTAAAAATTGGAGTGCTCCAAGACTCATAGAGTTTTAGTGTTGGCAGATGCTTCAGATGCACGTGGTCCAATCTCACGTAGCTCGTACTGAGGAAGTGGGGAGCCAAAGTGATTACCGTAATGGAGAAGCCATCCTGGGTCAGCAGCTTCCTAGCCCACTGCTCTTTTCTCACTGTCTCCACTTAGTAATAGGAAGTGAGAACCCAGGGCAATGCTATTTCAGGACCTTCTATTCTTGCTAGAAAAGAATGATTTCACACCTTGTAAGTTACTTGATACTAATGTAGTCAGAACGACCAGAGTGAGTTGTCTTCATCCCACTGCCCTGTTCCTTGGTCAGCATTCCCTGGGTTCTGCAGTCATTAGAATTCTGAGGTTACTGCTGAGGATACAGTGACCCATTTTCAGAATCAAAAGATCAGCCAATCTGTCTCCTTGCCAGTCAGTGTTAGGTGTTTGCCGCTCCTTGTTTTCCTCTGCCTGCACTCTTCAATAATTGCTTTAATCAACAAGCTTAGTCATCTTCTCTGTGGCATGTGGAAGATGGTAAGTTGTAACATTCCTATCCTGTAAGAGACTGTAATAAATTTTCTTCATGGTTTGCACATGTAGGTATTATCCAGTTCCGTGAACGACACGACTCCTGCTCTTTGTCTCAGGAAGCATAGCACCGATGTCCTGGTTTCATAATAGCACAGGGGACAAGGCATTTTCTAAGAAAAAAAATAAATCGAACACATTTTACCTAGAGCTTAGACAAGGCAGGGTGGACTTTTTGTGCAGTCATTGTCGGCATTACTGTCTTCATTTCTATGGGGTGGACACTCTTGCCTTCATTTTACAAGGTCAGAGTAAATAATGGAGCTGTAATTCAACCCCAGATCCTTTTCATTCCACTTAGTGCTGCACCATGGTGATCATATAGGACTTTAGAAAGGGAGCTTTGCTTAACAGATTTCTTAAAAGGACTGAGTATTAGCAGGCTTTGCTGTCACAATTTCAGTTCTCATCAAATTTATCTATCATACCTCTGCCCGATCTTTTTAGCTTCCTTATTGTAAATAAACTTATGCAATTTAAACAAGTGCCATAATATAGCTTCTTTTTGTTTTTTTCTAAGTGACTGGGTTTTTTAGTTTTAAAATTACTTTTCCAATATTGAAACTGCTAAAAAACCAAGTCCCTCTTTCACATTATTTATTTTTCAAATGACAGATTTTTACCATCGATGACAGTGCAATATATGTGATAACGTTATAATAAGATACATCAACCATGGACTGATCATCAGCTGAACTAGAAGGAACCATGGGTGTATTTGGCCCACCCTCCCTACTTGGTACAATCTGCACTATCTCTTTCCCTGTCCCACATGCTCCTGAGTGAACGAATGAGTGAGTGCGTGAGGCCGTCCATCCATTCATAACACTTACGGAGTATCTACCACTGTGCTAAGTACTGGGTAGGGTACCGAGGCTACAGTGATGAATATAAAACCTTCGTTGACTTCACAGTACCTACAAATCTCGGAATAAACAGACTCACATATGGCTGCGATGCAGTATAATAAGTGTCATAGTGTTGCCATAAACTGTGAGAGCTTTGAGGACCAATATGGTTCATTCTGCCTAAACATTTTCATCTTTTGTTGTAATGAATGATTAGGAAATTCAGGGTTTTGTTTTGTTTTTGCTCATGGATACTTAGAATGTTTAAAGCAGAAACAGATCAGAGGCAGCAGATTGTTACTTAATATCAACACGGAAGGAATATAAGAATGCAATTACTTCTCAGTCAAGTTCTTGATTATGTAGTGACAGTTGTATGTACATAATTAGAGAATGGCCTCAGTCTTTATTTACTATATACTGAATTATTTTTTACTCATAGCAACAAAATAGTCTCTATATAGAACATCCACTGAGAGATGAACATAGATTTTAAAAACAAGTACAACAATACAGCTAGTATTTATTAAGTTCCTGCGATACAGCCAGAACTGTAGTAAAATTCATCATCACTGTCCTAGAATCTAACAATTATAGTTTTCTCTGTGTCAGACACTGTACTAAGCACTTTATATGCATCACCTCATCTAATCTTCACAAATACCATGCAGGTGGTTACTGGGATGTCCCCATGGTGTGGATAAGGAAACCGAGGCCCAGAGAGATCATGTTACTTACCCATGATCACCTAGCTCCTTTGTGGCAGAATCAGGACTGCCAGTCTCCGAGCCCAGGCTCTTAACAACAGCTCTGGATAAAAGAAGGAAAGGAGAGGGACCGGTCATTCGGGAAAGTTTGTACTCTTTATTGCAAAGGAAAATGTTAAGGAATAATATGACACCATATATAATCCTAGCCACTAGACCGCCAGGGAGCCACCGTATATAATCAAGTTCCATTCCCATTCTTTTCTCTTCCACACTCCCTTGCCAGTCTCCTCCAGCCCTGTGACTCTAATCTCTGTCTCTCGATGGATGACTTCTAAAACTTTACCAGCAGACCCCATCTCTCTTATGACCTCAGCCTTGCTGTTCCAACGTCTGTGGGACATCTGCACACAGTTGCCCCGGGGGCCCCTCATACACAGTGTGTCTAAAGGTGAACTGAAGAGCTGCTCACGGCGTCTGCTCATTCTGTTCCAGAGTTCATTAAGGAATTGCTGTCCGCCCTTCCCCAAAACACAAGCATCCAGATGTTGCCCTTCCTTTCTTCTGCCACCCCGTGGCTGACTCTGCTCTCATCTGTGGTTCACTGCTTCCAGTCATTTATCTAAAACATTCTGATTCGGGGATTTGGTGGTGAAGTTAATTTAATAGGTCTCATGATGTTGAGACTAGTCAAAATGATCAGATTGCTTGGATGTGAAGAAAAAGTTTATGCTAAGTCAACTTTCACTGATTACAGTTTAATTCTGACATACCTGTCAGAACTGTCTTGACCTCAAAGTAGTTGAGATTTGGAGCTTACTGTAAGCCACTTCTTTTGGTTCCTGTAGCACTTTGTATATTTCTTTCTCACTAGTTACATTTTCATAGTTACTTGCTTATATTTATCATTCTGTTGAATAGCAGACTCTGGTCCTGTATGTCTCTGAAGCCTGGTCACCACCAGCAAGCACAGTGCCAGGCACAGGGCAACCATTTCCTAATGTTTGAAGGTTACAGGAACAATTCACATAATTTTAATATCAAAAATGAACTCCAACTAGGGTAGGCATGCATAATTTAATTTTCTAAGATGTTACCATATTGTTCTCTATTAATAAGCAGCCGATCAAAGAATTTTAGAAAATTGAGCCTTATTTACATTAATTCACACAGTAAAATTAGTTAAATGTCAGAATATACAGTTTTCTACTTAAAACTCTTGAGTGGCTATTCGTTACCTACTAACCAAGTGTCCTTTCAGCTCTAATTATAGAGCCCCAGTGTATGATTTCTTACCTGAAGGATCTAGAAATCTGATGTGAAAATGAGACAGAGCGTGCCGAGTAACTAGGAGAATGTTTGTGAACACCTGTGTATGAACCATAATTCAGTACCGTTCAGACCAGCAGTCCGCCGTTCGGGTCTTGTTTCGTGCTTCTTTTGTGAAAGGCAATTATCTCTTTGATCTGAGTTGCCCCGCCCTTTGAAGAAACATGTTGACTCGTACATGTGATATCACAAAATAGCAGAGATTAGCCTGTCCTTGCATTTCACAGCTGGAACGCAGTACCAGTCAACACAACTAGGTCTGATACTTATCTTCAAGGTCTTGGGTTTTTTTAACATGTACTATTAAGGGATTAATTGCAGAACAGAAGAGTGTCACAGAAAGTGGTGTACCCAATGCATTTAACCTGGGGTGGTCTTTTTTAACACCCCCTCCTCTGTACAACATAGTTCTGTTTACTAATAATTTATTTTTAGTAAGTCATTGTTTTCTATATGATGATCACTGTAATATCAGTAAGTAGTCATTATTTTATAAAACACTTATAGTGTTCTTTAGCTTAAACAAAGTTATAAACAATAATCAATTTCAAATAGTAAAATATTTCCTGTATAAAACAAAATTTGCACTTACCAAGCAAAATAGTACATCTTGCAAGTCATACTGTTTCACAGTTTTAAATGCAAATTAAAAACTTAAAATGGTCATCTAAATGACAGAAATGAAGTAACTAAAATTCTTTTTCTTCATCTTATAATCACTAGACTATCTATCATCTATTTGAACCTGCTGTTGAAGTGCAGGGATCTGTGACACGATAGGGTTTACGTGGACTGCGAAGCCAGATGTAACAATTTGGAACCATCACAAATTTTTCTGAAAATGGATCTGTGAGTCTGAACCACTTCCACAGGTGGATAAATGGGCATTCTCCAAAACAACTTCTCTATAGAATAAATGTTTATTAGAGATACAAAATTTAAAATGTGCTGACCTGAAGCTTACATACATGTTATTAGAACTTGACAGTGACTTGACAGTTTAGAATTTAGACTAACAAAAGATTTTTGGGGGGAGGAATATTTTATCACTGACACGGTTTTGAATTAGCAGCGCATGGTGATAAGAAAAAGCAGACTGTGTTTAGGCAGCTTACCCAGGCTTTGAAAGAGTCTATAGACTTGATATCCCCTTATTGTCTACACCTGGCGCAGCCCATGCCCGCCGCCCTCCGCTTGAGACACCGCTGATCAGTCTTTAGTTATTGTTTTGACTTTTCTTCCATGTGTCCATTTATTGTAACCTGCTCTGATAAGCACATTATCTGCTTAGCTGACGTCTGATCCCTGTTTGGACTCAGCAGTCTCCTGCTGCCTTCTCTTCTGACCTTCACCCCCATCCCCAGTAACATTACCAGTTTCACCCAACCGTCGTCGTCAGAGAAGAAGCAGGAGGTCGTCCCCCTTAACTAAGCTCTGGCTTTATTACATTTCAAAATCTCAATAGTAGAAATGGTTATTGGTAAATCAACCTGATTTGCATTTTCCAGCCCTGCTGATGCTGGTGTGACCTTAAATCCACAGATGAATATCAGTGATGTATTGCCTGAGGACAAAATGTGTTCCCAAATAAATTGGTTCACGAAAGGGCACCTGGGGTGGCTTCTTATTATTCTGCATCCTGGTATATTTTTCTGTCAATTAAGATGAAAGAACATACTGTTTCCTCAAACTGTTATAAGCATAGATGTGTCACAGCCAAATGCCATCCATATCCATTAAACTTTAGAATATCTGGAATGGTATGAAAGTATTTTATATGAGATTTAGTGGCCCAAGAGTAGAAATAGTAGATTTCCTTTTAGTATGATTAACTGATGAACATTAATAATAATAGCTAACTTCTGTTGAGTGCTTGTTATGTGTGAGACACTTCTAACTACTTCATGTGGGTTTGCTGACTTAGGGACTCATTATTCCCATTTTATTGATGAGGAAACTGAGGCATAGAGAAATCAAGCAATTTTCTCCATGACACACAGGCAGTAGTGGCGGGCCTGGAATTCCAATTCGAACAGTCTGGTTCCAGGGACCATCCTGTGAGCCACTGCACTCCGCATGGTCCTTAAAAGGGCCATTGGATGTCACTGAGTTCTAGAAATGCCGGAAGCTAGCAGGCACACAATAAATAATTACTGAAATAAAATCTATTCTATATAAATCTAAAATTTTTTAAAAATGACACATTCTGACTAACAATTTGTCCATACCTATAACCAATAGGGCTTCCTTACTTCAGAAAAATTCTTCCATGATGGAAACTTCTGAACATAGCAAAAGTAGAGGGGGTAGAAAATGAACCCTTGCAATCCGGCACCCAGATTTGACAATGAACACATGACCAATATCATTTTCTCTAAATCCTCCCACTGCCACCCCCAGTGAAATGTTTCAAGGCAAATTCCAGTCATCATCATATTTTATCTGTAAATTCTTCATTATATGCCTTATCAAAAAGGACTCTTAAAAAATGTAACCTCAATTACATTATCATACCTACAAATTAAAATTAATATCTAATGTCTAGTCAGTGTTTGCATTTTCCCATTTCATAAGTATATTTTTATAGTTGGTTTGTTTGAATCAGGATCCAAATAAAATTGCATTTATTTGGTTGATATGTTTCTTAAGTCTCTTTAATCCATAAGCATTTTCTCTCCCTTTTCTTTCTCTATTACCATTTGTTGAAGAAACATGGTCATTTGTTTGGTAGAATTTTCTATGTTGTCTCACCCTACCTTTGGGTGAGAAAGAGTTGCTGTTTATTTTTCTAAAGCCCAGGAGAGGATAGTAGAACAATTGTGGGCTGTGACATCCCTAAGTGGAACCACTGGCCACTGGGAAGCCACGAGGGACAGCAGCCGGCTTGACAACCCCAGTGTGCTATTGGGGACCTCTTTCTGTGCGGTGATTCTTTCATCTTTTTCATTCTTTCATCTTATTCATACTGATAATGAAGCAATGCAGTAAGGTACTAGCAGTGCCTAATAAATCCTCAAATACTTATCAAATGATGCTGTGTATATATTAAGTGATATGTTCTAATACTATGAAAACTGGTAAGTTTACAGGTGTTGATAAAATTAATCTCAATTGACCAGGATGCCATTTAATTAGAATATCCAATACTAGGTTTGTTCTTAAAATCTAGATTCAGGGAATGGAAATCTTGGTAGTAAGAATATATTGGACAATTCTTTACAAACATTGTTGATTCTTGCCTAAATAAGTTATTATATAGGGTTGAAAATGGTGATTTTTCCAATTTGATTGTTTCTTCTACATGTATTAGCTGGCATTTCTTTTATAAAGAAAAACTTTTCTTATTTTTCTCTTTTAGTTGCTCTCTGATTACAGTGCCTCTCTTTAATTATTTTGTACCCATGGATTTCAAGTTTTGAGTATTTGTAATCTTTTACTGTCATTCTTTTCAATACTTATATTGCCCAAATTTGGCCAGTGGGATCTCCTTCAAACCAGTTCCTGTCAATTTTGCACCTAATCAATTACTCTTTGAATACTTCCTTGCCTTCTTTCCCAGTGAACTACCCGGGGTCACCTCCTATGTTTTCTGCCCCAAACTAGAACTTAGCCATTTCTTCAAGCATCCCCACCTCTGCAGTGGAAAATGGTGTTCAGAACCCGAGATTTGGGCGCTAGGTGCACTGACTGCTTCTTCCCGTGCCCCTTTTGACATGGCCGTAAGTGTTCGGCTGAGGATGGAGGGGAGGCGCCAGATCCTTCATCCCTGCTCAGACTGCCCCGAGATCCATTAGGATTGTCAGTGGTTGGATGAACAGTATTTCTAGTTTTTCTCTTCTCTGAGGATGAACACTTGTAGGCTCTTTTCTCTTCTCAGTGACTTAAAGTTTTACCTTGTCTTTTGTTCTCAGAAAATCAGGGAGCTGTACACTCTTTGGAGTTAACAACTTCTTACTGAGAACTTGTCTTAGCCCGTAGTTCTCTACCACTTTTGAGTCTCAGCCCATTTTGAAAATTTGATGAAAGTGGACTCTAGCCCTGGAAGACTGCTCATACACAAATTTTCTTACATACATTTCTTTTGGGTTCTTGGATTTCTAAAGCCCAGTCATCTATAAGAAACCTTCCTTATGATCCCAGGTAATGCTTCAACCCTGTGTTAGATGTAAGGAAGTTTGGGATCAGTGAAGATTTAAGTGATTTGCTTAAGGTCACACATTATCAGAAACAAACTACAGCCTAGGGTTTTTTGTTTGTTTTTTATTCTCATGAAAAAGAACTGGTCTATTCCCACTTATATTTCCTAATAGTTCTGGAATGTAGTGAGAAAAAGACCTTCAAATAAAAGGAATGGCCTTGTGAAGAGAGGAGGAGGAGATTTTTATTTTAAGAACAAAGTCCATAGAAGCGAGCACCTAACTTTTCCAGTGTAAAAAGAATAGAATTCTTTGTTATTGAAATTCATGTTTTCTAGAATTTCTTTCCCTAATATTTAACATGAAAAGTGGGTGATGATTTTCAAGGCAGAGGACAAACATGGAGTTTCAAGAAGTGCATAGATTATGGAACTTTTCCACCCATGAACAGGAGCTGTTCATGGGTAGTACAGTATAGTACAGTACCTCTAGTACAGTACCTGTAACCGTGGGGTCTCACCAGATAGATCCCTGTGCACGTGTGGCTGGCTTTATGAAACTGTCATCAGTCATTAAGTGTCATCTGTTAGTTGTCTGTGAGTTGTCTGCAACTCTTGAGGAAGAATGTATGGTTCTCTGCAGAAACTATTATTCAGCACACCGTGACCTTCGGTCTGGAAAGCCTCATTAAATCTCCGCCTTGCTCCAGAGAGCCAAAGCCAGCTCCAAGGCAGCACATCTCAAAGCTGATTGTAGGCTTTGTTTGCACAGAGGGCTGCTTCTATTGCATTGTCCTTGGATCATAATGAGTGGAAGAGGGAAATGTTACCATTTTCTCTCTAGTGTTTCCTTGTAGTGGAAGAGATAGTATAAGGAGGCTCTACAATTCGAGCAAAATAAGATGGGAGTCGTCACTATGTCCTATATTATCAATAGTTTCTGGTGTGTGTGTGTAGAGGTGGTGGTGGTGCAGAGGGGGCTGGACGTTAAATAATGCTGGGAAATATAGCCACTTAAAATGTAGGCAAACCAAACTGGATAGTCTGAGAGTCTGTAAAATAACAGATGATTTTAACTTAGTGCTTTTCAAAGCACTAAGACTTCTGCAAAGACAGCAGAGTTTTGTTAGGATGAAACAGTTCCTGTTTTCCTCTCCTCCTGTGTAAAGGAATCCTCGGTCACTGCTGACTTTGGAATTCTGGAGTCTGGTGCCTGGTCTTGTAATTAATTTGTTTGCTGGGGAGATCCCTCATTCCATCGATGTAAATGCCTTTAAACAAGGGTGACTGGGTCATTTTCTGCTGTTTCAAGATGCAGCCAAACTGGAAAGCAACTAGGGAAATGTTTCAATTTTCATTTTCATGAATTAGATGGATAAAAATAATAGTTCAAATAAGATGTCAATAAAATATTTCTTGTTTTTGAACCTCCCCCATAAAATATTCTCTTCTACATTTATAAAAATCAAAGACCATATTCTGTGATAACTGGACAAATAAATGCTAAAGATACTTTAAAATAGGTATTAAATTCAGCTGTATTAATATTGTTTGAACCAACACAAAAATGTTTCTGAGGTAAAATTTCTTGAAGTAGTATTGTGGGAATCTGCTAAAAATCTAGCAGTACTACTGGATTTTTACCTACTTATAAACCTTTTTTTCTTTTAATATTCATCATAAGTTGCTGATTGATTCTGAGAAAACAAAGATAAAGCATTAAAACTTTGTTTGAACTGGGTTTAGATCTTTAGGTGGAAGAAGAGGTGGAGAAGAAGTGGGGGAGTAGGGAGTATAGGTACATTTGCTGTTAGTTTAGAGATGTTTTGGGCTTGTTAGAGGAGCTCTCTGTAAACTGTCTACTCTCTCCTGGGTATGCTGCACTGTGGGGCTGCTGCCACCAGGTGGATGCTGGGGCCTCAGCATGGTTACTTTGTCCAAACTGAAGGGCATCCCCGTCATTCACCAGTTCAGCAAGCCTTTATTGAACTTCCTGTGCCTCAAGCACTGTGCTAGATGCTGGGGATGCACAGAAGTAAGACAGAATCCCTGCCTGTGAGAGACAGACCCAAAACCAGGAAAGTGATAGAATTATGCATATAGGGTAACAGAAGGACAAGGAAAAAAAACATGACTAATCTTTATGTTAGTGAAGCTGTCCTTAAGGGAACTTCCGTCTGAGTGGCATCTCGAGGGTTGATTTATGAATTAAGTTAAGGTGAGGGTAGTCTTGCAGGTAACTGATTCCAAGACTTATGTAAGTTGTGTTTTTCTGTAAAACTGTGACCATAAACTCAAATTTAAAAAAGCTCAAATTAAAAAAAAAAACACTTCTAAATCTCCAGTTACTAAAAATAATCATAAATAGAATACATGTAGGAAAATTACTTAGGGCAAGATTTAAAAGAATATAGATTAATATATTTCATTATCTTCTGATTAATCTCTCATTGTTGACAACCAATTTTATTCTAATCTTGGTTTAAAACCATCTTAAAATTGCCCTAAATCTATTAAGATCAAAACTCAATGGATCCTCCCTTCCCTACTTCTTTTGGTCTGTTTTATTTGCTCTTTATCTATCTGTCTAATCTGTGACTTCTAGGTAGATTGGAATGAAAAAAAAATATTGTGTATTCCTGTGAATGTTCTCATCCTCTAGTTGGATAGTGCAGCATATGCCACAATCGCACGGCCGTTTTCTGGTTCCTTGCCTGAGACAAAATTGGGTGCCCGCCAGCTGGAGCCTCCACCCTGCAGGGCTCCTTTCGCCAGGTTACTCCTTGTCACTAAATCTCACAGGCATTTCTCAGTGCACATCTTTCTTTGAAAAGGTTGTCACTTCTTTGCTTAAAACCATTGTTTACCCATTGTTTTTAGGATGAAGTTCAGACTTCTTGATGTGGCCCCATCTGACCCCACTCATGCCTGGAGACTTACCTCTTACCATGCTCCTCCACTCATTGTGCAGGTCCCAGACAATTGACCTTCTCTCCGTATTTCGAATGTACTGTGATGTTTCTTACCTCCAGGACTTGCTCCGCCCACTGTCTTCCTTTCTCCACACCTTTTCTGGCAAACTACTCATCCTTTAGGCCTGACTTTAGACTCTGGTTTTCCCTTTAATGTTTCCTTTGATCTCCGTCTCAGCACCTCTAGTCTAAACAACCATTCTTACAGGTCAGGACTACTCTAAAAGCTCCTTCCCTGGTGTTTCTGCTACTACTCCTGCCCATCTGCACTATCCATTCTGCGTACATTCACAAGAATCATCTCTTAGAAATATAATTCAGATTGTGTTTAAACCCATCAGTGGCCTACTATATAATTCAGCTCAGGTGATCAGGCACCTGACCATTTGTAACCGCAAATCCCCATTTACCTTGCTACCATGCTCGGTTACAAGGTGGGCATCCAGGTGATCCAGAATGTGTGTGTGTGTGTGTGTAAGAATGCTACTAGACTAAAAATATAAGCTAAATTATTCTTTCATAAAATGTTCAGACTTCTGAGATCTTTCCTCTTTAAAAAATACTAATTCAAGCATCCTTGCTGGCACCTCTACACCCCACTGCCCTCTGTGAGACGAACCTCTTTTCTGTGCTTCTTTCCTTATGACTCATCATTTTTTGGGTAATTATCTTTAAGCTCCTTGAGGAGTCCTAAATGATAGTGATGAAGAAACTGGCTATGAATTTAATTGCATTTTTCTGAAGGCTAAAAAAATGTATTTATTTGTGAAGACTGAAATTATTATGTGCAGCCCTGGCTGGTGTAACTCAGTGGATTGAGCGCGGGCCTGCAAACCTAAATGTCACCGGTTCGATTCCCAGTCAGGGAAAATGCCTGGGTTGCAGGCCAGGTCCCCAGTGGCGGGGTATGAGAGGCAACCACACATTGATGTTTCATTCCCTCTCTTTGTCCTTCCCTTCCCCTCTCTCTAAAAATAAATAAATAAAATATTTTTTAAAAATGAAATGATTATGTGCAAATTTGAACAGCTCAATTGTATAAGAAATTTTTTGAAAATTCCTTTTCCGATGTCTTCAAAGAGTTGGATTCCATTGTCCATATTTTGTTCTGCCTTTAAACCTGGAAAAAATACACGATTTTTCAGCAAGTGATTTAATCTTCTCTTTCCCATGTTTAGAAATCCTTATGATCCCTCAGACAGTTCCTTCTGGAAAAAAAGTTTGTGTTCAATTACATTTTAAAATATCTATTTAAAAATTAAGACCATAGTAATTATCTATATTTAAAACATTGCAGTATCTTTTTGTGAAACATAATTTATATGGTATTCCAGTGAATGCTTGGTGCTCATACAAATTTATTGGGATCCTTGGAATAACTTCATATTTCCCACAAATTGGGAACTAGTACACTAGGTAACTTGTTTAGCTATCTAGTGCAGACCTGTCACCCAGGGCCACCTGGTTTGCCAGTGAAGTCGTTGACATCTTCCTCCAGAAAAATGGCTGTAAATAATAATCATCGGATGGTCGTAATTAATATCCTGTTATATATGTGTTAACTGTGTGATGTCCCTTTCCTGGCCTTTAGTGGTTGCAGAACTTTCAGGGTGTCTTGGAAAGTGGGACCTACTCAGAGGCCCTGAAGGAGAGTCTTAATCAGGTTTGAGTTTGCCGCCCAGATCAGTGAATGGATTATTGCCTTCTCTGAGGGAGATCAGACTCAACATAGACTTTTCAATGTCTTCTTGTGACAAACACATTGTAACTCTTGAGATTTGCCCCCTTTCCTGAACATCCGTATTCATCTCTACCGTTTTACCTGCTACATTTTTTTTTCTTTAAGGCTCACCATGAAGCATCCCTTTTGTCCTTCTCTGTTCTGATTGGCCAAACCACACACTTTCACACTTCTTTATATTCCACTTTACGTTGTTCTGTATTGGCTTCAGTATAAATCAATCATACTGTAGTCTCTACTATTTCAGTATGAATCAAACATACTGTGTACTTCTAAAGGACAGACATGTTCTTGTCAAGGCCCCAGCCTAAGACTGGACAGTGAGTAGTCACTTTCTGTATGCATGCTTTTTTTGTTTAAGTTATTAGATGCTTTCTTGGGCTTTATTTTTTCCCCTTTCTAATCAGTTAGAAATAATAAATCTAAATTTGAATATCTAAAATAAATATTTGTTCTAATGCTACTGAGCTATTGAAAGAAAGTCACAGGCCCTGACAAGTGTGGCTCAGTTCATTGGGCATCATCCCACAAAGTGAAAGATTCGATTCCTGATCAGGACACATGCCTAGGTTGTGGGTTTGGTCCCCGGAAGGGGCACATGCAGAGGAAACCAATCGATGTTTCTCTCCTTGTCCTGCTCCCTATCTTCCCCTCTCCATAAAAATAAATAAATAAAATCTTTAAAAACAAACAAATAAACAAACCATTTAAACAAAGAAAGAAAGTCAAGGGACCTTTGTGAGGCCAAGACACACCAATTGCCGTTGGCCCAGTATGGCAGAGAGCTTGAATATCGGATCCATTTTACAATAGCAAAAAGCTTTTGGAGGTCAGATTGCCCTTGTCACTTGCACTCTTTTGCTGAGTCACTATTTCAGAACTATTAGATTGTCTGGATTCTATGTCCCAGATTTCCTTATATCTGCAATGTGAAAAACCTATTTTTCATTAGGGAGTTATCATTTAGAAACAAAAGCAGTCAGTGATTATGCAAATTGGATTTTGCCCTTTGTATTGAGTACACTGAGTAGGATAGCAATTTATAGTTACAAAAATTCCAAAGGTGGGTAAAGGAATGATATTCATCATTTTACTGTTACCTTCAAAAGAAGCATATATTTGTTGTTGGTAGTGTTTTAACTTCAGTTATTCTGAAATTAAATAAGATGGCACTTTGATTTTAGATTCATCTTCCACATCTCCCCTTCCCCTATCAATTAATAAATTGCTCAGTCAACAAATATTTATTAGGCATTAATATAAATGTGTAAGAGAAAATGTACAATTCAACAAATATTTGCAGAGCATTTGATCTGTGTTAAGCCCTGTGCCGGTGGAAGGGATATAGCAGTTCCAAGAAGTGACTCCCTGCCTCATTGAATTCACAGTCTGCCTAAAAACAAACAGTAAACAAGGAATTACAAAGGTGATCCAAATTAAATGTCTTTAAAAGTTAAATTGAATTGATACAAAGTATGATATAACCAGCCTCTTATGAAAGCTTATAATTCAACTGTCAAAAGAGATGTTACAACTAACTAGAATGCCAAGCAGAATAAATATTGTAGAAAGGGCACAAAAATAGTACTTGGGGGCAAAGGCTAGGAAATGATGTATCAGGTCCTTGAGAATTATGAGAGACTCCCTGACTAAAAAGTCATTCTAGAATGGCAGACATTTTGACAGCCCAATAAAGAAAAGATGTTGGTGGTATTGATCATACCTCTCCTCCACTCCTGTTGATGCCAGGGTATCATCAGCTATATTGCTGATCAAGCTGGATTGAGAAATGAGGCTTGGACCCCAGGTCAAAATGAGGTCTACAGCATTTCTCCTTTTTCCTTAAGTTCATGTGTCGACTCTGCTGGAGGCACGACAGTTGGAAAACTGCATGCTGCCTTCCAGCGGGGGATGTGCTCTGCTGATGGGCCAGCAGTTCTGTCCACGCGAAGGGGCTGTCTAGAAGCAGGTTTTGCAGGCGCTCTGACCTCCCCAACCAGGCTGTTCACGTCTCTTGTGAGGAGGAGATATGAATAATGGTAAGAGTGAAAGTTTCTCCCTCATTACTTCCCTAAGAGAGCAGAACTATGGGCAGAAATTCTCATAGGCAAAGCTAAACTTTGGGGAGGAGAATTGAGGAAATCGCCATGCACTAGATTAAGAAAACAGTTTTAATGCTAAATTGCATGATTCAATCTGAGAATTCTACAAAGATCAGAGATCAGGGAGAAGCATGCCAGCAGGTCCCGGAGTGGTCCAGGAAGGCTGGTGGCCTTCGAGGGAGTAGAATTTGAGTGGTATCTGTGACTCATATGGAAAGAACAGATGCACCCTGGTTGTTCTTTTCTGAGTAGCATGTACATCAGTAGAAAAGCAGTAGAAAAACCCACATTTTTATGTGTGGGTTTCTTTTTTTCTTTTTTCTTTTTTTTTTGGGGGGGGGGATGCTAAGAACCGTGTGGCAACCCAAGCAGTTTTTTGGGGATTTTTGTTATTGTTTTTTAATAACACATTATTTGGCAAAGAAAGCAGATTGACTTTGGAGCTCCAAGCTCCAAAGCAATTCCAGGTAAGGGGGTACCCAGGTGGCATAAAAGGGAGCAAAGGATGTCAGTCACTTTCAGGGCTCCCTGCACTCTCCAAATTATTGTGGCTCAACTATATGTTCTATTGTTTCCTGACCCCTTCACGTCCACCTGCTTTTTTGATAAGGGAAAATAGGTCTTTTATTTTAAATGTATTCCATGGATGATGCCAACACCATGAAGACAGACTTCTGGAACTCTTTAGTAGGTGTTGCTGAGTGGGCTGGGAATGAAGAAATGTGAAATTGTGGATTAAAGGGGCAGGGAACTGTTGAATGCTCAGGGTACTTTTTCACAGTTCTACTGAGGTAAAATTGGCATATAGCACCTTGCACATATTTAAAGTGTGTAATTTGATGAGCTTTGACTCTGAGTCACCTGAAATTCCCCTCTCTGGCTTTAGCAGCATCTCCCAGCTTTTCATTTTTATGCCATTCAAAACATTTTCTAATTTCCCTGTTGATTTCCTCTTCGCCTCAGGGGTTGGTTAGTAGACTTTTTTTTACCTTTTTAGATATTACAGACATCTTTCTCCTATTGATATCTAATTTCACTGTGTTTTATAAAAATACTTTGTATAATTTTAATCCTTTTGAATTTATTTGGCCTTGGTTTTGTGGTCATTTGAGAAGAATTTTAGGTCGATTGTCCTACAAATGTCAATTAGGCTAGATTGTACAAGTTTTCTATGTTCTTTCTGTCTGCTCATTCTGTTAGTTATTAGAAGCAGTATTAATACCTCTGATTCTTGTTGTCAATTTGTTTATTTCTCCTTTCACTTTTATCAGTTTTTGCTTTGTGTATTTTGAAACATTGTTATTAAGTACATAAATATTTTTCATTATGAAATGACCCTTTTTTAGAATCTTCACCTGAGGAGGTATGTTTATTGATTTTAGAGAGAGAGGAAGGGAGATAGATTGAAAGAGAGAAAGAGAAACACTGATGTAAGAGAGAAACATTGATCGGTTGCCTCCTGTACGTGCCCCAACTGGGGATCGAACCTACAACCTAGGTATGTGCTCTGGCTGGAATCAAATCCATAACATTCTGGTGCATGGGACGAAACGCCAACGAACTGAACCACCTGGTCAGGGCTGAAATGATCCTCTTTGCCTCTGGTAATACATATTGCTCTGAATTTTACTTTGGTACCAACATAGCCATTCTAGCTTTCTTTTGGTTAGTGTTATAATAGTATATATTTCCCTGCTCTTTTACTTTTAGCCTATCTTTGTCTTTATATTTGAAACGAGTTTCTTTTCTTTTTTATATAACCAGACAATCTCTCCTGTTTTTTTTAGTTGGAATTAATTTAATTACTGATATGGTTGAATTTAAACCTACCACCTATTTGTTGTTTGTTCTTTGTCCTTTCTCCCTCTTTTTGGGCAAGAATAGTCTTTTTTTATGATTCCAGTTATCTCCACTCTTGGCTTATTAGTTATATTTTTTGTGGTTGCTCTAGAATTTACAGTGTACTTTTTTAACTTATCAAATTCCATATCCAAGTAACATTATACCACCTCACATCTACCGTAGGAATCTTACAATAGTGTATAGAACTTCCATTTCCCCCTGCTGACTTTTGTATGTTGTTGTCATACATTTTGCTTGTACATGATTTTGGTTATAAACTCTACAATTTATTATTATTGTTTTAAACATTTTAATTATTTTTAAGAACACTTCAAATTTAAGAAAAACAAGTATTTTGTATTTATACCCATAGTTACCATTTTGGGGGCTCTTCATGCTTTTGTATGTACAGAGTTCCATGTGGTATCACTTTTCTTCTACCTACAGAACTTCCTTTAAAATTTCTTGTAGTGCTGTTCTGCCAGGGCTGAATTTTATTTTATGTTTGGTTTTGAAAGATATTTTTATGGGATAGAGAATTCTCAGTTAATAGAGTGTTGGGGGTTTCTTTCTTTCTTTCTTTTAGACTTTATACATATGCCCTAGTTTTCTGGCCTCTATTGAAATCTGTCAATAATATATATATAAAAGAATATATATATCTTTCTTAATATTTTATTTATTTATTTTTATTGTTGTTCAAATACAGTTGTCTCCATTTTCCTGCCAGCACTCCCCCACCCACCCACCTGCACTGCCCACCCTCCATCCTTACCCCCTTTGGCTTTGTCCATGGGTCCTTTATACGTGTTCCTTGACAACTCTTCCCCTTCTTTCCCCATTATCTCCCTCTCCCCTCCCCTCTGGTTACTGTTAGTTTGTTCTTTATTTCAACATCTCTGGTTATATTTTGCATGCTTGTTTGTTTTGTTAATTAGGTTCCACTTATAGAAGAGATCATATGGTATTTGTCTTTCACTGCCTGGCTTATTTCTCTCAGCCTAATGCTCTCCAGTTGCATCCATGCTGTCATGAGGGCAGGAGCTCCTTCTTTCTCTCTGCTGTTGTAGCATTCCATTGTGTAAAATGAACCACAGTTTTTTGGTCCACTCATTTACTGATGGGCCCCTAGGTTGCTTCCAGCACTTGGCTATTGTAAATTGTGCTGCTATGAACATTGGAGTGCATAGGTTCTTTTGAATTAGTGTTTCAGGATTCTTAGGGTATTTTCCCAGCAGTGTCTTTTATACATCTTGAGTTTATTGTTGTGTATGGTATAAGTTGGTGGTTGTGGGTTTGGTTTTTTTGTTGTTATTCTTATTTTTACTCTTCTCTGTATACTGTACCTTTTTTCCCTGTGTTTTTTTAAATACTTTCCTCTTTACCACTAGCTTTCAATAACTTGATTTTGTCATATGTTGGAATGGTCCTATTCATATTTCCTCTGCGCGAGTTTTTGTTTAGCTAACGGAATCTGAATTTGTAGTTTTCAGGAAACAGGAAATTTTCAGACATTACTCTTTATTCAAATATTTTTTTTTCTCTTCTCACCTCTATCCTCTCCCTCTGAGACTCCAATTACACTTATGTTAGGTCGCTTAATGTTGTCCCACAGCTTGCTGTTGATCTGTTCATTTACTTCATTTCAGTAATTGTGCTCTTTGTATTGCACTTTGGAGAGTTTTTATTGCCTTCACATTTACTGATCTTTTCTTCTGTACTATCTTAACTACTGTTAATTCCATCCAGCATATTTTTTCATCTCTAGAAGTTTGACTTGGTCTTCCTTATCTTTTATTTCCCTATCATGCTCCAACTTTCCTCTGCCTTCTGGAACAGATGGGGAATATTTTATATATTCTCAGGATCTGATAAACAGAGCCTCTGGCTGATAGCTATTTTAACACTTTGTCTACTAAGTGTCTCAACTATATCATTTCTGAGTCTCTTTCTAATGATTGATTTTTCTTCTAATTATTGGTCATATTTTTGCTCATTTGCATGTCTAGAATTTTAATTGGATATTGAGCAGGGTGAATCTTGTCTTGTTGAGTCCTGGATTTTGTAAAAAGTTCCTTGAAATAAGATTAGACTTTGCACTAGGATATAGTTAACAGGGGAACAGCTTGATCTTCTGGGGAAACAGTTGATGTGTTCAAGTTTTCCCATTAGCCTTTTTCATGGAAACTAATTAAGTCTTTTGTCTGGTGTTCAATTATTCCCAATACTCAGGCAGTACCTTTCCTTTAAGGATTATACTCCTTGCCATGTGCCAGAAAGTCTTTCCCATCTGGCTGGTTGGAACATGAATGATTCATGGTGTTGTGTGAACTCCACTTACTGTGCCTTCTAATCCACAGTTTAGGTAGTTTCCTCACTGTCTTGTGCCAGGTTAGTACTCAGCTAAAGCCTCAGGGGTAATCCTCTGCAAATTTTTAGATGTTTCTCTCTGTGTAACTCTCTCTTTATTATTACCCTGTCCCTGAATTCCAGCTGCCTTGTTTCCCTAACTCTCAACTTTATCTCCTCAACTCAAGAGAAATCACGGGGCTGCCCTTGGCCTTCTTCCACCTGCACTATAGGCTGTACATTCTCTCCAGACAACAAACAGGGCTCACCTCTTTTATTTCTCTTCTATTATTCCTTTTTCTCAGGCCCTGTCCTGCACTGACTGTCATCTAGTGTCAGAAAAACATTGCTTCATATATTTTGTCCAGTTTTTTAGTTGTTTACTCTGAGAAGGACAATAGGGTTCCTCTTTATCACAGCCACAGTTCAGGTAACATTAAAAAAAGGTTTTTTTAAATAAAAACAAGAATGTGGATTTATACAGTATTACTTCAGGTATTCTGACCTTTTCGCCTTAAGGAAAAGGGTAACAAACTGGATAAGGCCCCTTTTTCCACTGAACTTCAATGGAAAGGTTTTTTGTATTAGCCTATTTTACCTGATTGTTTCCTTTGAATATGTTTCAGAGGATCAGACAGTGTAAGTTTGGGTGACAGTGACCCCTGATTGTCCTACATTTGTACTTGGTGACTTCCTCTGAGATTATAATCTAGAGGTTTAAATCATTGACTTAAAAGATAGGTGGGTTGATGAAGGAATGATATTAAATCACTAACAGTCCAGTTCTCTGATTCTAAATTCAGACTTTATCTATTAACTGTCCTGTACCCTGTAACTGCACTTGAACTCTGTGTGTAAAAGGACAGTTTACCATCCTCTGTCAGAAGAGTCTGAAATAGGAGATTTGAAATCATTTGACCCTACTTAAGACTAGAAATGCCTTTTCTAACTTTAAGCCCTTTAACCTAGGAACTGGAAATAACTTGTCCTTTTAATCAACAAAGAAAACACATTTGATGATTCTTGTTCCCCATCCTTTCCTAAAAGTATCTTCTCTTTTGTCAGAGGATTTCAAAAAGCTCTGATTATTAGTCTCTAATAGTATGTATAACTTTAGTAGGTTTCAGAATTAGGCTGTGTGTATAATAATTCTTCTGATAAAAGGCCTACTGATGATATGGATAAAAGTAGCAATGAAATTGTTGCTGGTGTCTATTTATCAGTGGGTCCAAATTAAGCTGGAAAATTTATTTTTACATTTGTTTTCACCAAAAGGTGCTTCCATATATTCAATTACAAATATCTTTAAGTGATCATTTTTTTCTTTATGGTACATGACTTGTGAAATTGCTTCAATATTTAGTAATCATCATTTGTTATAATATTGTAGTCATGCCTCTAAAGCTTTCTTATGAGCAAGGAAAAAAACGACCTTGCTTTACCTTTTTCTCTTTTTTTTGAGTCTGGAGGTAAAGTTCTCTCCCATCCCCCCATGTCTCTCTGCTGTTTTGATACTCGGGAAAGAGGCTTGTTCTTTCCTTTCTACATCATCTCCGTAGGCAAGGATGTAGGGGAGAAAAGTGATCCTCTTTAAATCTTGTATCTGGAAAGTGTAGAGCTGCCCTTTGTTTTTGAATAGATAATGAAAGAAAGAGGAGGTTCTGAGAGGATGCTGAGGCATTGCCCACTCAGCTTCCATTTTATTTCATAGCCCGAGTGCCTGAACTACCTCAGAAGGAATGCTTGCAGATGAGACAGTGACTCCGTGAGAGGAAGGATGTGCTTCGGAGTGCTGGGATGATTGACAGTACAGGTGGAATGTGTCCCTGGGAATACAGTGCAGGTGGACATTTTTACATAAGAGGAAAAAATGGTGTTTTTTCATTTTTCTTTTTTACAGAAATATATTTACATGTACAAAAGGAAAATGTCCATAACCATCCCCACATATTTTAACTTTGCTATTCCCTTTCAATATTTGCCCACCATATAATGATTTTGAGATAAAAAATGGTAACAAATACAGCTTAGTATTCAGGTTTTTTAAGTCGACTTCAGATAGCATAAATTTTGTATGTGTTCAATTTTTTTCTGCATTACTGTAAATTTGTTTAGTTTTTTTTTCTTACTACACATATTTATAAAGTATTGTCACAGAAGACAGAATCAGTTTTCTCCTCTTGCCCTCTATCCCTTCCGTGCAGAGTTACTTTCCAACGTTCATGTTGCCTGAGCTCGGGAAGGGCTGGAAGTCTCTCAGCCACTGTCACTGAGCATCAGACTTGCCTCATTCTTCAGTGTCTGCTCTGGGTCACAGCAGAGGCTGCAGACGATTCCGAGTGGGTTTAGGGATGGGACGCTATTTATTAGCATGCTTTTTTTCTTGTCCTGTGCACCTTCTACTATAGCTGTCCTTTGGTATTTGTGTTTGTTTGCCTATTTTAATAAACTCAGTCTCTGAAGAACACACTTATACATCAGTGAGAAACAAATATTTCCTTAATGAGTTTGATGGAAGGGACTTCCCTCTACTATTGAACTTCTACATTTTTTGTTCCAAATACAATGACATAAATACTCTACATTATATAACTAGTTGTGCACACATTCTTATGACTTGAAAATGTGTATTTGTAGTCCCAGATAATGAAAGATAAATGAAAAACAATTCTGAAAAGCCTAGTTAGCACTTCACAGGGCTAGTCCTCTGCAACGTCCACTTTCTCTTTATCTGTCAATTCTCTTGCCCCCTTTTTTGTCCCATCCATATTGAATCTATAGTCCATTCTAACAGCTATTCTCTTGGCAATATTGTGAACTTTCTTGCAGTTCCAGAATGCAAGCCCAGCAAAAATTAAACCCTCAATGAATTCCAACTATTTGCTTTTTCTGTACCTGTTCTCAGACTGCCGAGGTCATTGGAAAAGAAAAAGTCATACAACCAAGCATGAATGAATGAATGAATGAACGAACAAACAAATGTAAAGAAAGTAGTATTCACCTGTATACGTACAAGTAAAAAGTTGTGGTGGCACAGCATAATTATTCTAGAAGTCAGAGAGAAGGGAGATCATTCTGAATCACGATGATCAGAGAAGGGATGAGGTTTAACTTCTCTTCACTTTTCTACTATTATTTCTGGTAACTGCTACCAAGTGGGATTTTATGAAGAGCCAAACCCAAACATTTAACAACAATACTAAAATTGTTTAAATCCTACGTACCAGAGGTACACACCGAACAGATTCTTCTGTGTTTCGCACTGAAGGAAAAAGACTGACTTGACAGAGAGCTTATACAGGGAGCAACAGGAGACTCGAAGGTGAAGTTGAGCCAGGTGATGCAAGATCTGGAAGTGCTTGACAGCGGGTTGCAAAACATACTGGAAATATTTCGTTGTGATTACCTGTCATCGAGCAGTGCTTTACCTGTCACTAAAACTTTCAAGAGATACCCCAGCACTTGGAATAAAAGTTCCTTAAAGATTGTTCTTTTTTAGTTTAGATATTTACTTTCATTTATGAGTTATGTTACAGATTTCAATTTCTCTTGTTTTGATTGAGTTTGCTTAAATACCCTTCAATCATTATGAAAGTAATAGGTATTCATTGAAAAAAATTAGAACATAGAAAAGTTTTTTAAAAATATAAAAATCTTCCATTTTCCTATACCCAGAAATAACCATTATTAACATTTTATTATCTGTACTTATATATGTAAATTTTTACAACAAAGGGATTATGCTACACAGATTATTTCTTAAATATTTTTTAAATATATCATGAGTATCTTTCCATATCAAAAAATATAGACCTGTACTATGATATTTACTAGTTAGATAGTATTTTGTTGCATACCACAATTTAATGAACTACTTCTCTAATTGCGGTATTTAGGCTTATTTCATTTCTTCATCTTTTTTTTTTTTTTGGTGGAAACACTTCCAGAGTACCCTTCTGAAAGGTTATACTATTTGTACTATCAACCTTGTAAAAAAAAATTCCTTTTCCCATATCCTGGAGAAATTTTGAAATTATCAAATCTTTTTCCCAGTACCTTTAGAAAGAACTTTTATGCTATGTATTTTATGCTAGTTGAGATTTGTTTTTTATCCTCACTTGAGGATATCGATTTAGAAAGAAGGAAAGGGAGAGAAAGAGAAACATGGATGTGAGAGAGAAATATCAATCGGTTGTCTCCCACATGCACCCCAACCAGGGACTGAACCTGTGGTTTAGGCGTGTGCCCTGACCTGGAATTGAACTAGTGACCCTTTGCTTTGTGGGATGACATCCAACCAACTCAGCCACACAGACCAGGACTGAAATTTAAATTTTTATGTAATTATATCTACGAGTCTCTTATGTTTTCATGCTTATAAAAGCCTTCATCTTTCAGCAGTATAATGATGTCTTTGAGTGTTCTAATGCATTTTCAAAACATCTACGCTTTTAACCTACCTGGGATATACTTAGGTATAACTAATAAAGTAGTCATCTATCTTAATTTTTCCCAAATGTGTATTTGGTTGTCAGAAGAGAAATTATTAAATAATACATTTTTTCTACACTAACTTATCAATTCAAATGAGACTTACACTAAGTTCCAGTGATTTTTTTAATCCATATATATTTTAGCATGGCCCCATGATTATTTGTGATATTTTTAATTCTAGTAGCACAGTATTTACATTTCAGTATCATATTCCATTTTACTGTCTGGTAAGGCATGCCCCTTTTCGTTGATTTTCTTTTTCACTTTTTGTACATATTATAAGTCACTTCTTTTATTAGAAGAATTTTAGATTATAACATCCAGTTGTAAACACAAAATTTTTATTAACTTGGTTGGACTTAAATTATATTAGAGACTAACTTGGGGATTTTTTTCTTTAAGTTTTTTTTTGTTAAGTTTAGTTCCAGGAATTTTATATTTTTGGTGCTTTCATGAATGGTAGTTTTTTTCTCCATCACATTTTCTAACTAGTTCATGTGGGAAAGTTGTTATCTTATATCTGAAAAACAATAAAATTTCCAGTTAATCCTAAGTAGTATCAAGGCAGATAGTCATAAGCTGAAGAGAATGATAATTTTTGTCTCTTTTCCAAAACTCTTAGTCTTTCTTGTTTTGGTCTTAACTGACTTTTAACTAAAGTATTCAAAACAATAATAGTTTACACAGGCCTCCTCCTGTCTTACTCGTTTTTTTCGTCTGTAGATTCATCAAGATTGAGTTTTCTAATAAACAGTTTAAACATTTTTTTATTTTAAATTTACTGAATGGTTGTCATGATGAACTTTAAAGTCTATCAAGTGTTCTTTATCATTTATCCAAAGAATTATATAATTTTTCTTCTGAGGTTTCCTAATGCTGAGTTGAGCTTGAATTGTTTATTTTGTATGTATTTTCAAATTTTTAAGCATGAAGTTTATATATAATTCTCTTTATATATAATTCTCTTATTATTTTAATCTCACCCTTATTGACCTGATGCATTATTCTTTTATTAGACTGCAGGATTTGACTTACTAATATTTTACCTCAGATTTTACATTCATTTTCATAGATGAGATTGACTAATAGTTTTATTATGGGTGCTTTCGTTCTTATCTTTGGTGTCAATGACAAAACTAATTAAGTCCTTTAATAAAGTTATATTGAATTTCTAGTATGTACCCAGAATGCTGTTGGGTACTGGGCATTAATTGGTGAACAAGACAATAAGATCTGTGCCATCTTGGAGCCTTAGTCTGTTAAAGAATGGAGTTAAGAAAACAGGATATTAAAACACAGTGTTGTAAATGCTGAAATAAGGATATGGGGAAAAATTGGAGGAGCTCCTCTTTCAGTTTGGGGAAATCGGAAAAAACTGTCTGATATCCAGTTGGATATCTCACAGGCATCCTATGTTTTAGCTGTTCAAACAGAATTTCTGACCTCATCCGTGAAGTGGATTCTACCCGTTGTGCTCTCCACCTCGTTCAGTTGCATCACCCTCTACCTCCCCCTCAGGCCAGAAACCTAGACGTCAACCTTCAGTGTCTGTTCTCTTCCCCATGCCGAGTTCCAGTCTGCCAGCAAATTTTGTACATTCGCCTCCAAAATAGACCTCATGTCTTTCCACTTCTCTCAGTTCCTCTTGACTTACTCTCTCCTTCCTCTTGGATGCTTGCAGCGACCTCGTCGTGGGATTCTGCACTTTCCCTCCGGCTTCACCCTAGTCTGTTCGCACACATCTCATATCAGTGCAGATCATACCACGTCACATCCTTGCCAACACCCTGCTCTGTCGTCTCATTCCAAATGAGACGACTCACGACAAATTCCAAACCGACAATGCTCCCCCGACCTGACCTATGCTTTGCTCTTCAGTTCCACCTCATGTTCCTCTCCCTCTTCCTCTTGCTAAAATGTGGAGAGCAAGGGAAGCACTGACTCCTTTCAGTTCTTAACCATTTGGGGGTCCTTTCTACCTGAGGGCCTCACGGGAGCACTTGTCTTCCTGCCCTGCTCAGGATATGCGAGGAAATTGCCCCCCACACAGGTGGGTCTTCGCTGATTAGCAATTAAGTTCGTCTCATCCCATACCTCATTGTTCTCTCTTAAAACCCTCTCTTTTCTTTTTTTAAAATTTCAAATTGACGTTTTATTAAAACCATTTTAGATTTATAGGAAAAGTATGAAGACAGTTCAAGATAGTTTCTACATACCTGATTTCCTTGTTATTAACAACTCAATGTAGTGTGGTATGCTTGTCACAGCTGATGAACAAATATTGATATATCATCATTAACTAAATTCCATATTTTATTCACATTTCTTTAGTTTTTTCCTAATGCCTTTTTCTGTTTCAGGAGTCTATCCAGGACACCATACACATTTAGTCATGTCTCCTTAGTTGTGGCAATTTCCCAACTTCTTACTTTTGGTGTCCTTGGCAGTTTGGAGGAATATTGGTCATGCATGTTGCAGCCTGTCCCTCTGTGGGAATTTTTCTCGTGATGACACTTGGGTGGTATGCTTTTTGGGAGGAAGACCATTCTCAGATGAGTATCATTCTCATTATATCACATCAAGGGTCTATACTATTAGTATGACTCGTCGATGCTGACCTTGATCGCCTGGCTGAGGCACTGGTCAAGTGCCTCCACTGTAAGTTACTCCTCTTCCCTTCTATACCCTACTCTGTGGAAGGAAGTTATTCTGCACACCCCACACTTACGGCGTAGGGAGTGATGCTTCGCCTCCTTGGGGGCAGAGTAGGCACATACATTATTTTGAATTATTCTGTATGGGAGATTTGTTAGCTTTCTGGTTTTTGTTTTTTTTTAATCCTGGGGAGAAGGGGGTGTTAAGGGGACTAAAACCCTCTCTTTTTTTCACAGTCCTTAACAGGATTGAAGGCATTTGGTTACTTACTTGCTTATTGTCCTGTTTTCCCCATTAGACTTCAGGTTCCTGAGAAGAGCAGCTTGTGCCCATGCGCTAACATGACAGAGTGTCAGAGTGGCAGTGGCTCAGTGCTTAACACCACTGGAACTGAGCACAGAGCATTTGCCTAAAGGGAGCATACATGCTATTGTTAATGTAAAACAATAAAATAATTTTTAGAGGCTAATTTTCCTAAAAACTACAAAAGGCTGAGCTAGGAAAATAAAATAGGTGAGAGTCTATTAATAAATGATGATGAAACCTGCATCAATGAATTATTTTATCTTCAAATGAAAAATAGCTTATTTGACAAGGCTGTAGAGCTTATAAGAAAGGCCTTCAAAAGCCAGCGTCTGGACTTCCTTTTGTAAATTATGTCCCCGAGAGAGAATGTGAACGGAGAGTGGAAAATGAGCTCGGCAGAGATGCTGCCACTACCTGGACGGTTTGTCAGGAGACATGGTTCGCAGGTGAAGGAAAAAAAGAAGGACCTGTTGAGAATAGGAATACAGGATATTTCTATGACATATTTATTACAATCAGACACCCTCCGATCTGTAGTGAGAAATCTCTTGTGACGATCTGGAATTTTGATTGATTTGAAAAAGTTTTTCAAAACTCTTTTGGGAGGAGGTTATTTCTCGAGTGCATTGTGTGTCTTTGGCAGACTGGCTCTGGATCTTCTGCTCCCTGTCCTTTCCATGATGCAGGCTGAAGGGTGGCCCCGATTTGGGGCGAGGCGTACTCATAGCAGAGAGCAAAGGCAGCAAGTGGAAGCATACACTGGCTGTTGAAACTTCTCAGATACTGCGTGTGTCACGTCTACTCACAGGCTAAAGGCCAAGACAAATAGTAGGGCCGAGCCTACTGTCAATGAGTTGGGTGTAAATAATCCTTCCTCAGGATCCTGCAAACCCGGTGGAATTCATGAAGCCACCAGGGATATCCTGGGGATACCTGAGGAACCAGGAAGGGGACTGAGTATTTGGAAACAGTAGTACAATGCAACGTGTTGGCAAATGGTTCATTTTGGTTCAGTGCACCACATCAGCAGACATTTTGGTTCGAATATTTATTGAGTTATTACTATAAGCCTAGCCTTATTATTTATTTATTTATTTATTTATTTATTTATTTATTTATTTATTTATTTATTTCCTTAATCTTCTGGAAGTGCGACTTTAAAATTCCACTTGCTCACTTAAAGGCAGCTCCATGTCTGTTCCTCTGGGAAGCGCACTTGGCTCCTCGAGCTGAGTTCGCCTCTCCTGCCTCTGAGGGGCCTTAGAAAGAGCACAGGAGACCCAGCTGCACTGCTTGCCAACTGTGTGAGCTGGGGCAGGCTGTCTCCTCTGAATGAGGATCCGAATACATACCTCACGGGTGGTCATGAAACTTCAGTGACATTTCATGTGAACATTGGGACCATTAAAGATTTCTGCAAAGTATAAGGATTTTGTTCATCTTTACAGCACCCTTCCTGACTTCTTCTCTGACCTCCTGTCCTCCTCTCTGCTGTCCACCCACTCAACAGATACTTCCTGGGCACCTGCCCTTAATGACAGTCACTGCAGTGCGCCGGGACGTGGACTTTGGGGCCCGAGTGCCTGAGTTTAAATCTTTGCTCTACCTCTTACCAGTCATGTAACTTTGGTATTTAACCTTACGCAGTCCATAATCTGTAAAATGGAAATAGTGATAGTACTTTATCCTTGGCTTCTTGTGAGGGTCAAATGAATTGATATACAGAGTTAGCTTAGAACTCTTTTGGGTACATATTATTTATTGAGTTGGCCAAAAAGTTCGTTTAGTTTTTTCTATAAAATAAAAAAACACATTCTTCATTTTCACTACTAAATTTCTTGATTTAGATACTTTGAGTATGCCGGCTATCTCCCACGTGATATAAGGTTGATTGTTCTCAGTTAATGTCTTGATTTGATCATTATCAACTTCAGCTGGTCTACCTGACCATGGAGCATCATCAAGCGAGAAATCTTTAGCACGAAACTTCACAAACCACTTTTGACACGTTCAATCGGTCACAGCACCTTCTCCATACACTGGACAAATATTTTTTTGTGTGTTTTGATTGTGTTTTTACCTTTCTTGAAATAATAAAGCGTATTATGCCAAAAATGTTGCCTATTTTCTTCTATCTTCAGTATTAAACTGGCTACACAAACATACACCAATTTTGATGTTTTTTTTAAATGCATGTTGATATGACAACTGTCATAATACAATCTAACACAATTCTTTCGAATGAAGTTAAAGACAACTAAGCACTGCTAGAGCCATTTTACAGAAAAAAAAGACAAACAAACTTTTTGGCCCACTCAGTATTTCCCACTAGAATGTGTGCTCTGCACAGGGCAGGGAGTTTTTGTTTGCATTTTTCATGGCTGTCACCCAGTGCTGAGAACAGTGCCTGGGCATAATGGACACTCAATACATATTTTTTAAATCATTGAGTGAATCCGTGAATATGAATTGTGGAGAAAACAATTTTTTTAGAGAATTAAGTGTGAAATCATGTCATAAGTTCTTTTGGTGAAACATGGTGAAAACACTGCTGTTTGTGTCATCCCTTCCAAGTTTCCATGACCAGTTACAGTAAAAATGTGTGGAAATAAGGTCACTGACAAAAAAATATCTTTGGAAATCAGAGTTTACCAAACTGTGAATTCTTCCAGGGTTGGGCCCATGTGTCACTATGGCTGCGAACCTGTAGCACCCGTCTGGGTTCCTAGCATCTGCTTGTAGAAGCTCAAAGTGAATGAATGACTGAATCAGTGAGTGCCTGTTCTGTGGAGGATTGATCGGAAGAAAGACCTCCCATCCGTCTTTCTTTGCTGAGCAAAATTGCATTAGCAACCTAAAGAATTCCCTTCATGCCCTGGCTGGCGTAGCTCAGTGGATTGAGTGCGGGCTGCCAGCCAAAGCATCGCAGGTTTGATTCCCAGTCAGGGCACATGCCTGGGTGTGTGCCACGGCCCCCAGCAACTGCACAGAGAAAACATTAATGTTTCTCTCTCTCTCTTTCTTTCTCCCTCCCTTCCCTCTCTAAAAATAAATAAATAAAATTAAAAAAAAAAAGAATTCCCTTTGTAAAGTTGGGTTTTAACGTTTTGTCCTGTGGGTTCTGTTTTTTTTTTATTTATTTAGTCAAAGGATGATAGAAGAGGGAAAAAAACATGAAAGCAATAACTGCAATTATTAGGGAAGTTTTGATGACAGTGTCTACTGTCTTAATTTAGTGCCCCCCAAAGAAGGCTCCTTTTTGAGAATTTCCTTTTAAAATCCAGATCAGGAAATCTCTGCTTGCCCGAGGTGTTGCCTGTCTACCCCTTTCTGCTCATGAGTGTGAGGTGACTGGCTGAGCCTTTTTTATTTGGGCTGCCTGGAGCCTCAAAGCCAAACTGGAAATTTAATTACGGCATGCGTATTTGTGTCTTTCATTTCAGTGGTCTTGAATTTCTATTCCCACTTATGTTTTCTCTGTCTGGACTTCAACATATCTGTTAATATTTGGTTAGGCATGTACTTACTTAAAGCCATCTCGGATGCCTATGGAACAAGGCACATTATAAATAAACACACATGCGTGCTTGCATTCCTGCAGGTCTAAGACAACTCACAGAAGGGCCTCTGAATTTGGTTGCCGACACGTCGGAGGAAGAACCTCCCTCCCACAGGCCAAGTAAAAACACCCAGTGCTGTGTCTCTGCTGCCCCCACGGCTTCTATGGTATAAATATGGGCTTTAAAATGTTTGGAGTATACACATATAGCTTTTGGAAAATGAGTGGCCCGTTTTTGTGTTCTGTTAGTTTGCCACAAGAGTGTCTTTGCTTCAAAGTCTCTTGGCCCATATAGAAAATCCTGTAAATAAACTAAAGTTTTTTATTACTCCTTCGAAGGCAAGAGCAGAGATCATCCAATAAGTTCTCACCTTCCTGGGTGAAGGTAGACCTTGTTGGTGCTCTGCCTTTTACCTTCACAAAAGGACATTTTTGAGGAATTATAATCAATTGGCAACTCTTTTATTGGCATTTTGTAGAAGATAATAAATCTTTGCGTAAAACCCACAGCTTGTCTACTTGGTATTTGTTTTAGGAGAAAATAATGCCTTATCTTTGTGGCTGGCTGTCTGATACGTCAAGACAGAGGGAGAAGAATGTGCATCACAAGGTGACAGCAAACTGCCACATCCATCAGGGCGATGTCACTAAGCTGACACTGTCCTCAGTCAGCTCTTTAAGGATTCTGGCTGAATTCTAAATTCGCATATTGATGGAAGATAGAGAACTACTAGATTGGCCAAAAAGTCTGTTTAGTTTTTTTCCATAAATTACAGGACACATTTTTCATTTTCACCAATAACTTTATGGATTTGGATATTATATGTTGGCTATCTCCCATATTAGCTTCTAGTAGGTAGAGGCCAGTGGTTCTGCTAAACACCTTCTAATGCATAAGACAGGCCCATAGCAAAATATTATTTGGCCAAAATATCAGTAGTACCAAGAAACTTCACAAAGCACTTTTGATTTTGATTAGTCACAGTACCTTCTCCATACACTGCACGAATATTTTTTTGCCTTTCAGTTGCGTTTTTACCTTTTTTGAAATAATAAAGCATATTATGCTGAAAATGTTGCATATTTTCTTCCATCTTCAATACCAAATGGCTGCATAAAAATTCACCAATTTTGATAAAGTTTTTAAAAATGCACACTGATATGACAGCTGTTACAATACAATCTAACAAAATGGTTTCAAATAAAGTTAAAACAACCAAGCACTGCTAGAAACATCATTTGGAAAAAACTCCACGAACTTTTGGCCAACCCAATATTTCAGGACAAGTCTTAGAGCACAGCTTTTTCCTTATTGAATTTGTTGGGATAACACTGGTTAACAGAATTATACAGGTTTCAGGTGCACAGCTTTACAGTACATCATCGGTACACTGTATTGCGTGTTCACCACTCCAAATCAAGTCTCTGTCCCTCACCATTTATCCCCCTTACACCCTCTTCCACCTCCCTCCACCTCCCCACCACAGTTACCACACTGAGCTTCTTCTTTTCAGTATTGTTTTCTGAACTCCAGAGACACACAAGCTTACACTTTTGCTCCCTTGAACCAAATACTCTTTTCTTTCTTGCTTTCCCATCTGGCAAAAATCTGACTTTTTCTATCCAGTCCAGAGTCATTCTCTCTGCAGAACACTTCCCAGCTCCTCTACGCAGAAGCCGTTGTGTATTGTATGTTAGACGACAGCAGTTGTTACTCTGTGATGTTGTGGCACCTCACCCCTCTGGGGAAGAATCACTCTTCAAGTCCTGTTTTGAAGTTATCACGCAAAGGGGGAAAAGGTTATCATTAGCATTCATGGGGGAGAAAAATATTCTAGCGCTTGCTGCCATATCTGCAGTAGATTTTCTCCTGGTTTCTGAGAGAGTCTCTTTAGTAAAGCTTACACAAAACAGTCTTTCTAAATGTACTCACACTGCGCAAATGCTATCATCACCATGCTCGCCAGCCCTAGCAGCCCTTCTCTAATCTTCTGGGCCCAGTGCTCCATAATATGAAAATAATAGAAATAATTTTTATTGGAATTTCCCTTTGTATAGAAGTTTATGTATGTCTATTGCAGAAAATCTAGCAAAAGCAGGCATACCAGAAAACTCATAGCTAAGTCACTCTCATATTTTGATATTTTAACCATGCTATATTTTGAGGTGGGGGAAGGTTTATACTTTCTCAATGCCTGGTTTTCAAGAAAGCTACTTATAAAGTTCACACCAACATGAACAGACTCTCCAGAAGACATTCCCCTTTCTGCGGAAGACAGGTGCCGCACTGAGGGATCATTAAGGACACCAGGTAAAGAGACTGTGCTCTGAATCAGGATTTGATTTCTGCTTTTGCCCCTTGTCAGCGGTGTGACTTGGGAAAGCTGCTTAAACCTTGGAAACCTCAATTTCTTCAGTAAAAGGAGGATAATTATGCCTACCCTTTCCAGGCACTCTGAAAGTGAAGTGATTTGGTGCACACACATGCATCTGTGCCATAAGTTTGACTTGGTTCACCTCTGCCTACCTGTCTGGCTTCATTCTCAGGACTCATTGCCCACTGCACTGCTGTCATTTCACCCCTTCCAATGCGTCAAATAGATCAGAATACCTTGTGCATATTTCCTGATTATCTATCATCCTGAAGATGTGCACTAGTGCTGGAAAAAGATGTAGAGGAAGACGAAGGACTCCAGACGAAGCCTTTACCTGGGGATTCTGGATATAAGCATATCTCTGTAAGAAAACTGCAGAGATATTCCTCATCCTAAATGAAGTCTGTAGCTTAAAAAATCCCATTGATGTCTACGAAGAAAATAATTAGCTGAAAAATGTTTATTATGCCTGGTAATTGTAACGACTAGTTCTCAGTCTTTTAGGTTGGTAGGTGTAACGCAACATGAGATGCTTGTTTTCTATAGGAAGATCACTGAATGAGAGTGAGTCTCTCAGGACTAAAATAGCATTTTGCTTTTGCATAAACTCACGTGTTTAGGCAGTCTACAAAATTAGGAGGGACTGTGGAAGGGAAAACCAATTTTCTTCTGGCATTTGGGGATGAGAACAGAAAAAAAATAAAAGAGCCACACAGATTGATGTAATTTGGGGCCTGAGAATGGTTTTGCTCCATATGCCCACCAGATCTTCACATTTCTGACAAATGAAATCTCTTGCTTTTTAAACCCTTGATACCTCTTTTGTGTTTTGACACGTTTCTACATATGCATACTTTCTAGCTGATACTAATCACAGCCCAACCAGGGCAGGTGAGACTACAAATACCTACTTTGTTGAAAAGTATAATTTTGAAACAGAGGTGTTTATGTTTTCTTTTATTTTTAAGCTTGGAGTTTTAAACTGTATAAAAATGTATTTTTATTTCATTATTTAATGAGGCAATGTACACAAGGTGTTCTGGTTTATCTGACCACCTGCAGGGGTACAGGAAGCAACTCCCTGCCATCCTTCTTGTGAGGCTCCAGGGGAACAGAGATTTCGGCTTTGTTTGCTGCTGTGTTGGTGCCAGTAAGGCTCTCAGTGGCTATTCTTTAAATGACCAGCCCTAGAAACATTACGGGAAGCAGTAACAGGACTGCTAAAGTGTCTGCAGTCGGCACTTTGCACTTTCTGGGACAGTTTCAGGTCAAAATGTGGGTCAGACTGAACACAGTAGAAAGTGATATAATTTATCTCAATTTCTTTAACACAGTGAAACAAGCTTCTCAGGAATCTGTGAAGGATGGCCAGAAGCTGCCATCTGGGTCAGGACATTCCAGCTGCCCGAGTTGCGTCTCTTCCTCCCACTTGCTTTCGGAGACCAGCCCTGCCCCAAGTCCTCAAGGGGTCTGCCTTTGAAAGTAAACAAATGGCGTGCTTCTGCCCCAAATCTCAGTATCAACTATTCATTGGAACCTATTAAGCTATTCTTCATTTATCTTTGCCCAAGGAGCTCTTTATAACAGTTCTGGATAGGTTGATTAAGGTCTAATTTACATATAGTAAACTTTAAACTTATTAAGATAGTTTAGACATATGTATAGTTATGTGACCATATCACAAAGTATAGAACATTTCCATCACTCCAAACAGTCCCTTGCTGGGTGGTGAACACACAATACAGTGTACCAATGATGTGTTGTAGAATTGTGCACCTGAAACCTGTATAATTTTGTTAACCAGTGTCACCCCAAATTCCATAAAAAGGAACAAAAGTCCCTTGTATCCATTTCCCATTAATCCCATCTTCCTGTCCCCAATCCCTGGCAACCACCAGTTTGAAATACATCCCTATAGTTTTGTGCTTTCCCAAATGTCATGTAAATGGAATCATACAATACCTAGTCTTCTATACTTCTTTCCCTCACCATAATGCTTTTGAGATTCATTCACATTGTTGTACAGATCAGGAGTTCATTTCCTCTTATCCCTGAGTATACGGTTTTTGAAGCAATTGAAAAACCATCCTCTTTACCTCCTAACAATAAACGTCTGGCTCTTCCTGCCTGTTTTTGCAGAAGCTCTGTGAGTGTCAGAATGCCCTTGAGATATAAGCCAAAGAACTTTGGTAACTCAGAAAATCTAAATAATAGGGAGATATATTGTGGATCTATAACTTGCTGAGCACATATTGCAGTGTTTTTGAAAGATAAAGATTTCTTTCTTTCCCACTGTATTAAATAAAATTTTAAAAGCTATTTGGCCCCAATAGAAAATTTAATATAACAAACTTAAAAAGTGCTTCATAAATATAAAGTATATAGCAATCAAACTGGATAAAAATTGCTGGTTTATTAACATAAGAGGACCCCTGTTCGAGCAAAAAATGTGTTGTTTTAGTTACTCATTTTCTTTGGTACTACTAAGCAGCAAGCATCAATTTAACCTTTAAAAAATTCAGCTGAGGAAATCCCCATACACTAACTGTCCATTAATCTTCACAATGTCCATGTCGTGTAAAGAAAAAATATTATTTTTCAATGTTTGTAGCTTTAAATTTGAGTCATTGATGTGGATTAATGTCTTATTTCAAGTCACGTGATCTTTTTCTTATCTTAACACTTCTTGAGGGCAGAGATTCATTTCATTCTTTTTGCAGAACTTTGTCTGCCTAGTTCAGAGAGGATGCTCAATATATCTGGCTGAATGAGGCAGCACAGTAGCCTGGAAATAAAGAGTCTATGCCTTGGAGCAGGATCCTGTTTTTGCAAGTGAAGTTCTGTTGGAAGACAGCCATGCCCACTCCTTAAAGTTTTGTCTATGGATGCTTTTACTCTTCAACAGCAGAGTTGAGTATTTGCATCAGGGGTCATCTGGCCCCAAAGCCTAAAATATGTACTATCTGGCCCTTTATAGAAAAAGTTTTGTAATCCCTGACTTAGAATCACGCTGTCCAGGTTCAAATCTCAATTCTTCCACTTAACTGTGTGATGCTGAGCAAGCTGCTTGATTATTCAAAGCCTCAGTTTCTTCATCTGCAAAACAGAGATCATTAGAGCAGCTGCCTTGGAGGCATTAAAACTTGACCACCCCCACCCCGTCCCAGACCAAGAAAGTAAACAGAAGCATGGCTGATTATTTGTCAATTGCAAACTATCTACTAGATTTTAAACTCCTTGACAAGTAGATTCTTGAATTTCTCATCTTAGTTGTCCTCCAGTGTATCTTGGAAATGGTGGACTTCAGTATGCATGTCTTAAGTGAAAGTAAAGTTGTATTAGTTGGGCACTACTTGACTATTTTGCCTAAAAGTATTAGCCTTGGCTGTTAAGCACGTACTTGATTTCAAAGGACAACATGAAAGACCAGGAATTGTGAATGTGAAATACGAATGATCCTAAATGTCCCACAACAGTTGAAAAGATAAGTTAACTTATTCAGTGGTATATCATGCAGACAATTAAAATGATAGTGAAGACAATTTAATAACATACGTATGAAACATTAGCTTTCAAATTTCATCTATAAATCTTGCAATGTCAAAGCCCCATACTTAGAAATTCTGATTTAACATGTGGGACTATGCCCTGGAATCTGCCTATTTAACATGCACCAAAGGTGATTCTGGTGTGAACTCTCCAACCACCAGATTTTAAGAACACAGTCTTAAAAGAACTATATCAATGTATATGAAGAAACCCAAGACACTAATTTGAAAGAATATAGTCATGTATGCATTGCAGCATTATTTATAATTGCCAAGCTCTGGAAGCAGCCCAAGTGCCCATCAATAGACGAGTAGATAAAAAAAGCTGTGGTGCATATTACAATGAAATATTACTTGGCCATAAAAAAGAATGAAATCTCACCATTTGTGACAACATGGATGGACCTAGAAGGTATTGCACTCATTGAAGTAAATCAGTCAGAGAAAGACAAATACCACATTATTTCACTTATGTGTGGAACCTAAAGAACAATATAAAAGAACAAACAAAACAGAAACAGACTCATAGATACAGAGAACAGACTAATACTTGCCAGAGGGGAGGGGGATTGAGGGACTAGGTGAAAAAGGTGAAAGGATTAAAAAGTACAGATTGGTAGTTACAGAATAGTCATAAGGATGTAAAGTACAGCATAGGAAATATAATCAATAGCATTGTAACAACTATTTCTGGTGCCAAATGGGTCCTGGAAATATTAGGGGGATCACTTTGTAAAGTATATGATTATCTAACCACCATGCTATACATCTGAAACTAATACAAAATAACATTGAATGTAAAATGAAATTGAAATTGTTTAATTTTTCAAAAAGCAATATTCAGAGATTTTACTTTTATCCAGAAATTTTGCAAGTATGATTTCATTTTAACACATAGATATTTGAAATCTAAGTTGAATAAGCCTATTTTAAACATCCATGGACCCACCAGTCTATCTTTGCAAAGTAATAATATTTTATCTTATGTTCTCTGTTCCTTTTGAAAAAAGTGTTCTGATTTTGGTGTTATCATTTGCCAGCTTGATTTTATGCTTTTAAAACACATGTGCAAATACTTAAGTAATTTTAATATTACTTTACATGTTTTCAATTTTATTTAAATGCTATTATGCCAATGATACATCAGACAAGGAATTAATTGCCAAAACATATAAAGAACTCATATGACTCAACACCAGGAAGACAGTCCCATTAAAAAATGGGCAAAGGACCTTCTCTGAGGAGGACATACAGATGGCGCAGATACACATGAAAAAAATGCTCATCGCTGCCCTGGCTGGTGTGGCTCAGTGGATTGAGCTCGAGCTGTGAACCAAAGGTTCGCCAGTTCAATTCCCAGTCAGGGCACATGCCTGGGTTGCAGGCGAGGTCCCTAGTAGGAGGTGTGTGAAAGGCAACTACACATTGATGTTTCTCTCCCACTCTTTCTCCCTCCCTTCCTCTCTCTCTAAATAAATAAATAAAATCTTTTAAAAAATGCTCATCACTAGCTATCAGAGAGATGCAAATTAAAACCACAATGAGATATCACCTCACACCTGCCAAAATGGTGATCATTAATCAATCAACAAACAATAAGAGCTGGCAAGGATATGAAGAAAAGGGAACCATAGTGCACTGTTGATGGGAATGCAGACTGGTGCAGCCACTCTGGAAGACAGTATGGAGTTTCTGCACAAAATTAAAAATGAAACTGCCTTTTGACCCAGTGATTCCACTGCTGGGAATATATCCAAAGAATCCCAAAACTCCAATTCAAAAGAGTATATGCACCCCTATGTTCATAGCAGTGTTATTTACTATAGCCAAGATTTGGAAACAATGTAAGTGCCTGTCAGTAGGTGAGTGGATTAAAAAAAAGGTGTGGTACATTTACACAATGGAATACAGTGCAGCAGTGAAAAAGAAGGAAGACTGACTTTTTGCAAAAGCATGGATGGAACTGGATATTATGCTAAGTGAAATAAGCCATTCAATGAAAGACAAATACCATATAATCTCACATGTGGAATCTAAGGAACAAAATAAACTAACAAGCAAAATAGAATCAGAGACACAGCAATGTAGAACAGACTGACACCTGTAGGAGGGGAGGAGGGAGATGGGGCTAACTGAAAACATGTGAAGGGACTAGACAAAGAACATATATGCATCACCCTTGGACATGAACAATGGTGTGGGGATTGACTATGGGAATGGGGGGTGGGCTGGGAGGAGGGGGGCAAAGGGGAAAAAATTGGGACAACTATAATAGAAAAGCAATAAAAGGTTTAAAAGTATTCACATTAGCTCAAATACATACACTGAAAATAGAAATGAGTTCATAAAATACTTTCTTGTATTTATATACAGAAATAAAGCATTAAAGCATTAATGGGAACCACAATTAACTCTAATAATGGAAGTGGAAAAAGAAACAAAAAATGTTATTATACTGTATACAAAATCCTGGAACTTTATTTTTATGCTTAACACACTTTTGTGTGATTTAATAATGTTGATATATACAGCTTCATTTTATTAATTTTCAATGTTCTACAGTTTTCTGTCTTAAGATATGCTATAATTTATCAATTCTTCTCAAGATGGTATTAAAACTTTATCTAAAGATTTGTTAGTACAATTTGGCAGCAAATATTCTTGTTTTGTTTTTTTTCTAAGATTTTATTTATTTATAGAGAAAAGGGAAGGGAAGGAGGAAGAGAGAGAGAGGAATATCAATGTGTGGTTGCCTCTCATGCACCCCCTACTGGGGACCTGGTCCACAACCCAGGCATGTGCTGTGACTGGGAATTGAGCTGATGACACTTTGGTTCGCAGCCCATGCTGACTCCACTGAGCTATACAAGCCAGGGCCTCAGCAAATGTTCTTATCTTTGCTTCCTTGGCACATATGGGAGAGTCCCTCTTGTTCCGCTGGTGTGGTCCACAAGCAGTAGTGTTGGTATTATTTGGGAGCTTTTGTTATACAAAGTACTATTTTTATTTTTTTTAATTAATTATTTATTTATTTCTAGAGAGGGAAGGGAGGGAGAAAGAGAGAGAGAGAGAGAAACGCCAGTGTGCGGTTGCTGGGGGCCGTGGCCTGCAACCCAGGCATGTGCCCTGACTGGGAATCAAACCTGCAATGCTTTGGTTCACAGTCCGAGCTCAATCCACTGAGCTACACCAGCCAGGGCTTCTATTTTTATTTTTTGAAGAACGTATCTCAACATAGTTTTAATGGGATTATGGATAAGTTTTTTCACTTCTTGATTTTTCTTTAGTGGTGGTTGTTATTTACTGCTTTTACAATGAAGGAAGGAGATTTTAAAATTTACCTTCATAACCCATTTTATTACGTTATGATTATATTTATAAATTATTTTTATTTATAAAAAGTATATGTTGTTACATTCATAGAGTTATTAAAAGAAATATGACCTACTACTGTACTGATATGCAATGATCTCCCAGGTCTCTTGTAAAGGAAAAACAGAAGTGTGTAGGACAGTGTGTATTGTATCTAATTTTTACATTAAGGAACAAAAAGAGAGAAAGGGTTGAAGACATGTGCATGTGATAGTTGTATATATGTGCACAAGGGATCCCTAGAAAGACGCAGAGAAACTGGAACCATCCTTTCCCCTTTCCAGGAACAAAGACTTTGGATCCCTTACTCCTGCAGTGATAGGGGTAATTAGGAGTGAGAGCTGGCCCAGGGACCTAAGCGTTAATAGTAAATAAATCACCATTTATCACATAGTTTCTTTAGGAAAAGACCGTCAACATTTCAACGACTGACTTTACAAACCAGCACATAAATCAAATCACATGTTTTAAGGTTAAAGACTAACTATGTTGACAGTACACGTAAGCATTACTGAAACTGTAAGAGTCATCGGGGCTAGAGTGTGCGTGGAATAGTGGGAGTCTGTTCCTACCGCTAGAGAGCAAACAAACAGAGGGAGTTAAGCTGTTTCTTTTTAGCTAAATCACGAGGCTTCTCTACTGTATTCTCAAAGCTCAGCAAAGAAGACTAGACCTGAGTTGAATATTTTACAAGATAAAGCAAGGTGGGAAAGAGATGGGAAAATGAAAATAGGAGAAAGGAAATTCAGGAGAGCCTTCAAGAAAGTTACAGATTGGAGTGCTGTTGTCTTAGCATCACGTCTAAAGTATGAATAGTTTTTATCATCTCATCAAGAACTGTGTGCTCCCAGCATTAGCTTAGTCATAGTACTCCCAAAAGGTGAGGATTGTGGTCCATCTGTCTCAGTAGGTGAACAGGTTCATGACCCTATATCATGCCTATCCTTTCATGCCTGAAACTTAGATTTTCCTTTGAGAATATAAAAAATTAATAGCCATATATTCTCCAGCCAAGTATCAGGGAGATGCAATTTATTTCCTAAGATGTGTTTGTGAACAGTTGCCTTTGAGAAGTTGAAAATAAAGAAACAGATTGGTTTACTCATTTGTAATTCAAACAACAAGCAGAGGTATTTATCAGGTGAGCTACTTTACTGCAAGGAATTGAATGAGTTCAGTCTATGGTGCTCAGGTTGTTTTTACTTTCACTGACCAGCAGAACAAAACACCCTCCTTTTCCCCTGCTCTTCCTCCTCCGCCCTCTGTACTGGAATAACCTCCCTATACCAACTTTACAAACACAGAGGACCCTTCATTTCTTGCCTTGAAGCTGCCTACCTGCCACATGCTTTCTTGTTTGAGTGGAGTAAGTGTTCCTGGTAGAATCCGCTTGGCTCTGAAGAGTGCAGGCTCTTTGTGGGGATCATGCATCTCCTGTTGCTCTGTTGGGAACAAGGATCACAGTGGTAATGGGGATATTAAGTGCAATGTCCAGGGAAAACCAAGTGTTATTCTCCATTGTTGACTGAAAATAAGGAAGGCTTAAAGTTGAGACTCATCCGGGATAGTGATGGGGTGCAAGGCCACTGATTTGTCCAGAGTAGACAATTTGTACTGGGGGTGGTAGATGTTAGATAATAGAAAAGGCTTGGCTGGGTTGATTGGGCCAGGTTTGGGGGGCCTTGATTGCCAGGCTCAGTTAGAAATTTACCCTATGAATAATGGGGGTAACTACATGCTTTATAGAAAGGGAGTAACTAACTTACTTGCAAGCAGAAGTGGCTGAATTACCCTGACGTTTGTGTGTAGGGCACAGCAGAGGCAAACTAACTGGACAATAGGCTATTGCAGCACGTCAGGCATGAGTAGATGAGAGCCTCCATCAGGATGGTGACAGAACAGATTAAAGAGACAGTCAAGGAAAGAAGCAAATAAAATTTAAAAACTAATCAGGCATGGAGAATAAGAACGAAAAAGAAAAATGACAAGAGAGCAGGTGTCCATCGTAGAAAGACTGTGTTATTATTACAGCTGGTGAGGAATAGATATTTGCTTTGCTCTAAAGATTTACATGTGGAGGTGAAAAAGAGTTTGTAGAGGGTTAAAAGCAACCAGGAAGAGCATTATCAAGGAAACTAAAGAAATAGACAATTTCAGATAGTGGTATCCTATTAGCAGCATCATGTATCAGGGCTCTGCAGAGGGGAGGGTGGTGAGTATCAAGATAAATATGAACTAGTTGAGCAAGACTTTTCTTTGGGATTCAGAGGTCATCGGCCACTCTCAGAAGTGCAATTTGAGTAGAATGGTAAGAAATGAAATTCAGAGCAGCAACTTTACAGAAAACCAAAACTTGTAGTTTGGCTAAGAAGTGTGTGTGTGTGTCTGTGTGTGTGTGTGTGTGTAGAGGAATAGTGGAAAATTATACAATCTGGGGGTGGGGTTGTGTGAGGTGAATAGGGGTAGATTTCAACCTCTGAGCTTGACTCCTATGTATAAGACACCATGAAGATCTACGTATTAATGGCTTTAGATTTTCCTCTTTTATCGATGCAACCACACAGTATTAGGTAGATCTTTTGCACTTACATGGTCTCAGAGGTTCTGTTGGGTAAGAGGCTGGGAAGGCAGGAGGTGGAGAGGCAGATTTTCAATACTCCTTCTGCTAGCCCATGGAAGTAGAGGAGAAGGAGGTGATTTATATATATGTGTATATTTCCCCCCTCCAATGTCACAGTATGATTTCACATTCAGCCAAGACTGGAATATGGGTCTCCTGGCTCAAAGTCCAGACCATTCCTACGGCATGCTGCTGTCAGATTGGGGGCCTTAGAGGAGGGGAAAGAGGACAGCATCACTACTCGGGTCCTGCTGTCCACTGGGAGACACCAAAACTGGTGTCACAGCTTCTCTTGCCAATTGCTATTGAGAATGGGCCGAGAATACACTGCTCAAAGTGACCGTGTTTTGTGGGTCTGCAAAGCCAAAGTCACCCAGATAGAAACTTAATTCCAGCTGGCCAGAACCAGCAGCACAATTACTACCCCAGACAGAAACCTTCCGAGTAACTCAGCTGTGGTTTCTCTGTTACAATCTGTTCTCAAGTGGCAGGTCACGGCATCCCGACTCACAGAAGTAAATGAATCCTGGAGATGGGGTCCTCACAGACGCTCTTCCCGACTGCCGGGCTGAGAGCTTGGAACACAGGAGACTCAGCCCTTGTGTTTAAGGTGGACCCCTCAGAGAGCAGGGGCTGTGCAACATCCTGCACATGGCCATGGCAAATGGGAAAAGTCCACTGTTTGATGTATTCACAGGAGTTTACCTGGATGTGCGTACTCGGGGTCCACCGAAGGGTCACAGTTTTCTTCCCTCTCCTTCCTCTTCCCGTCCGTCTCCAGAGTGTAGCACTGTAGATGGCCCCATTATTGCTGATTTTGTTCTATCTCTGAAAATTGCATCCAGATATAGTCATTCTTTTTTTTCCAATTGTTTAACGACAGTTGTCCTCATTTCCCTCCCCTACCACTCCCCCCTGCCACCCTCAATCCTTTCCCCCTTTGGCTTTGTCCGTGGATCCTTTATACATGTTCCTTAAGGATCTTCCCCTTTCTTCTCCCCACCCTACTGTCCCCCTCCCCCCTCCTCTCTGGTTATAGTCATTCTTGAATTACACACTGTTAACATTTCAAGTGTTCTGTAAAGTACTCCCTGAGGATATGAGAAAAGAAATGAGTAGAGATGGACAAAATGTTTTAAACTGGTACCTCAACAGTGAGTGAGCTTCCATGAAGCTAGTGTAGTTGGGCTAAAACACTGCTGGGCGTCATGAAACTCACTTGGGGCTTTACCAGGCCTCTTGTCTGAGTGGGAAGAAATTTGAAAGAGGAAAACCAGATTTCAGACTTAGAACCATGTGTACAGTCAGTTCTCATTCTCAGATTCTGTATTTGCCAGTTTGCCTACTGGCTACATTCATTCATAAACCTAAAATCAATGCTTGTAACACTTTATTTATTTGTTTATTTATGCTTTAAAAGTATTTATTGAAGAATGTGTAATTGACACTTCTGAAAAATGAAAAGTCAGCTGTGATTGCATTTCCTCTTGGCTGTTACTAGGATGGGCCACCACTTGGAGCAGCATCTCTGAGATACTCCGAGGGGCAGAGGTCAGAGCTGCCTTCTTTGGAGTTCTGGAGTGGCTTCTGTGCCTGAACTCTCTACCCAGTAGCGCAGGGGGACATTGATGGCTCCCAGACGGACGGTGGTCATTCAGACAATGGACTTTATGTTAATTCAATACTGAAGTCCAAGTAGCAGCCACACAAGGGGGTTTTCCTACATAACCATTGGGCTGGCCAAAAAGTTCATTTGTTTTTTTCTGTAAGATGGCTCTAGTAGTGCTTAGTTGTGTTTAATTTCATTCGAAACAATTTTGTTAGATTGTATTGTGACCACTGTCATATCAGCGTGCATTTTTTAAAAAACTTATCAAAATTGGTAAATTCTTGTGTAGCCATTTTAATGTTGAAGATAAAGGAAAATAACCAACATTTTAGGTGTATTATGCTTTATTATTTCAAGAAAGGTAAAAATGTAAATGAAAGGCAAAAATAGATTTGTGCCATGTATGGAGAAGGTGCTGTGACTGGTCAAATGCATCAAATGTAGTTTTGTACAGTTTCCTGCTGGAGATTTCTCACTGGATGATGCTCCATGGTGGGGTAGACCAGTTGAGGTTGATAGTGATCAAATCAAGACATTAGTTGAGAACAATCAATGTTATACCATGTGGGAGATATCCAACATACTCAAAATATCCAAATCAGTAAAGTTATTGGTGAAAATGAAAAATGTGCCTTTTATTTTATGAAAAAACACACAGACTTTTTGGCCAACCCAATATGTGTTTCTTTCACGCAGTGCTGTATACAAACTATTCAGTTGTTAGTGAGTTCTGGGGAAGGATATACAATATTATACTGCCAGGCATAGGGAGAGGCAGAGAAGCTTTCAGACTATAGAGCAATTAATTAAAGAATAAACATAAAAATATGCCTGATAATTTACTTCAAGCAGCTACTCACTTTATTATTTTTGGGCAATACTCATTATCATTTAATTTGTTTTTAATGTGGATGTACAGTTTCATGCAATCCTTTTGGTAATTTTGTTTTTCTGTTTTTATTTTTTATTTAATTTATTGGGGTGACATTGGTTAATAAAATGATGTAGGTTTCAGGTGTACAGTTCTGTAATACATCATCTGTGTATTGTATTGTGTGCTCACTACCCCAAGGATGCTTGCAGCCCTTGAGTGGCCATTTGCAGACATGCGCAGAGTGATGAAAGATTTGAGCTGCCTGAGGTGCGTGCTCTCAGCTGATGTCAAACTAGGCAACACTGCCACCTTTTTCCTGCTCTTACACTGTAAGCAAGTGTCCTTCTCCCAGCCAATTTAGTGCTATGGTTTTTGCATTTTTGTATTTTTTGTTGACTATTTTTCTGTTTAATATGGCCCCCCCAGCATAGTGGTGAAGTGCTGTTTAGTGTTCCCTACGTTCAGGAAGGCTGTGATGTGCTTTATGGAGAAATATGTATGTTAGATGAGCTTCATTTAGACATGCATTATAGTGCCCTTGGCTGTGAGCTCAGTGTTGACCATATATATTTAATAAGGTGTTGTTAAACAGAAACACACATAAAATAAGATTATGTATATGTATTGATTGCTTGATGAGAACGCGGGACCAGAGGTTCTGAGGCACCTAGCCTTGTATTTCCTCTGGGAGCACTGGTCCCATGTTCCTTAATTCAGTATCTGCGGCTACTTTAAAACATACCTGCTGCAAATAATGAGAGTCAACTGTATATAAACAGGTGCTTCCTTTAGAATGAGATATATTTATTTCACTAATAATGTTGGGTTATTAGTGAATATTAAATGTCATCCCAAATAGCTAATGAAAAGTATAAACATTGCAAGATCTGAGCTAGTCTTTGAAAGCCTGAGAAGCCTAGGTATTGATGGATGCTTGAGCCCTGTGAAAGGAGGAGGAGCTTATTCAGCAACTGGTCGATTGTGGGAGGCTCTCTAGAAGGTTCTGCTCAGTGATTTCATGAAAATTTTTTTCTTAGTTGCCACTAACAGGAGGTTAAAGAGTTGAGAGGAGGAAGAGTTTGGTTTTGTTTGCTTTCATTAGTATTTATTTTACACTGAATTTACTCCCAGGACATTAGCTTTTGCTTCTTCAATTTCTTCAGGGATATCTTTTTCTTCTGTGCAACTTCCTCTTCTGACTTAGGAACAATCTGCTCTTTTTCAGTAGGACCATCTCAGTGCGGCAGGAAGAGCACGTGTATGTGTAAATCTGCCCACGAGCTCTGTAAGTTTTGCCATGTATCTTGGGAGCTTTGGTCACCTGAATGTGCTCCATAACTAGAGAATCTACTTCTAAACTCTTAAGTTCAGCATTACTCTCTGCATTTTCAAGCATGTGCAGCAAAAATTCAGCACGCTTTTTGGGCCACTGACCCTGCGTCCAGCCCCGCTGCTTGGCCTGGGCACACCTCCCAACTCCACTGTTGTAATGATGGAGTGACACACATTGCTTCTGTAAAGTGACACCCTTCAGGTACTTGGTGGCTTTTCAAATATGCATACCCTTGGCGATGTGGGCGGTTTCACAAGTGTTCTTAAAGTGAACATGAACATTTGAACCTCTTGATTTTGTGGGGTTTTCTGGGTCAAGTGAATAGTGAACTATTTTCAGAGGTCACCTCTGGCCACTATTGGGAAGATGGGCAGGAAGAATAATTTTTTGATGACTATCTTTTTTTCCCTTTCTTTCACTTCTGTTTCTACCACTGCTTTTAATGTTTCATTAGGAAAATCGATGTTGCTCATTATTTTGATCCCAGTCACCAGAAAATGTCTTCTGAGTTGACTTCCTTTTTTGTGCTTCCTTTTTAGAGAGTGGTTGAGACGGATGTTGTTTGTAATTCTACTCTTATTGTAGCAAACCTGAAACAAAGATAAACTGAAAGGGGTAGGCAATAATGCCTGTGTTCATTTTTATTGGAATTTATTTTAAATCATTAAACACTGTGAATCATTTGTAGCCTTTTGGTGCCCAGCTGATTTTAAAAGCAAAGATTCTAGATGCTTTTCTCTGTCCTTTTATGGTAATCCTTCAGGGTAGACTAACATCCAGTTTAAGTTAGGAAGACATAGCCAGGGGCAAATGCCACAGTGTTTTGTTGCCTAACCTCTTCCTTAAAGCCTCATCTCCTTGATAAAAACAGTGCAGACTGAGCGAAGAACGTGCTCTGCCAGGGCGGTTGCAAACGCGGTGCTGGTCGCAGGGAGAGGTCGTGTTGTAGGCGGTGGGAGAGGCGGAAAAGGTGGAGAAGGGAGCAGAGGAAGGTGGTGGCGGTGGCGGTGGCAGCGGCAGCGGCAGTGGGTGGTAATGGTGAAGGTGATACTGGTGTATGTGAGGGTTCCATGTAACCCACAGTTGGATACAGGTACTGGCTGCCCTTTTGTAGTTCCTAACGTTTCGATACCTTCAGTTCCTTTTTCTTTGGGAATTATAGTCTCCCCATCTCAATTCTTCAGGAATGATTCCCTGGCACCCATTACTATATCATACATATAATTATGTCTCTTAGACTATAGTAAATTGTACTGACCCAAGCTGGGCCTAATTAGAGTCGTTCTTGTGGAAATTTTGAATTGGAATTAAGAGACTAAACTTTAATCTGGACTGTAGCATTGAACAGAAGAGATCCAAAAGATATGGCATGACCCTCTTCTGCCCGTCCTATGAACTGAGAAAGGGGTTGGGGGGAAGACTTGTAGAGCTGGGGTGGGGGGGAAGGGGAATGTATATACCAAGAGGGAAGAAGATATGAGAAAAGATCTGTAGTTCCCATTTAAAACGTTTTTCTGCAGCCGGGTTATACACCTGTTCTCAAGTTTCTGTTTAAATACTGAAATATAATTATAATAGATTTTATTTTTCCCTTAGACTTACTTAAGTTGATTTTTGTTACTTGCAACTAAAGGAATCCTAACAAGTACAGTATGCTACCATATTATCTATCTTAAGATTTCTCATTCCAATTTTATTCCAAAATTTTAGTAAAGTAGCCAAATGTATCCCCCCAAATTATTAATGTTAAGTTGCCATCAATGTTTTGAACCCTTTAAGGGTTCATTCATCTAAGAAAGGGAAAAGGAAAAAAGAGTTCTCAAGTATGACCTCTTCTGGGGAGCATTTCCAATTCTGAGTTAGGAGCCCTACTCAAGGGTTTCCATGGCATAGAGCTGCCGGGTAAAATGCAGATCACTCAGATACTGCACCGACTATACTTACACTAAAAATTATTTGTTGCTCACCTGGTGATCCAAGCACAGGGGTCTGCAGTCAAGAGTTATGCATGATAAATTGCCGGAGGTTAGGTGGTGTTGGAGAGTAAATTTTGTAGAGTTTGAGTAACTAGGCCCCAGAGGAGGGCAGAGGCCAAGCCTTAAAGGACCTTTTATCATAATACCTGTCACATTGTGGTGATTATGTGATTACTTTTCTGTTTCCATCAACTAGGGCAAGTTGTGTCTCCTCCATCCTTCCCAAGTTGCTAGCACGGTGGTTTCCAAGCTGTAAATGAAGATTCACTTCCTACAAATGTCTGTTTCGAAATATTGAATATATGATTATTTTGAGTATCCTAAAAATTCACAAATTTGAAAGTTTCAAGGCTGAGATAAAGATAAAATATTTAAAACTTTTATTGATTAACAGTACAAAAATTTCATTTGCTCCGTGAAAGCACAGTAATTGAATGCATCATTTTTTTTTTCTTTGCATTATTTTGGTTTAACCCTGTGTGATACAGACATTTGGTGGTGTGGTTATAAGTTCACTTTATTTTGCTAATTGATTTTAATAGCTAAAAAAAGATAATTCATAAGAGATGCTGATTCAAACACAAGAATGTTCATATACATAGTTGGCTATACTTAGTAAATCATAATTCATGTTTTTCAGTCACAGCCACCAGCTTTGCCAAGATTTTTGTTTCAGTTCAGCTAATAAGTTTTATTTTCTCATGTCATTCAGTTATCTTTGCTAATTATTATTAAGGTGTTATATTTTTGTATTTCTGAAAAACTGTTCAAAACTCATTAAAATTCATAATTTGGGAGATATAGAAAACTATTTCCAGGTTTTTAAAGTGCGAAAACATTAAGGTTTTTATAGTCTACTGGCTCTTTCAGCATTCACTTATTCAAGTATGAATGCTAGTCATTGTCCTAGACTTCGGAGGTAGAACAGGGAACACATGACTAAAAGTCTTCCCTCATTCAGTGGGAGAGAGAGATAGGTAATAAACAGATAAACAAATATTTATAGTGATGGTAAAATATGTTTAATGGTGCCAGGCATTAAAGAGAAAAATAAAGCAAAAGGGGCGAATGGGAAGTGTTGGGAGTAATTGCTCTCTCAGATAGGCAGTCTAGGGAGTGACTCATGGAAAGGGATATTTAAGTACAGACCCAAAGAAGGGGAGGGTAAACATCTGGGGAAATAGTCCAGGCAAAGGGAACAGCCAGTGCAAAGGCCCTGAGGCAGAGTGTGCCTGGCCTCTTTGATGTACGGCACCATAGAGGACAGAGGGGATCAAGTAAAGAAGAATCAAACAGGAAATGATGTCAGTGAGGCACTGGCCAAATCATGTAGGGACTTGAAGGCCGTAGTAGAGAATTTGGCTTTTACTCTGAGGTATTTGGGAAACTAATAGATGGCTCTGAGCAGACGAGTGGCATGATCTACAATCTACATACTTAGGTGTTAATAAGGTGAGTCTGGCCGCTGGGGGCAGTGGTGTGGTGGAAAAGTTGGGGGAGGAGTATGTACAGGGAGATGGACCGGGAAGCTGTTGCTATAATCGAGGAATGACAAGGAAGTGGCCAGGACTCGTGTGACAGCAGCATGGAAGATGAGCAGCAGTAGTGCAAATATCAAGGTCCTCATAGTCTACTGGTTCATTCGGCACCGGTTGTGTTCTTGATGTATTTTGAAGGGAGATCAAACCAGCCTTGCTGACAATTAGTGTGACAAAGAGAGAATTCAAGGATGACTCCTCAAGGTGATGATTTCCATCTTTCTCAGTAACAGTGAAATCACATGATGGAAACCTCTTCAAACACACCTTTTCAAATATTCTTTCCCATCGAGTGAATTTCCTTGAAAAGTAGTTACTTTATCACTCTTTGTTAAAGCATTAACTTTATCAGACAAGTGAATAACAATGGGGTATCTGCAGAATTGCTATTTAGAAAATATTTTGGAAAAAATAAAGATGCTCATTTTTTATTTTTAACCAAAAATACCCCTTCCTGAAGCATATAACTGATGTTCAGTTGCCACCACTGAAGCAGTGAGGACATTTTAGAACACTTCTCTATCTGCAAAAGAAAAATGTGAGACAACTTAAAATTGGACGACTCTTCTTGTTGCTCTGGTATGAAATAACCAAGGAGCCACTGTGTAGCTTGAAAATTTTCGTGATCACTGCCCATCTTATTACAAGGATTTATAATGATCCCACTAAATTAACTGTGCCCTTGACATTCTGTAGCACTTGGTGCTCTTCTGGATTCAATTTCTTTTCTATAATAGCTTGCCTGTGAATGGTGCAATGTGTGCATTTCAGGTGTGTTATTATCTTTTTCTGGACTTCTTTGTTCACTTGATCAATGTGTGTAGGCTGTCCATAAAACATTGTTTTTATTGAAGAAGTCATTTAGTAGAACATACATTCTTCCACTCTACTTCCTTCTTCAGTGGCTCACTAAAAAAAATAGTCCTTCATGTATTTCATTATTGAAACAGAAACATCTGTACTTTCATTGAACAGTATTATAAATTTTGCATGTTGAGTAATTTTTAAATATTTATTTCCTCAAACCTCCAACACATTTTCTTTAACTATTAATTAAGGAATGAATTTGACTGATTGCTGTATTTTATCTGTGCATTATTTAATTGTCGATAAATTATTAATACAAGTAGTTGGTTTTGTGTATTATTTAAATCATTTTTACAGTGGCATGAGAACAGATATTTCACAGCTGGTGTGTGGATTTTTGTCTTCTGTTTGAAAATGCTTATCAAGTATTGTATTACATGTCAGTGACTTAACATCATTAGAAACTATACAGAGATTTGTATGCACATCCTGGAGACTTAATTTTTTTAATTAAATTTATTGGGGTGACATTCATGACTAAGATTGTATCAATACGTTTAAAGTGTAAACTAAATAAAAGATAAAGTACAATGCGTAATGTGTCATCTCTGTATTGTATTGTATTGCGTGCTCACCGACCCAAAACAGATCCTTCTGTCACCACATATTTGACCCCTTTACCCTCTCAACCTCCCCTCAAACCTCTCTCCCCCGGTAACCACCATACTGTTGTCTCTTTCTATGAGTTTTGTTTGTTTATTTGTTGCTTTCTGCTTCATATCCCATTTACGTCTGAAATCATATGGTTCTTGTCCTTTTCCATCCCATTTATTTTGCTTAGCATGATATTCTCAAGATCCATCCATGTTGTCACAGATGGCAGTATTTCATCTCTTCTTATGGCTGAGTAGTATTCCACTGTATATGTACCACATCTTCTTTAGCCAATCTGAGTGAAGGACACTTAGGTTGTTTCCATGTCTTGGCCACCATGAATAATGCTGCGATGAAGATAGGGATAAATACCAGATCCGCCAGAAAAAATTCAGCCATTGTTAATATAACAAGGACAGTTTGCACAACATCAGAGGAACCTGGCAGCCAAGGAGAGAGGACTGGAATGCACATGCATGAACAATGATGAATTCACTGTACTAGTCAGTAGGGGTGGTAGATGCCATCGAGTGAGCATGTGCACTGTGTGGCCATCACATTCAAAATGACTGCGTAAGTAGAGCAACAAATCTGCATCAAATTTTGCATTAAGCTTGAACATTCCTCCACAGAAACTGTTTGGATCATTGAGAAGGCTTTTGGGGACAATTCAGTGAATGCAGCACAAATAAAATTGTGGTACAAATGCTACAAAGATGGTCAAAATTTGTTGAAAGTGATCCACGTTCTGGAAGGCCTGCAACAAGCAGAACACCTGAGAATTTTAAACATGTACAGGCTGCAGTCAACAAAGATTGGCAACTGACAGTGTGAGAACTAGAAGCTAATTTGGAGATTCTAAAAATTACTGTGTCTGAGATTTTGATGCAGGATCTTGGCATGAAACATGTCCGGGCAAAATTTGATTGTGGCTTCTGCTGCCAGAGCAGAAGAAACATCTTGCTGCATATACTAATGACTTGATTCAAACCACTACCAATGAAACAGAAGGTCATAACTGGAGATAAATGGTGGGTCTACAGCTATGATCTGGGAATGAAGGCTCGGTCACCCCAAAGGAAGTCACCTGGTTCTCCATGCCCGAAGGAGCAGCAAAATTGCAGCAAGATCAAGACCATGTTAACTGTGGTTTTTGATCACAAGTGTTGTTTGATCACAAATACGCCCTTCCAGGCCAAACAATTAATAAGAAGTACTACCTCACTGTTCTTCATCAGTTGAGAGATGAAACGAAATCGGCCGCAGCTGTGGGCAACTGGTGATTGGCAGCTTCATCAGGACAACACACCCGATTAATGCATCACCTCTCACAGAACTTTTTGGAGAAACATCAAATCTCCCAGGTGACTCAGCCCCTCTACAGCCCAGATTTGGCACCCTGTGACTTCTGACTTTTTCTAAAGTGAAAATCACCTTTGAAAGGGAAGAGATTTCAGACCGTCAAGATTAAGGAAAATATGATGGGGCAGCTGAACGCAATTCCAACAAAGGATTTTGCAGAGTGTTTTGAACAGTGAAAGAAATGCTGGGAGAACTGTGTGAGGTCCCACGGTGCCTGCTTTGAAGGGGACTGAGGTGTCATTTGTCCTATGTATAATGTTTATTGTACCTTGTATCTTGTTCAACAAATGTCTCTGTTTTTTGTATTACATGGCTGCATACTGTCTGGACAGACCTCATATATCTTTACTAATAAATGTTTTCAAATTTTTGGAGTCGATATCCAGAAGGGGGATTGTTGGGTCATATGATAATTCTATTCTTAATTTTTTTTTTAGGATCCTCCATACTGTTTTCCATTTGTGGCTGTATCAGTTTACATTCCCATGGGCAGTATATGAGGGTTCTTTTTTCTTGGAGACTTAATTTTGAAATGTCTTGCTAATCACATTGGCTTTATAGTGAGTGTTGTTAGTTGCCCTTTTAAAGTACCATATCCATTCAGAATGAAGCCACTCATAATAACAGTGGATGCAAATCAGTATTTCAGATCGTTTTAAAGACAGTTTCACATATGGGTAGCTAATGGCTTGTCAAGCATAAGGTCAGCATTGTTTAAACCTCATAAAGTCGCTGACAAAGAGCTAATTTTCAAGATTCTGGAAGCTTGGCAATGTTCCCCTCTTTATTTGTTGTTATTTATTTGTTTCTCTGTAAAGAAGAGAAGCAAAACTCTTACAAGCGAAATAGACCCTGCCTGTGCTTGTCTTCGGCAGCAGCAGTAGGGGAACCCAGGAGACTCAATCTGTCTGAAAGCAGCGGGAGAAGAATTTTGGGTCATAGAGTTGAGATGAGAAGCTTCGGCTCTGCCTTCGAGGGCTTCTGCAGGGCTTATCAGTGTTACTGTTCTTTTTAAAGGACCCACTTTTGCCTTTGTTGATTTTTTTCTACTTATGGTTGTTTTCTAGTTCGTGTCTTTCTTTCTCTCTCTCTTTTTTTTTTACTGGTAATAAATTGTTTTTTATTGTTGTTCAAGTACAGTTGTCTCCATTTCCCTCCCACTCCAGCCCCGGCCTCACCCCTCCACACCTCCCACCCTCGATCCTACCTGCCTTTGGCTTTGTCCATGTGACCTTTATACATGTTCCTTGATGACCCTTCCCCTCCTTTCCTCTGTTATCCCCCTCTCTTCTTCCCTCTGGTTACTGTCAGTTAGTTCATTTATTTCTACTCCTACTGTTATTCGGTGCTTTCTCTTCCTTTCTTTGGATTTATTTCCCTATTTTTCCAATTTCTTGAGATGAATATATAAATAATTAATTTCCAAACTTTTTAAATATAACTTTAGCTACATTTCATTGTTTTTATTTGTCATCACTACATCATTACTTAAGTCAAAAACTTTTTCCTGTTACCCTTGTGATTTATTTTCTGACCCATGTTTAGAGGTGCACTGCATAATTGTCAACATTTGAGGATTCTCTGGGTATAATTTTGCATTAATATCTAGCTTAACTGAAAACAAACCAGGCTATATTTCCATATATCCGTGAAGGTGCTATGATGATGCAGTGTGGAAGAAAAAGTATTTTCAGCAAATGTTGCTGGAACAAATGGGGGTAAAATTGACCTCTCACCCCTATCTTACATGGTACACAAAAATTCATTTGAAAGAGATCACAGACCTAAATGTAAAGCTAAAACTATAAAACTTCTAGAAAAAAACATAGGAAGATCTTCTAGACTTTGACGTAGGCAAAGATTTCTTGAAGGATACCCAAAGCAGAGTGTATTTTTCTTTACAAAAAGAAAAAATGATGTTGGTACTCATCAACATTAAAAACGTCTGTTCACCAAAAGACTGTTAGAAATTGAAAAGATAGCCCTGGCTAGTGTAGCTCAATGGATTGAGTGCTGGCCTGTGAACCAAAGGGTTGCTGGTTTGATTCCCAGTCAGGGAAGATGCCTGGGTTGCGGGCCAGGTGTCCGATAGGGGGCATGTGAGAGGCAACCACACACTGATGTTTCTCTCCCTCTCTTTCTCCTTCCCTTCCCCCCCCCCTAAAAATAAATACATAAAATCTTTTAGAAAAAAGAAATTGAAAAGATAAACCACAGACTGGGAGAAAACATGTAATACATATATCTAACAAAAGGACTATGATCAAAATATGTTAAAAAAACTTCTATAAATCAATCTTGAACCTACCTACAATTTTAAAAATGGACAAAAGATCTGAACAGACATTGCACAGAAGGAGATACACAAAAAACTACCGTCATTAGTCCCCAGGGAAATGCAAATCAAAACCTCACACTAGAAGGGCTCAAACTAAAAGTCTTCCCACACCAAATGTTGACAGGGCCGTGTAAACCAGAACTCTCAGGTATGACTGATGGGAATATAAAGTGATACAGCCATTTTGGAAAAATGTTTCCCAGTTTCTTATAAAGTTAAATGCTTATCAATCCTGTAATCTGGTAGTTCCACTCCTAAGTATTTACCCAAGAAAAATAATATATTCACAAGTAAACTAGTACAAGATTATTTATAGTAGTTTTTTTTCCATAATATCCCTCAATGGAAACAACCAAATTTATCCATAGGAGAATATACAATAAGTTGTGGTATTTTTATATAATGGATTATTTATTGATGAGGAATAAAAAGGAGTAAACTATGGATAAACTCAACAGTGTAGATGAATCTCAGAGACACGCTGAGTGAATAAAGCCAGACCCAAGGGTACATATACTATCTGAGCTCATTTGTGTGAAGCTCAGGAACAGGCCAAATCAGTCTGTGGTGACAGAAATGAGAACAGCGTTGTGTCTGAGATGTGGAGATTGACTGAAGGGGGCATGAGGGAGCATTCTGGAGTGATGAAATGCTCTGTGTTTCTGTTCTGTTGGCAGTCACATAGTTGAATTTCTTTATCAAAATGTGTCAAATTGTATACCTAAGAGCAGTCTGTATTTTACTGTAAGTAAATTTTCCCTCAATTTAAAAAACTACTATTTTTGGCCCTGGCCAGTATGGCTCAGTTGGTTGGGTCTTGTCCCACAAACTAAAAGGGCAAAGGTTTGATTCCCGGTTCAGTCACAAGCCAGGGTTGCGGGCTCAGTTCCCCAGTCAGGGTGCGTGTAGGAGGCAACCCACTGATGTTTCTCTCTCACATTGGTGTTTCTCTACCTCTTTTTCTCCCTCTTTTCTCCTCTCTCTGGAATCAATGAAAGAAAAAAAAATTTTAATAGAAAAAAATACTATTTTTGTAATGTCCTATGAATCTATATTATTTCAAAATCATAGGCTCAAAAAGTACACTGTGATTACCATTTGTTTAAATATTTGGGGACTTGCTTTATGACCCACATGTGGTTAATTTCTGTGTTTCATGTTAAGTGTTGGGGACAGTATTCTAGAGTGATTACTTCATTTGAGTTCACTAATCATGTTCTTCAAATCTTTTGTATCTTTACTTAATTTTGGGAGCTTGTTCTGTGAGTTAAAATATTTTACAATCTTTACAACTTTAAGCATATGAATTATAGTTATTTTAAAGGCCATATCCTGTAACTCTATTTGGGTCATGTCTGGGTCTGTTTTTATTGTCTCTTTCTCTCTTGGACTCATGCCCTGGTATACCTAGTAATTGTTGATTGAATGCAGACATTTTGTATAAAGAATCATAAACACTCTAGATCAGGGTGTCAGAACCATTTTCACCAGGTTCCACATCAGCCTCGCAGTTGCCTTCAAACGGCCGAAATAGTTTTAGGACTGTATGAATGTAACTACTCCTTAACTGTTAAGGAGCTGAAATTACATTCAGCCCTTTAAAGGCAACCACGAGGCTGATGTGGCCCTTGGTGAACGTGAGTTTGAGTTTGATACCCCTGCTCTAGATGATGGCATCCTTCTCCACGGGATCCTTTTGCTTCTGACAGGCAGTTAGAGTAGGGCAGACTGCCTCAATCTGATGAGGGACTGAACCAATCGGAGGCTCAGTTGTGGTATTATTTCAGGCTTTCATGGTAGGAGCGGCCCCTCAGGGGTGCTAAATAAAAGCAGGGACTATTTACCTGGGCTTTTGCTTTTTTTGGGTGGGCCCTGAACTCTAATATTAATTCCTCCAATGTCATGAAACTGTCAAAAGCTCTGTTGAATTCCCCAGCCTCTTGGCTACTTTCTGCTCGGTTTGCCTCATTTATCAATTAGCAAGTGCTTAGGGAGGCAGAATGTCCAGCTCGCTTCTCTGCATGTCCCTTCTCTCTGCGATTTCCTGAGTCTGCCAGGAGGTTTGGCTCACTTTGTGTGCCTCTGAGCAGCTGCTTTCTGCTTGGCTTCTCAGCAGTTCTGGAATGTGCCTCTTCAAGATCAGTGGGTGCCCTGAGAAGAAAAGTGGTACCATGACTTAATTTTATTTCTCTTCTCCCTAAGACCTTGGCCCCTCATGCCCTGGCTGCCTTAGTAGCTCTCCAGTGTCTTTAAATAGGTTTTCCAAATATTTGTTAGCTAGCATTTCTCACTGTGTTCAGTGGGAAGGTGGTGGTCTGACACAGGCTAGCCTCTCAGAGCCAGAACTGGGAGTCCTTCTCTGAATCCACACAGCGATCTCCCCACAAGGGCCAGACAGCCATTGTCAGGCTGAGATTAGAAGAGGCTTCTTCCTGTATCATTGCCCCAGAAAGTTGTCTTCTTTTCCTGGGCTTTGCAAAGGGCATATTTGAATGTGGGGTCGGTGCCCAGACATTTCCACTTCCATCCAGTTAAAATCTAGTCCTTCGGTCATGGTTTTTCACTCTGGCCATGTTTAGAAGGTATCATGCGTGCCCTCCCCAGAGGGATTCCATTAACCTAGTTAACTTGGTGATTGGTATTTGAATAAAAAGATGCTTTCGAATCTCAGGAGGGAGAAATAATCTAATGATTACTGCTATCGCTTCTGCTGGGTTGCATTTGTGTCTTCCAGCTCCTTGAACTTTAGCTAAACTGCCGTGAAGAGTAAGAGTTCCATGTGAAAGAAGGACGGGAGCCTCAATATTCATGGATATGATTCTTTCAATCCCTTCAAAAGTGGAAACAGTTTATAATAAATGTTATTAAGGCCCTAGAATAAATTTAGGCTAAGGAATGCAAGTTTAATATTATTAAATTTAATTGGAAATCTCAGCAAAAATCTCTTTTGTACTGGCTTGTGCCAAGGAATGGAAAAAAGATTCATTTTGAAGATATTCCGAGAGTAGACTGAAGATATATTAACACTTGATGTTTTGTTTTGTTTTATTTGCCAACAGTTCACAAGAGCCTTGATTCCCAGGCTTTCTCGAAATGTACCTCATTTTCTGGCACACTCACCACTGAAGGTGAATTCTCCTTTTGACAAGAAGAAAATTTGGGTGGAGAGTTATCCAACAGGGAAAGCACACGTGGTTATTAAGGTAGGTAAGTCATTTGTTTAGAAGATGGGGAGGGTGGGAAGTAGCTTATGGAGAAAATGCTAAACTGCATTTCCTGTACTGTGAGTGGGACTTCAGAAATGGGTAGCACACATTTCACTGAATACCAAGTCAAAGATCCTTGTTGCTGATGATCTTATAATTCTAGATTTAATTCCCAGCCCTTCTACTACCAGCTGAGTAAACTTGGACAGGTCACTTAAATTCTCTGAGCCCCAGTTTTTTCCTCTGGGAAAGGAAAATTTCATATGAAAATGTTTTGCAAATGGGAGAGAGTAATATAAAAATGCAGTTTGTCTGGGGGGGAGGGAATAGGTGGAGGTGAAAGAGGGTATAGGGGTATTAATGGTAATGGCAGAAATTATAATAACATGTAATTATCATTGTTTATTGTTTTTCTGCTGTTAAACATCCTATGGAGTAGTTAGTGGCTTTGTGTCTTGTGGTGTGTGTGGACCATAGAGCCTGGTACCATGAACTTGGGAACTCCGTCCTGTTCCCCATCTGCCTCCCTCCCCTGCAAGCACAGCGTCATACCGTTCCTTCGGCTGCAGATATCTGCTAGCTGCTTTTGGAAGGTAGGGGAAAAGATAGAAGTAAAAGACAAGTATCAAAGGAAAGAAAACATTTGTATTAGTTGTTATGGCAAGCACTGGTTAATTAAAAATAAAAAATGGATTTTTAAAAATCCTTGTTGAGCACATATTGTGACCTGGGGGCTGTTGTAGATATTTGTTCCTTCATGGAGCTCGTGTTCTAGCAAGGACGGAGACAGATCATAAATGATGCACATAATAGAGAAAGAAGTAAATTACTAGGATATTAGAAGCCAATAAGAACATGGATAAGAGAAAAAGTAGACAAGTAAGTAAGAGGATTTGGGGGTTCAGGGTGGGACAGGAGTACAAACTGCCGTTCTAAGTGGAGGGGCCAGGGTTGGCCTCCTTGAGGAAAGACAGGCAGTCAGGGGTTAGCCCTGGGCACGTTCCAGGCAGAAGAAGAAGGTGACGCAAAGGCCCTACCTAGGGAAGGAACATGGTGGGGCGTTACAGGCACAGACAGAGGGCCAGTGTTCTGGAGCAGATGAAGTGGGGCTGCAGCGGGGGAAGTGCTAGGAGAGGAGTTTGGAGAGGCAGTTTTGGCTCTAAAGGAGGTGCTATTTCCTTGTTTTAGATACGTAAGAAAAATTACCTTTTTCTCCTTTTTATCTATCTTGTTTATTCTCAGTCTGTTTTCTCTGCAATTAAAACATGCAAGTTCACACACACTAAATAAATTACCAAACAACCACTGTGTTAGTGTCCATGGCTACTGTAACACAGTACCACAAGCTGGGGGGCTTGAAACAACAGAAATTTATTGTCTCACAGTTATGAAGGCTTGAAGTCCAAAGTCAAGGTAAGGCCATGCTCCCCCTGAGACATGGAGGGAGGAATCCTTCCTTGCCTCTTCTTGGCTTCTGGTGGTGGCCACGCATCCTTGGTGTTCCTTGGTCTGCGGCTGCATCACTCCACTCTCTGCCCATCTTGTCACATGGCATCATCTCTGTGTGTTTGTCTTCACATGGCCAACTTTTCTGTTTTTGTGGAGATACCAGACATACTGGATTCAGGGCCCACCCCACTTCAGCATGACCTCTATTCTCTCTACAGTAACCCCATAGACACTGGGAGTCAGGACTTCACTGTATCTTTTGAGAAAACACAGCTCAACCTATAACAGCCACCTTTAATAATAAACAATAAGTATTACTGGCTCCATCTTATAAGTGGGGACACAGGCCCCAAACGCTTAAATGACATGCACAAGGTCAGAGTCAGTAAGCAGAAGAGCCAGGTCAGTGCACCTTTACCATGCTGCTCTCGCACTGCTGTGGCAGTGAGATGGGGTTGGAGGGGACAGGGAATCGCACACATACAACATGGCAGTTCCCATCCATAGGGCACTGCCTAATACGTAGCTCAAAATGACGCTCTATTTCAGCATTTCTGTTGATGGGAAATAGACGTCCCTTCCATACACCACTCCCCATTTCACATCTCATTCCATGGCGTGACAAACATAGGACACAGATGCTTTTTCCTTCCTTTAGGAACTTTTCTGGAAAACCAATACTGCAGTGTCTGTGGTGTGTGAACATTTTGTGACAGGACCATGTCTTGTTTTCTTTTCCTCACACAACATAAGAAAAAATATATGGCTCTCTGAGTCAGGTCGAATATACCAGTGAAAATAGGGGATTCGAAAACATTGAATATGGTTTGCTTTCTCATTATATTTAACAATTCCTTCTTAACTTGGAATTTGTCTAACCACTTGTGAGTCTGAAGTCAACTCTTAAGCCTTATTTCAGGCCTAGTCTTGTGGAATACACCTGAGAAAAGGAAGGGTACACTAAAACACAATGGAATGCTTTTCCACTGAGTCACAGTGACGTGTGACACCCCTGGACCTGCCTAAATGCTGTGCAACCATCAAAGGCTGTAGTCCCACAGGAGTGTCTAAATCTCAGTCAAGAAAAGCAAACGCTTAAAGCCAAGCCTTAAGTCTGGGAGATAAGACAAAACCATGATTGGAAAAAAATGTTACAAGGTCAAAATTGGGAAGATCAGAGCTCTATCAAGAAGTAGTGTGGCAGACAAACTGAGTGGTTCTGAAAATGGGGTGAGGGTTTGGGAGGCCTGTTTGTCTGTGGCCCTTACTGTACAGTGTGACTGTGACTATGGTTGGTAGTCATTTTTTGTTACATAGTCTTATAGTTTCTTTTCAAGGTTCCATTTTCTTTTAAACCTCTGTTCTCAGTATGTTTGTATTCCCCCTAAGTTCTTGGGCTGACTTCCTTGGATCTGTGTGTTGAAGCATATGTTTTTCTTAGCATCAAAAGGAAGGGGAAAAAAGCTGCTTGTCTTCCAAAGATGCTTCTACTCTTTGTTGAAATCGAGTTTCCTTTTGGATCCTTAAAGAGTGTGGAAAGAGCAAGGTCTTTCTATTTTTCTACTGAATTAAAATGACCTCCAGTCATTGTCCGATGTCACCACTGCTCCCCAGAACTCGGCTGGATCCCAAGGGTCTGCCAAGGGGCTCGCAGGCTAATAAACACAGGTACACCCCACTGACTTTTGATTGTATAGCCAGTGCTTTGCAACCACAGAGAAACAGTTGCCGCTGCTGCTGATTGTGAATGGCCAAGCAAGTCAGGGGTCAGTGGTTTGAATTACTTCACAGCTACAGACATTCTGGGAGAAGACTAGGCTTTTCACAGGAAAGGCCAAATGGTGACAAATATTAGAACTTAGAAACCTATTTAATCCCTCTTATCACTGTGGAATAGGAATAAAATCCTCCTTATTTCCCAATAGTGGTGGATTGTTGAGTAATGAGAAACAGTGAGGCCTTTAGTTAGAAAACATTTTATTATGAAGTATTTATTAATTTTTTTGTTTGGGTGAAACTCACATAGCATGAAATTAACCATTATAAACGTGAACAATTCATTGGCGCTTAGTGCATTCGTAATGTTGTGCAACCACCACCTCTATTTCATCCCAAAACGTTTCCATCACCCCAAAATAAAACAGTACCCATTAAGCAGTTAACTCTTCATTTCCCTTTCCCCTCAATGACCCTGGCAATTACCCATCTGCTTTCTGTCTCTGTGGAAGACAGAAAGCTGGGGTACTGTGGGAGTGTTAACATCTCTTTAATTACAGCGTCCAAGAAGAAAACTTCTTCAGGAATACCTGCTTCAGGTTTGTTCCTGGAGGTGGGAGGTGGGGGGGTTGGGTGCGGGCGGGGTTCTCTTCAGAAGGCAGATAGCAGTTTGGAATTCAGCTACCTAGTCTGCAAGGATATGAAGAGTTCAACTTTACCTGGCTTCATCTCTCTCTTGAGACTCAACCTTCTCCAGCTCCTTCTCCCCCACCTCCAATTTATGTCATTGTCTAGTGGTCTGAACACCAGTTTATCCCATCATCCAAATGAACCTGTAATTGATATTTTGGCATTGGGATAGCTAGAGATTATATTGCTAGCCTAAGCAACAAAGCATAGTCTCCCCCGCAGGGAGTTAAGTGATACCAGCCGTTGAAGATGAAAATTTGAGAAATACTTTACACTCTCATCTCTTGGGGAGGCTGATCATCCCCCCTCTTCTCTTCTCTGCCCGGTGAAATATAGGCTACTCAGGGAGGGCTCTGGGATGCAGACAGCGGAGGCTTGAAATAAGATTCCTCTCTCCATCTGCCAGACGTAACCCAAGATGAGTTGCACAGATGAAGCTGGCAGAGAAATAGAGACCTGGATGGCAAATGAGGTTCGGAGGGCTCCAAAACTCTAGCTGAAGCCTTTTGCAGGAGCAAAAGAGTCTGCTGGTCTAATAATGCAAAACCCAAGAATTAAATCGGTGCAGTGCTAGTAGTTTCAGCCAATGCAACCTCAGTAAGTCTCTTTAGACCCCCTATGAGTGTTAGTAACGTGTGCTGTGGGACTTAAGTACAGGACAGATTATGGCTTGTCTCCTGCGAATGGTGATTATCAGGTACTGTATTATGTGCTAGGTGTGACTTAATCATCAACTATCTGCTCTAAAATACATCTTCCCGGAGCCTGAAAATAGTACCTTTAACTTAATTGATTGGTTTGACAACTTAGAACAGAATGGAGGAGATGAAATGGAGGACGTTTTTGTTTATTTCTTTCCCCTTCGCCCCTCCCTCCTTCCCTTCCTCCCTTTCTCTCTTATCTCTCCCTCTCGCCATTAGCACATATGGAACTTGTTCTGCGCCAGATACCTTGCCAAGGGTTAAAGATATGCAGTAAGATCCTGCCATCCAGGAGTTCATGGTCACTCTGTCCTTCCTGTTCTCTGTTCTCCGCATTATGTTCTCCTGCTATTACAGAGAATCATAGCTGTGTAGTTGTCTGTCTTCCAGAATAGGAAGTTGCTTCCTAAAGGCCAGAGTCCTTCCTGCCTTTGAGCCATTGGATCTAGCCTTGCCCTAGCAGAACTTTATTGAATTGAATTCAGATATGTAAACAGATACCGGATAAAATGTGATTAGTGATATTTGAGAGAGTTTTACTCCGAGTACCTGGGAAGCACAAAGGGTAGAGTAAACAACTGCCAAAGGGAGCTGGGGGCCTCCCAGCTGTGTCATTGGAGCTGTCTTGAAAGATGAGAAGGTGTTTGCCAGACAAGCGAGGGGGGCGCACAATCTCCATAGGTCACACCGCTTGGAGGTTTTTGGGGAGGGGCCCTTTGATCCTCTGAATCCTTCCCTTTCTTTCTTTAATGAAACTTCAGGAACTGACTGTTTGATCCACCAGTAGCTTTGGATCAAGCCCAGGGACAGTATAGGTGTCTCTTCCAGAAAGCCATAGCCTAGTTTCTTCTTAGGGCTAAAAGCCCCTCCCACACCGAAAAGTTCTGTTGGATTCTTTACCCCTAAAATGCCACCTACTCTAATTTTCCTTTTCCTTATTGAAATAAATAGAAAAAAAAATCTATTTCCTTTCCTAATTTGGCTCAAGTGGAGCCAAGACTTCACTTTGGAGGGGAGGAAAACTTTTCCCTCTTTCCCTTCTAGGTTCTTTGACTGGCCTAAAAATTAAATTGACATAAAAAATATTAACAGGAGAAAAGAAAATTTAATTTTATACATACAGGAGCCCCTCAGAGACATAAAAGGCTCATAGACAGTATGGCAATGGAGGCTCACACGCCATCCTGTGCTCAGGAGAAGGGGGCAGGGTCTGGGACTTCCAAAGGGAGGAAGATGGTTCACGGTAAGAGGGGAAGAGCAAATGTTTGGTAAACAAATGTTTGCTGTGCCATGCAGAGAATTCTTTCTGATATAACAAGTTTTCTCTGATAATAGCTCTCTTCCTGATACAGGCCCCCTATCTAAATTCTTTTAGACAGTTAAGGGGAAGGTAAAAAGCTCTCCATGAGTCTGCTGGGCCTTAATTGTCTTCAGCTTGAAATAGTCCACATGCCAATGTGGTACATTCTGGGGCCGCCTGCCCAAATCCCATCAGCTTCCATGATTCCTTCGTCATCTCGACAAGCATGCAATGAGCGCCTCCCACGGAAGAGGCAGTGCTCCGGAGGCTGGGCGTCCGAACAGTGAGATGGTTTCTGCCCTGCTGGAAGCTCAGCTGACCCCAAACAGGAAGCGCATGTCAGCACACCTCCTCGGCCATTTACTGTTAAAGCCGAGTCTTTGGGCTCAGCCATGCACATAGAATTGGCATTGAAACTTTTAAAAATAGGTCATTCTGTTTCCGAACTGAAGTTCAGAGGTCCAAGGATTTATGAAGAAAGCTGTACTTACCACTGGAAGATTTACCAGGAAAAGGAAAAAACACCTTTGAAAACCCTTTCCATGCAGAAAAATACCCCCAAAAGGAGCATTAAGACAACTTAAGAACTGAATATTAAGTATTTGGTTATATATACTTATGTTATTTCAAAAAACATCTGTGTATCCTTTTGTTTTTATTTGTGATGAATATTGGTGTTTTTTTGTGGGACTTAATAATTTTCTAAAACTGGAACCCCAATTTAGAACCCTGGGAAAAACTTAGATCTTGAGCTGGGTAGTGCCTTAATAGATAAGGCTGTTCATCCTGCCGCTGTCATTTCAGACTGCCCTCCCTCTCTTCTCATCAACAGCCTAGTTATGCATAAAGGACGAAGTCAAATGCCAGCTCTTTCGTAATTCATTTCTGACATCCATAACACAAAGCCTTAAACTGTTGTTTCTTAGAGTGGGCTCCATGAGCAGTAATTCTGAGGAATGTTAAAAGATAGTCCTTAAAATATCAATGGTCTGATTTAAACAAGGAAACAGGATTCTTTACTATAGGACTTTTCAAACTGTAGGCATTGAGAAGGCGATATAGTGAATAATGCTTCCCAGAATTGTTTGACCACAGAAACCTCGACAATTTTTTTCAGGGTGTGTGTCAGTCTTCTGTTTGCTGCTATAACAAATTACCGTAGAGTTAGTGGCTCAAAACAACACATGTTTACATCTTATAGTTCTGGAGGCTAGAAGCCTAAAATGAGTCAGCACAGCTGGGATCCTTCTAGACACTTGAGGTGAGAATCCCTTTCTTTGCCTTCTCCAGCTTCTGGAGGCCACTGTTTTCCTTGGTTTGTGGCCCCTTCCTCCATCTTCAAAGCCAGCAATGTAGCATTTTCTAATCCCTCTCTTTCTCTGACCTCTGCTTCTGTCATTGCATCTCTTCCTGTGACTCTCGGCATGAGTGCCACCCCTTTAAAAGGATGGTTGTGATTTCACTGGGTCCACCTTGAAAATCCAGGATAATCTTCCCATCTCAGCATTCTTAATGTAATTGAATCTGCAAAGTCCCTTCATCATGGCAAGTAACACAGTCCCAGTTTCCAGGGATTAGAAAGTGGCCAACTCTGGGGGACCAGTATCCCGTCTACCCCAGGACATGCGTTCTGTAGCATTCAGGGAAAGAAGCCCTTCCCTTATTCCTCAATGGAGGTCTGGGTGGAATACCACAACCGCCACTTATAACATTATTTTTGAGGGTCAATAATTCTAATCTGTGTGGCAAAACAAATGCATATCTGATACACAACCATGGATAACTGTAAACTTTTATGGCAACCTCAGCAGTCGTAACAGTAAAGATCACTAACGGCCTTCCTGCACACGTATCTGCTTCACCTCGCTTCTCGCTTCAGGAGAAGCCTCGGGTGTACAGTCCTGTTTCCACAGTCCATCAGACAAACCGTGTGGTAGAAATGCCCGGTAGGACTTTTTTCCCTGTCAGTTTTGCAAGACATTTTAAAATCTATATAAATGTTAACCTACTATACATTGAAAGGAGAGCAAACTCATCATTTTGTAATGAGTTTTTACTCATTGTTCAGGAAGCTGTGCTGTGCTGGCAGTCTCACTTTCCACCATGTCATGCCCACTGACCCGTGGACTTCCACAACATTCCCCAGCTGCGGAGTCTGTGAGGAGGGCACGAGACAAGTGTTGACATGGAAACAAAGCACAATGTATGAGGAGGCTAATAATGTGAAGACTTGTGGAAAGAGGTTGACTAAGAGGAAGAATAGAGAAATGAACAAGAGAAGAAAGCTGACCAAGGGATAGAAAAATGCCTTAATTTCTGACAGGTGTCATGTTTTAAAAGACTTTGGAAAAATTAAAAATGTGAACATTGTCCTATGCAGAGGAAACCAAATAATCTAAGGAAGATACTTGATTTCAAATAAGTCGAGTGAGAAGACTTTTTGCCAGTCTCAGAAACAGTGAACTTTAGCTTACAAGATTTAAGCATAAAAGGTCTCTGAAATTCCGCAGAGAATTATGGTATCAGACAGTAACAAGGAGTGGTATAAGATGGAGAGTATCAGCCTCTCTTCATGAGACACAGACAACAGTATCTCAGAAAACCGAATTCCTCCAGAGCAGGGACAACGTCTGATTAATCTCGGAGTCCCCAACCATACATAGCACATAGTTTGGCATGTTGCCATCATGTTCATTGAACACCAGGTAAAATGACTGCAGAGTTAGTCCCTTCCTGCCCACCACAGCACTGATTCATTTGAAAGAAATTATTTAAAAGAAACTGACGAGAGAAGGGGTATAGGAGAAAAGAAAGATTAAAAAGTGCGATATGAAGTACCCTATTGAATTCAAAGGACACATGCCGGTATTTTCTTCATTCCCAAATCATTCATTTCACTCACTACATCATGTAATTTTCCACCAAAGAAACCTATGCACTGGGCGTAGAGAAGAACAAATGTATATTGAGATTCAGATGTTCCTTTTAAGTGATGAGAATCATTCTTCAACTAAATTGCAAATTGCTTCTTCTAGTCTGCCCGCTACTGTATACATCATCTCAGGGAGTCACTTGCAGATAATCAGATTGGCAAATCCTAAATCAAGAATTCTTGTAGGTTACTGTGTTTTGTTTAGAAAATCAGGAAGAAGAATTTCTATTTTTTTATATTCTTTCCTGCATCTGTTGAGATTATAAATTTGCTGAGGACAGATGATGACTCACAGGGGATGTTCTGGGCACACGGTAAGTAGGTGATGGCTTGGATTGGAGGGAAACACAGACCAACAGAAGCACTGTGAAAGTCAGCGTGGAGAGGCGTAAAATGAAACACATTCCTGTATACAACGAACTCTATTGACATATTGTACTTTCCCAACTCTTTGCTGGCATTTCATGATCAAATGGATACATTATAAAAGACAGATTTATAGGCAGTACTTTGCAGAATACAGTGGCAGTAGATCCTATAATAAAAAACACGTTACTGATTTCAGACTAGTCTAATAAAGGACGTTTGTAAGTCAGGCCCAGGACATCGCTTTCAGAAGTAATATCGTGACATTCACAGAAATATTACAGTGGTAACCGATTCATAAAAGAGTAGTGAAGCTTCAAAAGCTCCAGTTCTTCAGCGATAATGGAATTTCAGGTTACCACTAACAGAGTAATGAAGCTAAGGAAGCAGCTAAGAGATATGTAAAAGGAACCAAAATTAAAGAAGGATCCATTTCTTCTGATGATATTATAAGCTTATAATATTATAGTTTATGTTTCAAAATGAGAAGTGAAAACATGGGGAAAAGGGATCATTCTCCAAGAGTTGATTGACCTCTTGCAGTGGCTTGAGCCTCTCGGACAGATCTGGCCAAGTCTAAGTGGAGAGAGGACATTTGTGTTGCAACTGTGTGAATTGTCATAGCAGTAAATTTAATAACATTAGAAGGAGGATGGAAGTAATAAAGTTAGGAATTTTTAAAGAAAGACTTTTTATTATAATGCTAATAAAAGGTATAAGAAAAGTATTCATTTTCATCTTTCTGTTTGAGATTTTTTGTGAGTGATATAATTCCAAGGATAAGACCTTGGAAAGGAACAGGTCGTGAGAAGGATATTTTGAGTTCAAGGAAATATTCCCTTCTGTGATGCAGAAGCAGGAAGGACACATAGTTTACTTAATGTGGCCACTGTGGCAGAATGTGGGTGTCTCAAGGCACAGAAGGGAACGTATTCAACTCATGCCTATAAATATGTAGGGAAAAGATACACAAACATTTCATGGCACGATGTTGTATAGCTGATGAAAACTATACAGATTACAGAGATCAAAATGTGAAAATTTACAGAAATGCAGAGAAATGAATACTTCAAAAACATAACTTGAAAAGGTAGAAAAAGGTAAAAAATAATGACATCATGGTATTAAGACAACTTAGGTGATTATACCGAGTAGGAAGATGAATCCCAAAGGAACCTCTGGGCATAAGCTAGAAAGCACATGAAATTTAATTTTTCTGAAGAAACAGAACTTAAAATGGAAATGTGTTTTACCTAGCAAAACAGGAGGATAAAAATGGACCTTATATGAATTGAATGTTTCAAAAGTTCTTTTTGCCTTAGCTTGTCAATGCAGGATTTTCTTTCTCTAAAAAAAAACAAACAAACAAAAACCCTCTATGAGAATAAATAGCTGAATAAAAAGAATTCTGATTATGATGATGTAAACCTATTATGCTATCCTAAATATTATGAAAATTAGATTGTAGTAACAGAGTACAAATCTTTGGATATTTGAGAGCGTTTTGAAGCAGCAGCAATGAGATGTGAAAAGATTGTCAATTCGGCAAGACACATTTTTCATGTGCACGGTTTGGGGATTATGCAGTTGCATCCAGTGTAAACCTTGACTCTGTTAATGCTGAGCTAATCCTGCCTTTTCTTTTCAGGCATGAGGAATACAGTCAATCTCTTTCCACTGCCGGGGTCAGCGATTTTGATGGAGACTGTAATTCAGTGAATGTGCAGTTTTTATAGACTGTGAAATGTAATAATAATTTCAGTATTTTATTACAGGTATCACTTTGTTTCCTCCATCTCTTCCATTTTATGACATATTATATGCATCAGCATGCTGAAGGATAAAGTGCTTTCTTTTACTGAAGTGGAACGTGTAGGGCAGGATTGATCATGTAAGTGTGGGGCACTCCCCCCGCCATTTTCACAAGCTTTGTGCTCATAGATTGCATGCTGTGCTTTTTATTTCAGTAACATTTAACAAAGCCATGGCCATGGAGGAAGTTAAACTTACACAGAATGTCCATAATGAGGCTCTGGGTGCTGATGTTGCAGGTATGGTACAAACTCTGAGTTGCACATTAAAGAGACAGAAGCCGTCTTTTCCCTGTTGTTTTTAGTGTACAGAAATACCTGGATTTAACCATAAATGACTGCATTAACTGCCACTGTCTGGGTGCAGCAAAGGCATCCAGAAGTAAGCAAAGCAAAGCAGAGGCAGCTAGGACAGACACCATTCGTCCCAACCCAGCGGGGAAGCATGTGAGGCTTTCGCTCTGCACTTGGAGATTCTCTGTATACAAATAATTCTATCAAGTTTGATTATCCCGTTTCCTATGTCACAAGCACAGTAAGCCTGTGCTAAACTAGAAAGAAGGAATTATGAGAATCAGACTCACCAACCTAATAAAAAGTGACAATTAAAGATGTGAAAGGAGGCAAAATGCTTATTTTATTTATTTATTATTTTTGTTTTATTTTGTTTTCTTTTATGGCAGGGTTGGTGATGTGGGGAAAGGCTGATGGCAGTGATGCGTGTGAAGGCAGGACATGGTCACGCCAGACCAGTGATAAGTGTGCACACACGTCCAAGACTGGGTGGCCTCTGTAATGGGCCAGCACCCAGATCTTCCCACACCCACCTCAGAATACTTATTTTAATATAGGCACAAACAGGCTTTAAGACAGAAGGGCCATTCATTGGGGCAGTCTATCCTATCTACTTCAGTTTCCCCTCAAGATATCATTTTATCACATCTAAGCTTCATAGTAATAACCCTGAAATATCAAGAACAGTTTAGATTCTACTCACTGTGTAATCTAGTATAGAAAGGGGAGGCAGGTAAAGATGGGGAAAATGGGAACATCCGTACTAGTGTAAACAATAAAAATATGGTTTAAATGAATAAATAAATAAATAATACAAGAATAAATAAAATGCTTTTTTGTTTTTAAAAATTTTGATACTGGTAGGGATAACAGTTAGCCTTGTCCTTTAACAATACCATATAAATGAGAATTGTCATAACACAGTGCATTGAATAAGCCCTAAAATATATATTCTTATCACTACTGATCAGAACATTTTGATTTTAAATTCCCCCTTCAATTTTTTTTTCAAAATTCCTCCACATGAGTTACATGGAAACTATCAATGATTGGATTTATCCCACTTTCTTGGCGGAGGTAAAGAGATATGTGCATACTGGTTCATTCTTGCTGGTCAATTTCCTAGAGTCAATGGTTTTGTTTTGTTTTACGCAGAGCAGTTTTTCTCCCTTTAAAAAAATAGCAGGTTAGGGTGGTGAACACACATGATGTGTTGTGGAATTGCACACCTGCACCTGTATAATTTTGATAACCAGTGTCACCCCTATAAGTTCGATAGAAGGAAACAATAAAATAGTAGCTTGAAATTAGCATATTTGGATGTTACGCACTTTTCTCTTTTGGAAAGTACATATCAAAATTAGGGTACGTGAGAGCTTTGGAAGGCATTCAGCACTATGGTTGCAGTAAGCTTCCCTTCCCCGCTCCTCACCCGCAGCT